>CM040182.1:15259495-15289495 GCA_022606455.1 Callitettix versicolor | reverse complement strand
AAATACTTTCTATTCATCCCCTTAAGTTCGAATAATTTTTTTAAACTTGTAGTGAATGACACTTGATGTTAATAGAGTTTTTTTGTAAAATATTAATATCGCATATTTGTACAGACTATACCATAGAATTTCCTTACATAATTCCTACTATTAGTTCACATTCTCCCTATATATATTTATAGCCTATATTTTGTTCAAATTTTAAATCGTTAATAGAATACTTTTTATTTATTAACTCAAGTTCAAATACATTTCTTAAACTTGCAGTGGATGACACTCGATGTTAATACAGTTTTTTCAAATATTAATATCGCATATTTGTACAGACTATACGATAGGATTTGATTTAAATAACATTTATGTTCTAACCTATATTGGTTTTAGGAATCGCAGCACGCAGCTGTCTCGCTGACGTGATGGAAGCGCATGACCAAAGTAGTAATTTACTTAAAAAATGTTTTATATATTGGTATATTACTTGTTTTCATTAAAAATTGTTCAGCCCAGTTTTTAGATAGATATTATGAGCCTATGCGGTTTCGGAAGATTGTTTGCTTCTCATTTGAAAATAATTCACACGATATAACTCCAACCAATATCAGAAAGCAAGAAAAGGTGTGTTGTACGTTGTAAGAAGTGGGAACTCCAGGTAGATTTGGGTCGCTGTAGCACAAAAGGAACGAAGGACTCGATGTAAACACTGTACAATGGAAAAGTCAGGGTCTCCAACAAAAGTTGATGTCTATATAAGGCAATAAAAGTAACGATAATGTTCTCTTGTTAAGTTGAAAAGCACCCTTGATAATGAACTGAAGTCTGTTTCTGCAGGTAGAAGCGGAAGAAACCACCTCGAGTTAAATTGTTTGTTGTTCCATAATGCACCCGAGTCAAAGTCTTCTCTTCATCTTTCCAATCTGAGTAAAACTAACATTTAAAAGGACCAACCATTCCTATTCTACGAGTTTCTCCGACGTTGGTAAACACAAATTTAGGAAGTCAGATTCTTTCACGATCGTTTTCAGATTATTTTAATCTACGAGTTGCTTCACTGGTCAAAAGAATTTAGACTAACAATCAAATCATATCTATGAGTTTCTCCAACGTCGGTTAACACAAATTTAGGAAGTCAGATTCTTTCACGATCGTTTTCAGATTATTTTAATCTACGAGTGGCTTCACTGGTCAAAAGAATTTAGACTAACAATCAAATCATATTCTACAAGTTTCTCCAACGTTGGTTAACACAAATTTAGGAAGTCAGATTCTTTCACGATCGTTTTCAGATTATTTTAATCTACGAGTGGCTTCACTGGTCAAAAGAATTTAGACTAACAATCAAATCATATTCTACAAGTTTCTCCAACGTCGGTTAACACAAATTTAGGAAGTCAGATTCTTTCACGATCGTTTTCAGATTATTTTAATCTACGAGTGGCTTCACTGGTCAAAAGAATTTAGACTAACAATCAAATCATATTCTACAAGTTTCTCCAACGTTGGTTAACACAAATTTAGGAAGTCAGATTCTTTCACGATTGTTTTCAGATTATTTTAATCTACGAGTTGCTTCACTGGTCAAAAGAATTTAGACTAACAATCAAATCATATTCTACGAGTTTCTCCAACGTCGGTTAACACAAATTTAGGAAGTCAGATTCTTTCACGATCGTTTTCAGATTATTTTAATCTACGAGTTGCTTCACTGGTCAAAAGAATTTAGACTAACAATCAAATCATATTCTACGAGTTTCTCCAACGTTGGTTAACACAAATTTAGGAAGTCAGATTCTTTCACGATTGTTTTCAGATTATTTTAATCTACGAGTTGCTTCACTGGTCAAAAGAATTTAGACTAACAATCAAATCATATTCTACGAGTTTCTCCAACGTCGGTTAACACAAATTTAGGAAGTCAGATTCTTTCACGATCGTTTTCAGATTATTTTAATCTACGAGTTGCTTCACTGGTCAAAAGAATTTAGACTAACAATCAAATCATATTCTACGAGTTTCTCCAACGTTGGTTAACACAAATTTAGGAAGTCAGATTCTTTCACGATCGTTTTCAGATTATTTTAATCTACGAGTTGCTTCACTGGTCAAAAGAATTTAGACTAACAATCAAATCATATTCTACGAGTTGCGCTGTTTTACAAAGAATTTAGAAAACCACACTTTCTGCCGCTGGTCAAAGAAATTTGGGAAGGTCAATCTTCCTATTCTATGATTTCCTTATGGGCTAAAAGAATTATAGAAGGACTAACAATCAAATTATATTCTATGAGTTGCGTCGTTTACTAAAGAGTTAAAAAACCATGTTTTCTTTTTAGAAAGAACACCCTTCCTATTCTATGAGTTGCTTTTCTGGCCAAAAAGATTTGTAAGGATCAACAATCCTATTGTACGAGTTGCACCTCCTAACAAAGGAATTAAAAAAACGAACGATTTTCACCGCTGCTCAAAGAAATTTAAGAGTGCAAATTCATGTTTTACGAGTTGTACCGCTGATCAAAGGAATCTATAGCTAAACTTCCAACTACTTAGTACAGGAACTACTTAGTTACTAGGGGCTAACGAATATAGTTTTAGAAATGAGATATAATTGGAATTCAGTATTACTGTATTATAATTGCATTTTATTTTTTATATTCGAACGATCTTTTTCTATCAAATGCTGCAGAGTAACGATGAGGAACTGCAATTGAAGACTTTTTTAGCGTCCATGCTTCATGCCAGTTAGGACGAGGGACTGGCGTTAACGGAAATGGAAATGGTTACGGCAATAACTGCAGTTCCAAATTTACGACCTCGAGGTGCGCAAGTTGAGAGATGCAACAGACCGGTGCCTAATCACCTGGACACAAAGGCTCTTCTAGAAAAGGAGGTACTAGGAACTAAGAAGCACTCGATGAAAACAAATGTAACGATTGTATTAAAATTGTGTTGTGTTTTGTTAAAATTACATTTGATTTTTATAGTTTCGCGATTTATCTGTAAAAGTCATTAATGCTGCAATCCAACGATAATTAATTAGGCCTACATCAAGAGATTCAAGACGTAAATAAAATTTTATTAGAAGTAGAAGGTTTTATGTTTTAAGATTTTAAAAATTTTCTCGTTTACCATCGTACAAGAATTATCTACCAAGGCACCAAGTAATTGCAAGAGAAGAGTCTAGGGACTAAGAAACAGTTAAAAAGAAAAAAAAATGTAAAAATTGTATTGAAATTTTGTAACGTTTTATTTTAATTACATTTTATTTCCATATCTGTAAGCGATATATCTTTCAAAGCATTAACGTTGCAAACTGTAGCTAATTAACAGAGATTACGTATTAATAGAAGCGCTTAAAAAATAATGTAATAATTGTATTGAAATTTTGTAACGTTTTATTTTAATTACATTTTATTTCCATATCTGTAAGCGATATATCTTTCAAAGCATTAATGTTACAATCTGTAGCTAATTAACAGAGATTACGGATTAATGGAAGCGCTTAAAAAATAATGTAATAATTGTATTGAAATTTTGTAACGTTTTATTTTAATTACATTTTATTTCCATATCTGTAAGCGATATATCTTTCAAAGCATTAATGTTGCAAACTGTAGCTAATTAACAGAGATTACGTATTAATGGAAGCGCTTAAAAAATAATGTAAAAATTGTATTGAAATTTTGTAACGTTTTATTTTAATTACATTTTATTTCCATATCTGTAAGCGATATATCTTTCAAAGCATTAATGTTGCAATCTGTAGCTAATTAACAGAGATTACGGATTAAGGGGCAGTTAATGGAAGCGCTTAAAAAATAATGTAATAATTGTATTGAAATTGAGTGGCGTTTTATTTTAATTACATTTTATTTCCATATCTGTAAGCGATATATCTTTCAAAGCATTAATGTTGCAATCTGTAGCTAATTAACAGAGATTACGTATTAATGGAAGCGCTTAAAAAATAATGTAATAATTGTATTGAAATTTTGTAACGTTTTATTTTAATTACATTTTATTTCCATATCTGTAAGCGATATATCTTTCAAAGCATTAATGTTGCAAACTGTAGCTAATTAACAGAGATTACGGATTAATGGAAGCGCTTAAAAAATAATGTAAAAATTGTATTGAAATTTTGTAACGTTTTATTTTAATTACATTTTATTTCCATATCTGTAAGCGATATATCTTTCAAAGCATTAATGTTGCAATCTGTAGCTAATTAACAGAGATTACGGATTAAGGGGCAGTTAATGGAAGCGCTTAAAAAATAATGTAATAATTGTATTGAAATTGAGTGGCGTTTTATTTTAATTGTATTGGATTTTATTTTAGTGCGAGATTGGTCTATAAAAACCACTAATGCTGCAATCTAACGCTATGTAACTGCAAAAGGAGACACTAAGAAATGGAGTAAGTCTAATGGAATGGAGTTAATAGGAGTAAGCCTAAGAATTTTATTGAAATTTTTAAACGTTTTAATTACATTTATGTTTGTACGAGATTTATCTATGGAAACTATTAAGGCTGCAATCTAACGCTATGTAATTGCAACAAGAGAGGCTAGGGACCAAAGGAGCAGTTAATGGCGAGAACTCTAGTAATTGACTACTTTACGGATACATTAAGTGCGGTATAATACGATGGGGGATATTATTGGTAAAATCAATAACCGGGCTAACTGGGGTGTCAGATATTAAACTGCGGTTTGCTGGAGGCGAATCCATCATCCCTTTAGGGCAACAAAGATAAATAAATACGACTAGCAATGTGTTAAAAAGAGAGGCGATAATGGGGAGAGTGAAAAGATAGACGTAATTGGCCCCCGACAGCCTTTGTAGGCGCAAGCGTACAAGTTGACTGTAGGAGTTACCCGGCTCAGGCTAGCTTCGGTAGGCTATAGGCAATACGATACTCGCTAAAAGTGTTTAACAGGAAGTTTATAAAATCCATCGAACTAACCACTTTATACAGTGCGGATTTGTAATGTAAAATTATAGAATTTCAATTAAGGCCTATAAGTACAGGCAGTTAAAAGAACAATAGACCTCACAGTATATTCTTAATTAATATAGGCTACAGTGCTCCACGGCAGCGCTCGTAACCTTTTCCGCCTATTTAACCGGTAACGAAAAATGTTACTGGACCAAATTTATTGGGAATTGTATGTTCTTTCTTCGTGAAGCGGTAAAAAATCATGATAGGTCTTGCCGTTCAGCCAGTATTACAGGGAACAGTCAGCAACTACGCTTTCAGAGTTAAATCAGAGCAAGTGCCATCTTAAAAAAAACTAATGGAAAAAATTTACACATACATCTTTCGGGCTTTATACAAGGTAACTTCGTACCGAATTTCTGAACAATCGGCCAATGCGTTTGGCTAAAACTGCGTACATTCGTCTTCGATAAAACAGAGGTCGCCATCATGAAATGGAAGTGAATTGGGGAAAATGTTACGTTTACGTCATTTGGGTTTTATACCGGATATTTTCGTACCAAATTTCAAAACACTCGGCAGTTGTAGTTGGATAAAACTGTATACGCTCCTCATTGAAAATAAGATGCCGCCATTTTGAAACGGAAGTAGAAGTAGGAAAAATCTTACACATACATCGTACGGGCTTTATACAAGATATCTTCGTGCCAAATTTCAAAACATTCGGCAGTTGTAGTTGGATAAAACTGTATACGCCCTCACGCTAAGATGCCGCCATTTTGAAACATTGAAAATAAGATACATCGTACGGGCTTTATACAAGATATCTTCGTGCCAAATTTTAAAACATTCGGCAGTTGTAGTTGGATAAAACTGTATAAATCTCATTGAAAATAAGACGCCGCCATTTTGAAACGGCTCTTACTCAAACGTCGTATGGGCTTTATACAAGATATCTTCGTGCCAAATTTCAAAACATTCGGCAGTTGTAGTTGGATAAAACTGTATACGCTCCTCATTGAAAATAAAATGCCGCCATTTTGAAACGGAAGTAGAAGTAGGAAATCTCTTACTCAAACGTCGTATGGGCTTTATACAAGATATCTTCGTGCCAAATTTCAAAACACTCGGCAGTTGTAGTTGGATAAAACTGTATACGCTCCTCATTGAAAATAAGATGCCGCCATTTTGAAACGGAAGTAGAAGTAGGAAAAATCTTACACATACATCGTACGGGCTTTATACAAGATATCTTCGTGCCAAATTTCAAAACAATCACTTATGGTTTGACCGAAACTGCGCACACTCGTTATTGTAAATTAAAAGCCACCATGTTGAAACGGAATGAGTAGGAAATATCTTACACATAGGCCTACGTCTTTCGGGCTTTATACAGGTTACTCAGTACCAAATTCCGAACGGTCGAGTTGAAACAGAAACCTCGCTTCGCTCAGTCAAAAACGTAATGCGATCAGCGTTTACTAGTAATGCTTTTACTAGTAAATAAGTTTTTACATTGTCCTGGTTAGTTGTGATGTAGCCTAAACATACAGTTTAGAAATTAAACATAAAAAATCTTGTATTATTGGGGAATAGTTGGTAACGGAGCTATTGGAGCGGCCATCATGGTAAGACTAAGAATCGGGACCTTGAAATGAGCACCGATCCTGATCAGTTTTTGAGAAGGACTCGTTAAAATAATATATATATATATATATATATATATATATATATATATATATATATATACAGTGAAAAAAATCTCAGTGGGCAACTTGCTCTCTTAAAACTGATGTTGAGGACCCTGTCCACCAGGTCGGGTCGCTATCTTTACCAAAAATCGGGATCCAGGAGCATTTCACAAAATCTGGTCATCATATTTTCGTCACATAAAATTCCTATTACCAAAAACCAGGGGACTTAACCGGCAGAGTGATTTGATATTTTGTATCACGGCCTGAAGATGAAACAGTAAGGTTTCGAAACCGCGGTAGCGTTTACAAGGTGAGTAAATAGACCACTAGGAAACAGGTCATAATCCTAATTATTTGAATATGTGGTCCGGTGGCTAAAATGCAATAATGATAGTTTTGTATTACTAATACGCTTGTTTCTTATTAGGTTAATTGTTTACGTTTCTAAATATAGAAAATGTTTCTCCGGCAAATTCACTTTGATCGTAGTCTAAGCCTGAGTATAAAAGAATACGCCTACATTTTATTGCATTTTTTGTCACTTCCCCAAGTTAGCATTTGTACAGTTTTCTTAAAATTGGTAAGAGGTATTGCAGTTCTGTCTTTTTTCTTTAAACAAATCATAGATTTTTTGCATAATTTAAAATTAAAAAAATGGTGCTTACGTAACAATTATATTTTTGCCGATTTTTTTACTAAATCCTTACAATATTTTTTTTTCATTGATAAATATATTTAAAAAAAAATACTTTTTATTATAATTGAAATATTTTAGTTTTCATTGTTAGAGTACAGTATGATAAACCAACGACAAATTTCGAATCATTATTTCTTTAAGTTTCAGAAAATCTTTAAAAAAACAACAGTCAGTTATTTTTTATTTAAATTATTTATTTCACACTAACCGAGCTCTTTTATATAGCGCTTAGGCTATCTAACGCCGTAAGAATATAAATTTTCAAAAAATTGCTTCTCCTGTTTTTCAAGAATACCAGAATTATATACAAATGTATTCAGGATAAAACTAAATACTTTCATTGACTACAAATTACTGAGGGGCTGTTCAGTGCTCAGTGACCACCTTGATGACTGCGTCGAAGCAAAGATAAAAACTTTATTGTGTTTTGGGAAAACCAATATTTTCAATCATAGCAAGCCATTTAGCAAATAAATTGACTTGTTACAAAACTAATAAATAATTTCGTAACGCTTGACCTGTTAAACCTAATGTTGTTAACGATAGCAAAATACAGCATTCAGATTGCTATGAACAAATACTTTTCGGTTGAATGCAGCTACTGTTTTCTGTTCATTCAGATAATTGTCGGAATTCGGAATTGTAAATTCAGAGACCGCCAGTCAAATAAAGATTTCTCCCTCCCTCCCTCCATCTCTCTCTCCCTCTTTATCTTTCTCTCTCTCACACACATTCGCTACGCTCAATGTTCAAAGTTTATTTATCAGGAATGCTTTGATTTTTCTTTTAAGTACAGGGGTCTCCAAACTTTCCAGCCTTAGGGCCATACTGATTACTCCAGTAAGCTCCGAGGGCCAAAGCCATATTATCATTGTTGCCGGTGGTAAAAAGTGAAATAGTCCACTGATGAAAAAAAAAGTCCGAAAAAGTACGCAACGTTTAAAAAAGGCTGCAAATCGGACTAAAGTCCTCAAAACGGCAACACTGCATATTATTAATTTTCCTGTCATTATCTGTAATTTCTAGATTAGTGATATAATTAAGAACAAATATCAAAACTCATCTTTGTTGGAATTTTATAAGAGTCTTCCACTGACACAATTTGATAATTTGCATAAATTTGCTCGTGGGCTGTTTTCTGTTTTTGGTACTACTTACTTGTGTGAGAAGACCTTCTCCAAAATGAAGTACACAAAAAATGTTTACAGATCTAAATTAACTGATGAGCATCTTAAATCTCTTTTAATAATTGGTACAAGTAAAATTAGTCCGCAACTACAAAC
This sequence comes from Callitettix versicolor, assembly GCA_022606455.1. Taxonomy (NCBI): domain Eukaryota; kingdom Metazoa; phylum Arthropoda; class Insecta; order Hemiptera; family Cercopidae; genus Callitettix; species Callitettix versicolor. Next base: position 15,280,886 of record CM040182.1, on the reverse strand, counting down.
TATTGTCAGTGGAAAATCTCAATTACGTAAATCTCATTAGTATTTCATATGTCATTATGCTTGTTATAAGTTATGTTTTTATTTAAAATGTATAAAATGTTAGTTCGATTCATTTCAATAATTTGTTAGTTATTATATACTGAAGTTAAATTTTCTGCATATTATACATGTCTTTACTCATTACAATTCTGTGTTTCTTTATCCAACTTATCACAAAAACAGTAACAATAAGCCTACAACAATGTTATGAGTAGTTAGCCCATGACCATATCAATGTAGATGTCATATTAATAATTATTCAACATAAAATTAGAATACTTCAGTAAACTAAATTTAATTTGCTATAAAAAATATGTTCTCTAAAAGGAGTTTTCAAGTATGCTAGCTCTCCGCGGGTCGGATGTGGCCCTCGGGCCGTAGTTTGGAGACCCCTGTTTTAAGACCTTTGCACTTACACACCTAACAACACTTTCCGTAGCATTCTTAAAATTTATAAAATTTAAATTCAGTAAAATTCAACAAACCGTTCTGGTTGTAAACACATATTAAAAAAAATGGTCAAACCAATTCTGTTAAAGCAAATACTAAAGTTCTTAGGCGCCTTGTTTCATGTCCTTGTAAATTAGTATCGACTGTTGAAAACTAGAGTGCTATCTGGTTTTACAAGCTGACTTCCGTAACGTAAGCACTGCCGCGACGCGGACTAGACAAGGTCAATCACGCGGACTGTACCGCTTGTATCGCACGATTTAAATGCTTTTTCCGAAACGTATTTGATCTCCAAACATTAAAATGACTTATAAAACGTATTCTACTTAATTTTACCGGCACCGAAAAAGGTTTACCAACATGAAAAAATTTTTCAAAGCACTCATCTGAAAATTATGTAAGATACTGACAACATTTTGTTTTAATCCGAACAAGATTTGTCAATTTTTCAAGATTTTTCTAACAGCACTCAAAATCTGAAATATTATATAGTATATATTTGTTATTTTAAGATACTATTATCGCCCCTAAATGTATGTTTGTAAAGTGTTAAAGTCGTAAATGTAGTGTTGTAAGAGTAAGAAGACAAGATTTCCTCTCAATAGTAGTCTGCAATTTTTATATTGACACTCTCGACTCGATTAACCGCCACTATTTTAACCGTTATTTTTCTAACAGATAAACACTCTTAGTTTTACGTTAAAATTAGTCAATCACATAAAGTCACGTGATATTTGTCATATAGATATATATTTTTATATACATATATATAAAAATTTATAAAGTGATATAGGGGCCAAGTATGTTTTTTATCGATAGCAGAAAGTACGGATAATGTATTTCTGTTTTCTGTTATCCGTCTATTCTGTCATTCGTCACCCCAACGGTCCCAAGAATATTTATTAGTATATATATATATATAGCCTATATATATATATATATATATATATATATATATATATATATATATATATATATATATATACACACACACACACACACACACACACACACACACATATATATATATATATATATATATATATATATATATATATATATATATATATAGTCATGATATACTGTCATATATATGATAGTATAAAAGAAAGAACCTAGGTTTGGAGGAGCAGTACAGCAGTACAGCACTACAGCAAAAAGTTTGAAAATGGAATTATTCTGAAAGCGTCAACAATTATAGGAGAAGCAGATGTTTGTACTCAAATAAATAAAAAAATATCTAGCAAAAATAAAGATATTAAGAATTTCAGGAATCAAGATATCAACATTTCGAAGGCATAGATTTTCAGAGAATTTCTATCGGAAAATGAACAATCACAGCGGCCATCGTGATAAGGCTCAAATCTGTGACCTTGAAATGAACGCCGATCCTGATATCTAGATCACGTTTCGAAAGGTCGTACGTGTGTATTAGCACGCCCATGTTAAACATTTTTAACCGACTTTATTTAAACTGGCACAACAATCCGTTTTGGTTATAGCGTGGACAAGTTTATTACCTGATGGAAATTCGTTCAACAGTTTCAAAATGGCGGTCATTTCAAATATCTAAACATTCGTAACGTTTTGTCGTGATAAATTTTGAAAACACGATGTTTCAAAAGCGTTGGCTTTAAAAGCTACGTAAATTAAGAAATTAAATTAGACAGCGGTCAGGGTTAATTTTCGTATTTTAAATTTGTATTTGTAATTTCAAAGTTTGAAATACAATAAGATTCTGTTGTAAATTTTTACTAACAGAAAAAATTGACTGTATAAATAATTGACTATATAATTGACTATAATAATTGACTATACAAAGCCATACTTAAACATAGCAACATAATCTAATTATAAGTCGCAGGTATAAAACTATATACGCAGATTTTAATGGGTATTGTGATGGTAGGATCAAAATTTAAAAAAACGGTTACGTAAAAAACTTTTGGAAATTCGCTTTCATCACGTTAAGATGGAACAACTGAATTCCGCGATATGTCCTTGTTCACCTTCTGATACTGTATAAGAGAGTGAACTAACGCGTAAAGGTAAAATTTTATGAAATCTATAAGAATACTTCGCTATTCCATAATGGAAGTTTTGCATTTAAAATATTACCAGTAAATTGGGCGAATCAAATGTCAGAACTGCGATTAAAAACACTACTAAGCCTAATATTAACGTTTGTTTGTAATTTTAAATTAGGTTTTTCTCTCTGTTGCCTTATCTTTGAGACATAAAAGTGATGATTATTCGGAAATAAAATATGTAGGCCTATCTCCAGCGCGGAGTGATGGGTCATCCTGGTCCAAATATTTGCAAGTGCTCCTTGTTGAACAGTGAACTCCGTTATTAACCACGAAAATTAATTTCTTTTAAAATCGTAATTACAACGAATTGTTTAAAAGGCAAGGTGTAAGCTTATCAGTTGTTGGCAGCATCGGCCCATCGTCATTCAGCCACTTAATTAGGCCTAAGTGAAGCGTCTGTAGCCAAGATGCCTGCCTGCAAACACTTATACATTCATATTTATGCGTGAATTTGTTAATGTTTTCAAAATATTAACAATTTAATGAACATTATATATATATATATATATATATATATATATATATATATATATATATATAAATATGAATAATATTGACATACACACATACGAAGACACAAACACAAACAAACAAACAAACACACACACACACACGAGTGCATATATACCTATATATATATATATATATATATATATATATATATATATATATATATATATATATAACTATAAACTAATAAAAGCGAATTTCCAAAAGTATTTTCTGAAACTTACTCTTTGTGAAATTCTGATTTCACCGTCATAATCAGCACTAAAATCTGCATATATTAGGCATTTAAACTTTCAAGTTACATCGAAAATACCAACATGAAACCTGACCGCCGTCAAAACAATTTTTTCAATTTCAACGTATTTGGATGGTGGCGAAATCAGATTATTAAACAGAATTAAGACAAAAAAGTCACGAAATTTTAAAGCTTTGGAATTACCGCAATCCCCGCAGGGGTGCAGACTAGCTGCACCTATTGAGAGGATTTAGACGTCCCTCGCAATACCCGAGTCTAACACACACTTACACTTACAACACTACACTTACGACTTTAACACTTTACATTCACAAATACATTTAGGGAGGCGATAATAGCATCAATGTGCTTTTCACCTTAAAATTAAAGAAAAAAAATTACCGCCATTTGGAAACTGTTGAACGATTTTCACTGGTTAAGGAATATGTTTCAACTATTATCGTAATAGATTATTGTGCCAAGTTTGAGTCAAATCAGACTTAAATTGTACAAGTGAGTGTGCTAACACACGCGCGCGCACACACACACACACACACACACACACACACACACACACACAAACACACATACAAACACACAAACACACACAAAACACACAAACACAAACACACACACACACACACACACACACACAGTGCATATATATATATATATATATATATATATATATATATATATATATATATAGATGGATACAGGTTGCACTCCCGGAAGACCACAGAGAAGATATCGAACCTGGCAGCAGATATCAGAAGAAGGAGGCTTCGGTTCTATGGACACATCAGTAGACTCCCAACAAGGAGACTTGCCAACAGAATCCTTAAGTATATACAAGGTGTCAAATCAACAACGTCGTGGATCGCACAAGTCAGAATAGACCTACATGACGCAGGAATAGACTCAACAGATGTTGAAGATAGACACGCATACAGGAGAAAGATGCTCGGTTGGAAGGTCCCAGAGAATGAAATCCCAAAGAGAGCAGGGGTAAAATGGACGGAGGAGCGGAAGAGGATCCATGGGGACAGGATGAGGGAGGTGTGGAAGATTAGAAGGAACAAGACATGAGTCGGAGTGCTTTGCGTGATCCAACAGGGTCTATGGGCAGATAATAATAATAATAATAATAATAATATACATATATATATATATATATATATATATATATATATATATATATATATGCATAGAAAAATATGAATAACATTGAAAACCGATAACACAATTGTTTCTAGAAGCAACATTGATCCGACATTTTGCCAAAATCATATCTGGCATCTTCAAGGTTATACTCGCTCCAAATTGTGCCCTTTGCAATTTGCCTGTTTTAGTGACTTTCACGCATTGCTTATACGGTAGTTTTCCTTATTTTTCCAAGCTTCGGTAGTTTAATTGTTTTGCATACTTTTGATTATTACTTACAGGCATTACATAAAGAGCTTTTACTTCTTTTTTTAAATAAAAACGGTACTGACATTCATACAATAGTAACATTTTTTCGATTTTTCCTGCGATGTCACGTTTTATGTTCTCGTTTATTACCTACGGGCATGAAATAAAAAGTTCTGGTGAGAGGCAAAAAAGAAAAAAAAACATCGTTATTCAATTAAGGATAAGAAAAATCCCAATCATGAAATCATTTAATATATATATATATAATATAGTTCTTCAAACCCAATTTTTTTGCCTCTCTCGCTCTCTTTTTATATATAAAATTATGCATGGTTTAATAATTATAATATAAATCCTTCACTTTCATCAATTTTAATTTTGATAAAAAAATTTTCCTCAAAATTCCAAAATGATACTTTTGTACTTTAAATTAAATCAATTAAAAATAAATAATAAATATTAATCTAATAAAATTATGGTATTACTAACGAAATTCTCTCTATATAATAAGTAATTATTATGTATATATAATACATATTTACCCCGAGTAACGTAATGTGAGAACGGCATTAAGCCTACGTCGCGAGTGAATAACACTAATGAGGAAACACTGGCCTTTGGTTGTACTGTTGTAAGCCCACCTTTATATTCTAAAAAAACGTGTAATTAATTTTTGAGAAGAGATCCGCTTGTATAGCTGCAGATACTGCCGAGCTGTAGGCCTATAAGGAAGCCAGTGTTAAGTAGACTATTTAGATGAGAAAGATAGGGGGCTGGGAGGAGTGCTAATTAAGTGTTCAATTAGTGCAAGAGTAGGGAATTGTAGGGGCAAAATGGCGGAAGATTAGGGACAACACATTTCCTCCGCAGGAACAAAAGGCTTATAATTGTACGTTGCATTGCCGCATTGTCCCATTGTATTTAGCTCTAAGTGATATGATTTAACCTTAAAACCAAAATTTATTTTACATTTTATAGTTTTGAGATGAATAAAATATGAATTAACGAATCGATTTCTAGGCACATTATTAATCTATGTAGGTTTTTTTGATCCTGTGGACGCTGTAAGCCATATTGAACCTATTCCCTATAAGAATAATCTTAACTAACGATACAGATTACTCCGATACTTATTAATATTAAATGAAGTTTTCGTCTAATTTTAAAGATCTTATATTAATGATCTTTATACAAAAATGTGGGATTCTGGCACGCTTTTTAAATTTTCCGTATATTTTTTTATTTATAATTTTTGCTCCTGCATCTTTAAAAAAAATGTACAAAGTGTAAAAAGCTGACCACATTCCCACATAAAAGACCGTCAAAATAACAAACGAGACATTGTTTTATGTTAATGAATAGCGGATTAATCTAATTAATATCCGTTTTTTGAAGGATAATTTACAATTACATCTTTAAAAAAAATGTACAAAGTGTAAAAAGCTGACCACATTGCCACATAAAAGACCGCAAAAATAACAAACGAGACATTGTTTTATGTTAATGAATAACGGATTAATCTAATTAATATCCGTCTTTTGACGGATAATTTACAATTACATCTTTAAAAAAAATGTACAAAGTGTAAAAAGCTGACCACATTCCCACATAAAAGACCGCAAAAATAACAAACGAGACATTGTTTTATGTTAATGAATAGCGGATTAATTTAATTAATATCCGTCTTTTGACGGATAATTTACAATTACATCTTTAAAAGAAAATGTACAAAGTGTAAAAAGCTGACCACATTCCCACATAAAAGACCGCAAAAATAACAAACGAGACATTGTTGTATGTTAATGAATAGCGGATTAATCTAATTAATATCCGTCTTTTGACGGATAATTTACAATTACATCTTTAAAAAAAAAATACAAAGTGTAAAAAGCTGATCACATTCCCACATAAAAGACCGTCAAAATAACAAACGAGACATTGTTTTATGTTAATGAATAGCGGATTAATCTAATTAATATCAGTCTTATTGAACTTCAAACAGCAAATAGATGTAACAATACAAAATATGGTACAACATATTCATAATATGAAGCTCGATATTCATAATACTGCATTGTAGTCAGCAAACATTTCTTCAATACTTAAACAAATATTCAATAATTGACCGAGCGAAGCGAGTTCTCTGTTTTAACTCAACCGTTTGGCGTTTGGTTTGTGTTTATTTGTGTGTTTTTTACACTATTTTGGCCAAACGCATTGACAGATTGTTTTTAAATTTCTATGAAGGTATCTTGTTTTAAATCCAGAACGAATTATGTGTAAGATTATTCCCCAATCACTTTCGTTTCAAGAGACCGGCTTCTGTTTCAAGATATTCATAATTCTGCATTGTAGTCAGCAAACATTTCTTCAATACTTAAACAAATATTCAATAATTGACCGAGCGAAGCGAGTTCTCTGTTTTAACTCAACCGTTTGGCTTTTGGTTTGTGTTTATTTGTGTGTTTTTTACACTATTTTGGCCAAACGCATTGACAGATTGTTTTTAAATTTCTATGAAGGTATCTTGTTTAAAGCCGGAACGAATTATGTGTAAGATTATTCCCCAATCACTTTCGTTTCAAGAGACCGGCTTCTGTTTCAAGATATTCATAATTCTGCATTGTAGTCAGCAAACATTTCTTCAATACTTAAACAAATATTCAATAATTGACCGAGCGAAGCGAGTTCTCTGTTTTAACTCAACCGTTTGGCGTTTGGTTTGTGTTTATTTGTGTGTTTTGGCCAAACGCATTGACAGATTGTTTTTAAATTTCTATGAAGGTACCTTGTTTAAAGCCAGAACGAATTATGTGTAGGATTATTCCCCAATCACTTTCGTTTCAAGATACCGGCTTCTGTTTTAACGATGAGTCTACGCAGTTTTGGCCAAACGCGTTGACCGATTGTTTTTAAATTTCTATGAAGGTACCTTGTTTAAAGCCAGAACGAATTATGTGTAGGATTATTCCCCAATCACTTTCGTTTCAAGATACCGGCTTCTGTTTTAACGATGAGTCTACGCAGTTTTGGCCAAACGCGTTGACCGATTGTTTTTAAATTTCTATGAAGGTACCTTGTTTAAAGCCAGAACGAATTATGTGTAAGATTATTCCCCAATCACTTTCGTTTCAAGATACCGGCTTCTGTTTTAACGATGAGTATGAAACGCAGTTTCAAGATACCGGCTTCTGTTTTAACGATGAGTCTACGCAGTTTTGCTAAACGCGTTGATTGTTTTTAAATTTCTATGAAGGTACCTTGTTTAAAGCCAGAACGAATTATGTGTAGGATTATTCCCCGATCACTTTCGTTTCAAGATACCGGCTTCTGTTTTAACGATGAGTATACGCAGTTTTTGCCAAACGCATTGACCGATTGTTTTTAAATTTCTATGAAGGTACCTTGTTTAAAGCCAGAACGAATTATGTGTAAGACTATTCCCCAATCACTTTCGTTTCAAGATACCGGCTTCTGTTTTAACGATGAGTATACGCAGTTTTTGCCAAACGCATTGACAGATTGTTTTTGAAATTTCTATGAAGGTACCTTGTTTAAAGCCAGAACGAATTATGTGTAAGATTATTCCCCAATCACTTTCGTTTCAAGATTCCGGCTTCTGTTTTAACGATGAGTATACGCAGTTTTTGCCAAACGCATTGACAGATTGTTTTTAAATTTCTATGAAGGTACCTTGTTTAAAGCCAGAACGAATTATGTGTAGGATTATTCCCCAATCACTTTCGTTTCAAGATTCCGGCTTCTGTTTTAACGATGAGTATACGCAGTTTTTGCCAAACGCATTGACAGATTGTTTTTAAATTTCTATGAAGGTACCTTGTTTAAAGCCAGAACGAATTATGTGTAAGATTATTCCCCAATCACTTTCGTTTCAAGATTCCGGCTTCTGTTTTAACGATGAGTATACGCAGTTTTTGCCAAACGCATTGACAGATTGTTTTTGAAATTTCTATGAAGGTACCTTGTTTAAAGCCAGAACGAATTATGTGTAGGATTATTCCCCAATCACTTTCGTTTCAAGATTCCGGCTTCTGTTTTAACGATGAGTATACGCAGTTTTTTTGACAGATTGTTTTTAAATTTCTATGAAGGTACGCATGTTTCAAGATTCCGGCTTCTGTTTTAACGATGAGTATACGCAGTTTTTAAAACACGCATTGACAGATTGTTTTAAATTTCTATGAAGGTACCTTGTTTAAAGCCAGAACGAATTATGTGTAGATTATTCCCCAATCACTTTCGTTTCAAGATTCCGGCTTCTGTTTTAACGATGAGTATACGCAGTTTTGCCAAACGCATTGACCGATTGTTTTTAAATTTCTATGAAGGTACCTTGTTTAAAGCCAGAACGAATTATGTGTAAGATTATTCCCCAATCACTTTCGTTTCAAGATTCCGGCTTCTGTTTTAACGATGAGTATACGCAGTTTTTGCCAAACGCATTGACAGATTGTTTTTGAAATTTCTATGAAGGTACCTTGTTTAAAGCCAGAACGAATTATGTGTAGGATTATTCCCCAATCACTTTCGTTTCAAGATTCCGGCTTCTGTTTTAACGATGAGTATACGCAGTTTTTGCCAAACGCATTGACAGATTGTTTTTAAATTTCTATGAAGGTACCTTGTTTAAAGCCAGAACGAATTATGTGTAAGACTATTCCCCAATCACTTTCGTTTCAAGATACCGGCTTCTGTTTTAACGATGAGTATAAACGCATTGACGAAGGTACAGTTATGTGACTATTCCCAATCACTTTCGTTTCAAGATACCGGCTTCTTTTTAACGATGAGTTGTTTTTGCAAACGCATTGACAGATTGTTTTTGAAATTTCTATGAAGGTACCTTGTTTAAAGCCAGAACGAATTATGTGTAAGATTATTCCCCAATCACTTTCGTTTCAAGATACCGGCTTCTGTTTTAACGTTGAGTCTACGCAGTTTTTGCTAAACGCGTTGACAGATTGTTTTTAAATTTCTATGAAGGTACCTTGTTTAAAGCCAGAACGAATTATGTGTAAGATTATTCCCCAATCAGTTTCGTTTCAAGATACCGGCTTCTGTTTTAACGATGAGTCTACGCAGTTTTTGCCAAACGCGTTGACAGATTGTTTTGAAATTTCTATGAAGGTACCTTGTTTAAAGCCAGAACGAATTATGTGCAAGATTATTCCCCAATCAGTTTCGTTTCAAGATACCGGCTTCTGTTTTAACGATGAGTCTACGCAGTTTTGCCAAACGCGTTGACAGATTGTTTTGAAATTTATATGAAGGTACCTTGTTTAAAGCCAGAACGAATTATGTGCAAGATTATTCCCCAATCAGTTTCGTTTCAAGATACCGGCTTCTGTTTTAACGATGAGTCTACGCAGTTTTTGCTAAACGCGTTGACAGATTGTTTTTAAATTTCTATGAAGGTACCTTGTTTAAAGCCAGAACGAATTATGTGCAAGATTATTCCCCAATCAGTTTCGTTTCAAGATACCGGCTTCTGTTTTAACGATGAGTCTACGCAGTTTTTGCCAAACGCGTTGACAGATTGTTTTTAAATTTCTATGAAGGTACCTTGTTTAAAGCCAGAACGAATTATGTGCAAGATTATTCCCCAATCAGTTTCGTTTCAAGATACCGGCTTCTGTTTTAACGATGAGTCTACGCAGTTTTTGCCAAACGCGTTGACAGATTGTTTTGAAATTTCTATGAAGGTACCTTGTTTAAAGCCAGAACGAATTATGTGCAAGATTATTCCCCAATCAGTTTCGTTTCAAGATACCGGCTTCTGTTTTAACGATGAGTCTACGCAGTTTTTGCCAAACGCATTGATAGATTGTTTTTGAAATTTGGTTCAAAGGTACTTCTTATAATACCAAACGACGTATGTTATATTTTTTCTCATTCACTTCCGTTGCATGTTGGCTGCCTCTTACTCAACGATGACGAGCGTAGTTGCTGGCTATTCCCTCTAATACTGTCTGAACATTCAACTTTACCTATCGTAACTTGACCACTTCATGGAAGCATAACATTTCAAATAAATTTTAATTAATTAAGAATATACTGCAAGGTCTACTCTACTTTGAACGCCTTATTCAAAACTCTTTAGAAGTCAAACAGTATTTGCATCTTTTAGTCAGCACGCGTCGTATTTGAACACTCTATTTAACGCTCATATTTAACAATCATGTTAATAAACTCTAATCAAAAGTCGTATTCAACAATTACATTCTCACACTTTAATTAACGCTTACATTCATCCACTATTCTTAACAGTCAACCATTATCGTTATCATCAGTAATACTTAAACATTCATGTTCTTTACTGTCACAATTGTACATTCTAGTCAGCACCGGTATTTAATTCACTATATTGTATATTATGAAAATATATAATATTTTTGAAGTGACTACTTCTTTTCGCGAGGTATGGAAGAAAGTTTTGCACGGAGGAAAAATTCAGTTTATCGTCACGGAACGCTGTAACACATCCATAAGCGCACTCAGTGAACATTATTCCAAGTATTATTATAGCAACATTATTATTACAAACCTTATTATATCACATTATTATTATTATTTAGTGATTAATAAAACGCATTTTTGAAGTGAAAACTTATGTGGTCGAGGTTGACAAAACATAGGTATACATATTTGCTTTCCGTAAACAAACGCTTGAATCCGTAATGCAAACCTCACAGTATATTGTTCTTGTATATATCTAGACTGGAAGTGACTGCTTCTAAACAGCTGATTTCGCACAATAGCTTCAATATCATTTCAGTTGGGGTTATGTTTATTATTCTTGTTAATTTTTAAAATGTGTATTTTCTAAATTTGTGCAGTTATATTATTTTTGTGTATATGATGACCTATACCAATTTATGATTTCCAGGGTCACATGTATTGTTATACTTAGACAGTATAATTGTCAAAAGTAGGGTTATAAACTGATTAATTATTAAAGTCCTTTATATAGCCTAATATACTCAAATTCATAATCTGTGACAGTTTCAGTTAATTTTTAAGTTGTGTACCTACACATACAAGGAATTAATACGAAAATAATTTTCCGTTTCCTGCATGCATCTAAATTTTTATAAAAATGTATACAATCAGGCATGCCAAAAGAAGTAGTCACTTCTGTCGGCCAGTCCCGTACTGCCTAAGCTTTTTTATACAATATTAAAATATTTTTGTATTTTACGAATATATACCATATGCAAATATACTGTACAATGTAAAATACAATTTTTTTACTACACACACACACACACGCACACACACACACACACACACACACACACACAAACAAACAAACAAACAAACACACACACACACACACACACACACACAAACACACACACACACACACAAACACACACACACACACACAAACAAACACAAACACACACAAACACACACACACACAAACACACACACAAACACACACACACACAACACACAAACACACACACACACACAAACACACACACACACACAAACAAACACACACAACACACACAACACAAACAAACACACACACACACACACACACACACACACACACACACACACACACACACACACACACACACACACACACACACACACACACACACACACACACACACACACACACACACACAAACAAACACACACACACACACAAACACACACACACACACACACACACACACACACACACACACACACACACACATATATAGTATATATATATATATATATATATATATATATATATATATATATATATATATATATATATATATATATATATATATATATATATATATATATATATATATATATATATTCAACACTTATAATTAACAGTCATATTTGAATTTCTTCAACAGTCATTTTCATATTCTCTAAGAAATACTCATTTTCATACGTTTTTTTCAACACTAGCACTTGTGGAAGGAAAACTGTTTTCAGTTACGCTCATGAACAAATTGCGTAACTAAGTTTTTCATTTTATTTTCACGTAACCAATTGCCTTCCATAAAGCTGGTTTCAGTGTAGTTGTTTTGTCCATTGATATAAAGGTCGTTTATTTTACGTAATCAATTAGTCGGCCAATAACATGTTATTCGAGCGCCGTTTTAATCGTATCGAACATACACCGGACAAAGCACTGCCAGTACAATAGGCTTGCAGTATCTGCAGTGTCAAGGCAGCAAGTCGAAGGGTAGATTTAGTTGGCCTAGTTTAATCCGATTATACCGGATTACAGCACTACGTCTTAATGGGCGAATGTTCCTGTAATAACCTATCTTCTAAAGAAGTTTAATCGTTAGTCGATCTCTTTATTTGTGCGTCGATCGTCGAACGCCGCCCTTCGTTTGTCCAATTGAGTGAGCATTGAGCAAAACGCGTTAACTAACATTCTTAATCGAAGGAGGGATGTGAAACGTCAACTCCCTCCTCCGTCCTCCCTCCTCCCTCTCAGCACGTGGCAGATAAGCTTGTTAGTCCTTTTGTCGGTGCAATCGTTTGGAACTTTTGATATAGCGATAGGCCTCCGACCGATCTTACTGACTTCCCTGTACTATAATCCCTAATGCGAGGGAACATATTCGATATTCACGATAATAATTATAAATAGCCTACGCAATTTAAGCAAATTTATTCCCTCGGTATACGAACTAGATCCAATATTATAACATATATATATATATATATATATATATATATATATATATATGTATGTATATATATATATATATATATATATATATATATATATATATGTATATATATATATATATATATATATATATATATATATATATAGTATAGAGGTTGACTTATAGCGTGTTTTTTGTTGTTGTTATTTTAAGGCGAAAAGCACATTGAGGCTATTATCGCCGCCCTAAATGTATGTGCGAGTGTAAAGTGTTAAAGTCGTCAGTGCAGTGTTGTAAGTGTAAGTGTGTGTTAGACTCGGGTACCGCGAGGGACGTCTAAATCCTCTCAATAGGTGCAGCTAGTTTGCACCCCCAGGCGGGGTAGTGTGTTCAGTCTAGACTTGTACAGTGTAGAGAACACACACACACACACACACACACACACACACACACACACACACACACACACACACATATATATATATATATATATATATATATATATATATATATATATATATAAAATAAAATGTAGAGACCGGCTACAAGAGGGTAAAAGTTAGACTTGTACAGCGTAAAGTCTAGACTTTTACTGTATAGAGGCTGACGTTGAACGTGTTAAATATAGACTATTAATATGTAGAGACTGGACCACTAGAAGGTAGATATTAGACTTTTATGGTGTAAAGTCTAGACTTGTAAAGTGTAAAGGTTGGACGAATAGCAAGTTTAGTCCAGACTATTAAAGTGTAGAAACTGGACCACTAGAAGGTAGATGTTAGATTTTTACGGTCTAAAGTCTAGACTGTGTAGTATAAAGGCTGACGTATAGCGTGTTAAGTCTAGACTTGTACAGTGTAGAGAACACACAAACACACACACACACACACACACACACACACACACACACACACACACATATATATATATATATATATATATATATATATATATATATATATATATATAGTATTATAAAATGTAGAGACCGGCTACAAGAGGGTAAAAGTTAGACTTGTACAGCGTAAAGTCTAGACTTTTACTGTATAGAGGCTGACGTTTAACGTGTTAAATATAGACTATTAATATGTAGAGATTGGACCACTAGAAGGTAGATATTAGACTTTTATGGTGTAAAGTCTAGACTTGTAAAGTGTAGAGGTTGGACGAATAGCAAGTTTAGTCCAGACTATTAAAGTGTAGAAACTGGACCACTAGAAGGTAGATGTTAGATTTTTACGGTGTAAAGTCTAGACTGTGTAGTATAAAGGCTGACGTATAGCGTGTTAAGTCTAGACTTGTAGAGTGTAGAGGCTGGACGTTTAGTGTGTTAGATCCAGACTATTAAAATGTAAAGGCTGGATTAGTACGGGGCTACTAGAGGGCTAGATTAGTACAGTAGTACTTTGTAGGGTGTACATATATTAAGATTATAGACTTCTATAATGTAGCGTTTAATGTTGTTTAACTGTTTAGAGGATTCATAGTTTAAAAAGATTTTGCGTATAAATGTAAAGACTGATTTAATAAGTTTGGCTACATGAGGAGTCAATTAATTCGGCAATAAATATCGCACACCCAACGCCCTCGCTGGATTCTTTTCCTTTCCTTTTCTTTAGGCAAAGTAAATCACGTTCGTCAACGCCGCGTCGGTCCCCTAACTATTAAAACCGCTCCGCGTCGCCAAATAACCACCGTTTAAGAACAGTTTTGGAAACTAAACCGGGAAGGGGCGCATATATAAAGCTGGGAGCGTTCTTATTGGTCGAATTAAATGATCACTAGCGTCAGTTCCGGAAAACAAATCGTTTTGTCGGAAAGAGATTTTTAAATGTGGCCGTCAAAACAGACATGCAAGATTAACAAAACACTGATATGGCAAAATTTACATTTTTTCTCGAAGTATTGTTTCTGTAGGGCTGCCTCAAGCAGGTTTCTAGCAGTGAAGATTTGGCTGGCCTCAATATTACTGATCACTTTGCTTGGAGTAGCAACATAAATAAGCTTATTTTTTTGCATTTTTCAAGTTATGGTTTTAGTGCCGAATTGCACTTATCACTTAAAATACAGCTTATTGTTTACTTTCATTCTAAAACAAATACGAATAGCCTATTGGCAAATTAAAAAAAAAGAAAAATAAAGAGAGAGAGAGAGAGAGAGAGAGAAAATATCTTATTGTCTATGTATCGAATAAGATATTTCTCGAAGTAAACCGTTTCTATTTATGTTAATTAGATTACATTTGAAGTGTTTTAGTTTTTAACAACTCATAAATATGTTAAAACATTTAAAAACAATTACTAAATATGTTTTCCAATTAAAACTTATTATACAAGAAACAATATGTAAGATGAAATCAACTGTTTTAGCTGAGTTACCTCCAACCATTTAATATATATATATATATATATATATATATATATATATATATATGTAATATAATATTATATTATATTATATTACATATATATACATATAAACATTCATAGTATATATGCATATGAGGTCTAATATGAAAGGAAGTTCTAAAATATTGTTATGGTATATATATATATATATATATATATATATTTACCTAGATCCACCTATTGTAGTCCATCTATCAAAATACCATCAATTGTAGTCCATTTTAAGCCCTATATATTTCTGAAGCCTGATGATAAATGATAATAACGGTTTGGGTCCAAGTACAAAATATACCTTTCAGTCTTAAATTTCTTTTCACGAAAAAATATTCAAACAGTTTTTAATTGCATCTGTCACTTCCCAATCAAATGTGGTCCACAACCATTGTCTGACACCAGGTATCAAAACACCCTTGAATGTGGTCCCAATCGCGTATCATTTTACATTTGATTGTGGGCCAGAGCGACAAGTAGTTATATACCCCAATTGTGGTCCGCCTGCAATGTTGCCAGATTTATTTTGTATATTGATGAAGACCTGCTTAGCTTCCAATGCAACATTCGACTCTTTGCGTATGGGTTATTAAAAATATTATTATTTATTATTCTGAAACATAAGATCTCTTGTTGTTTCTTCACCATTTTTAGTAGTTTATTGGCAACACTAACCCTAATAAAATTGTCCGAATGTATTTTTGTCTATCAGCAACAGAGTTACTTCTCAAAATGAATAATTTCAAGTACGCTGGAAATGGCCATATTGTTAACAATTGATTTTGGCCAGTGAGCATCGAAATAGAAATGATGAAGATGCTTGGCTCTGTCAACCCTAGTAATCGAGGCCGGAAAACGATGTCAACCCTAGTGGTTACATGTGATGTCGCTCCAGGAACAATAACCCGAAAACTAATTATATGAAAAAAAATTATACGTAATGTAATGATATTTACAAGAAGTCTTTAACTGAAAATTGATTTAAAATAACCTAGGCTATTGATATTACTCGGTTACAGGCTAGTTGTTGAATAAAATAGATAAATTAATAACATTTGATAAAATTTGAAAGTAAATTGAAATAGATAAAATAACTATTTGGATAAAATAACTTATAGGCCCTAATATAAATCAAAATTGGTTTTTAAAGTAATAAATGAAGTCATATACGTTTTTACCAAATTCCAGTAAAAATCGGACAAAGTGTTCAAGAGTAATCACGTAACAAACAAACAAACGAAAAGCAAGATCATCGAGTTAAAATATAGACCCTATTTCTTCCGTCAACAAATATTCAGAAATTAAACTAAATGGATCTATCCTATAAAGAAGTATTGAACAGCTGTGTTCTAGTACATCGAAAATCTAGCGTAAATAGTAGTTTATCTATGAACTGGTATATTTTTTAGTAAATTGATTTAAACGGGAAAAGTAATTTATCTATGTGATGGTTATAAAAAGCTCTTGAAACGTTTACAGCATATAAACAAATATATAAGAATTAAATCATATAAAAATTACGATGTTAATTATCATAGCTAACAATTCAAAAGTATGTTATAGATTGTATATCTTAATTGAAAAGAGTGTCTTCATTTTTTTAACAGAAATGTGACAGCTGGAAAAAATTACTTTAGTAAATTAAATATAGATGCAAATGCTTGAATTATCCCTGTTGACAATAACAATTTGTCTATGGTCGTATATTTTTCCTATTATTTATTTATTTACTGGTACAAATTTCCCATAGAAGGTAATAAATTACCTGTATATACGGCACGGCACAGTTTAATATAAAACAATCATACATAGTTTATATCTTAAACTGAACCAAAACTAAATCCAAACCAAATTCCAAGACGTACATTACCTTAGAAACCACAACCAATAACTTATTTCAATATATCTATATAATTCTTTCCAATTAATGACTATGGTAACGATGCATTTGGAGCAGCCATTTTTTTCAATTTATTTTTAGTGTGTCCTTTACTTACATTGAAATAAAGCTTTTAGGTCATTGTTGTTAGTCTATTAAAATACATAATAGCTGTGTTTATATTCTTTTTACAGGTTCTTTATATACAGTAGGTATTTGTATAGACTTATGCCTTGTAATATTGTTACTAAAAGCTGTCAAAATATAACTCTGATTTACGTTTAGTATATGTTTTTGAAATTCAGCATCATTACTTATTATTTTTAACATCCTTTTTTGTAAATTATATAATGGCAGGAAGAATTATAATATGCTCCAGCCTATTATACCGTATGTGGTAATACTGTTGAAAAGCCCATAATATATTTTTAATATAGTTTTACTTGACATAATCTTTTTTAATTTAACAAACACATATGCCAAATACTTAGTTCTATTACGTAAATTAATTATATGATCCGTCCATTTCTTATATCTATTAAAGAACACACTCTAAATATTTAGTACTATGAACATTTAAAAAATTATTATTTAAAAATATTCTTAGTGCTAGTGGTAATGTTGGTATTTGCAAAAGTTACATATACAGTTGTTTGAATTATATATAAGCTTGATTTATTCTCTTTGACCAATAGCCTTGAATTATCACTGTTAGTCGAGTATTAATAATTTCAATTTAATAGCTTAACCATATATCCTGATTTAGCTCTTGGTTACCTTCCGACCGTATATGCTGTTTTAGCTGTTGGTAAATAAAATCGAATCTGACACAAATTAATTTCTCCAGTCGTACATGTTTATTTAAATTGTTAGATCACTGATATATTGTCAATCACTGATATAATCAATAGCTATTGATTACTGAATATATTACTTAGCCATAGATTTTTACTCAAATTAATTTTTCCGATCGTCCATGCCGATTCAGCTAAGTTGGTCAATAATAATAGAAAGTTTATTTACTATTATTAACCTCTGGCTTAAAAGTTTTTTTTTAAATCCTATGACCGTACATGCGAGTTTTGCTGTTAGCCATATAGAACCCATCTCAATAGTAAAACAACCTAAATTTAAAAACGCCAACGAACCAGTAACCTGAGATTAAGAAGAAATATTTCAAATGAAAAAATAATTCAAGAAATACAAATTTAATCTTAAACAACTTTATTAGTACAAATAACTTGAAACACATATTAAATAAAACAAAATATATTATAACTGACGTGCAAAAATGAGACAATAAAATAAAATAATAGTTCAGTACATCAATACATGAAATGTACCAAGGAGCTTTCAAAATCAATAATTTTTTCCACTTTTAAGAAAGGAATTTAAATGGTGTAAGTAACTGCAGAGGAATATCCTTTGCTGACTGCGTTTCTAAATTGAAACCACAGATGCTGCTTAAGAGACTGGAGGAATGGGTTTGAATAATGAAGCACTAACAATTTCAGGCTGGTTTTTAGGAAGGGTTATAGTACTTGTGATAACATTTTCAGTCTTACAAATATTATTAGGTTGAAGGTAAAAGAAAAAAGGTGAAAACTTTACTGTTGTTTGTGGACTTCAAGGTGGCGTTTAACTCTCCAGTCAGACAATATGTGTACTATAAACTTTATTCTATGGATGTTTGTAACAAATTTTTAGAAGTCTTGAAGACAGTAGTCTATATATGGATACTGAGACCAGAGTGTGGACCTGGACAAACAGTTTTAGAACAGGGATATGTATTAACTCCTCTGATTTTTTTCCCTTATATTTGAATGGCATACATTTTTGAAGCTTTTAGAAGGTGGTGTTCTTGTAGCAGGTGTTAAAATAAGATGTTTATGCAGGTGAGAGATATGATTGTGAGAAGTGGATCATCCGGGAGTATTGCAGGCTATGATTGATAATTTAGTGAAATACTGCAGGCTTTGAGTTTGACATTGAACCTGTTTGAAAAAAAAAACAGAATTTCATTAGGAATTACCGAAATTTTAAGTATACTTTATTAAAAATATTTTAAAATTAATAAAAAAAAAAAGCAATATATTTCAAATAATTTTTTTAAAACATTATTATTAAGTAATATTAAAAACAATTTTATTGTTTTTCTAGGATAGAGTATGAGGGTGGGATAATTGAACTTTTGAATTGAATAGTAAAAAGATTTCGGCATCAACTTTAAACAACATTCTTTTGTTGTTCAGTGCAACATTAGTGCTAAACCTTTCAAATTAGTTTTTTAAATGAGCAAACAAATAAATTTCACTTACTTCACTTAGTAATTTAGAATGGGCCTCCAGAATGGGTTTGTTGCACTTACAGAAATAGTTGAAATAGAAAATACACTTTTATTTCTCCGACGGGAATCTGCAAGAAGTTCTGCACCTTTAAGAAAGAAAATTACAGTTGTCTCATTAGTCTCATAAATACTTACTGTCTACCATCTTAATGAAAAAAATCTTCATGTTGATATGTTTTTATAAGATGCCAAAAATATTATTCTCTCTAAAACTTGTTAACAAGAGTATTTATTGATATCAAGAGTCCGGGAGCTACTAATTTAGAGCATTTCGAATGCCCTATCGACACAAACGCAACCTAAAGCCATTACACTTTAAGAAATGCTGATGCCAGCTACTATCGCGTTGTGCGGCTTCGCAGAATCGCAGGAAGTAGGAAAGGTGCTGCATCAATCACATACCTGGCATTCATACGTACACAAACACATACGATGATGCCGGAAAACATAACGGCCTACATTGACTAATCACTCATTAGTACTAGATTCAATTATAACAAATGGATAATATCATTATTGTTATTATGATAATCATTTTCTAAAATTATAATTTTTGTCCTTACATATATTATGTCATAGTAGTCTAATAACACACAAGCATCATGAAATTAAAGCGAGGCTAATAAATGCACATAAACAGCCTCTTGGTTTTTTTTTTAATAATAATTTGATATGTTACAACCAATATTATATTTTAAAACAAGAAATAAAACCTATATACACAAAGAATGAAACAATGTGATTCGGTAACAATGGTCTTAACAGTTGATTGCTGGCATACAAAAAAAAATCAGACTTTTCTTACTTTTTAATAGTCAAACAAAATATTGCTACAAAACTTATAAAAAACTCATTTTTTTCTTAATAGTTAACCTTAAACATATTCATATCTTATAAAATCCTACATTGCTATCCGCTTAAAGTTACTTTTGTGGCAGTAGTAGCTCAGCAAGTTTTCTAAAAAAACTAGATCAGGGAATGTAATTTCTCTCGTGAATTGATTAAAATAAAGGTATAAATTTAACAGAAATGATAAAATTTAAAACTACTTAGAAAAGATTTTTACAGATATATGAATATCAGGCCATATCAATTTTACTTTTATATTATTTGGGTATTGTTTAGGCTATATTTTCATTTTTAATATATTGAATGTTTAGAACATTCAGATTCTATACCAATTTTGAATGAATCTAATTAAAACTTGTTTGAATTAATGAAATAAAAATAAATGTAATAAATAAATGTATTTGTACTGAATGCGGGCTATACAATTGGTAAAACTGACTTTTCAATTAGCTTCAAACTGCACATTTTGTGTAACAATTAAATAATAATTTGTGTAATAACTTTTAAATAACTT
>CM040182.1:15189495-15249495 GCA_022606455.1 Callitettix versicolor | reverse complement strand
ATCCCAATTTCTAGTATACTGTTCAAAATAGTACTGTGATCAATCGCTGCAAAAGTAATTTTTTTTATCCTTAAAACTCGTGGGTAATATCTTAAAATAAAAAAAAAACAGGAAAAACTATGTTTTTTTAACATATTACTGGTGTGAAACATATTACTTGGTGATCACCCGCCTTCGCATTGGTCACTCCATGTTAACGCATGGATTTCTGATGGAACGCGGGGACCCACCTGAATGCGAGTTCTGTAGAGAAACCATCACAATTAAACATATATTGCTCGATTGTGATGGTTTCCAAAATGTGCGTGTTATGTGTGGTCTGAGCAACTGTTTGCAGACGATGTTGGGAGATAGTGCCTCGGCCGTTGACCGGGTTCTATACTTCCTTCATCGTCTGAATGTTTTAAATAAAATTTAATTAATATATTTGTTATTTCTTGTGTAATTTTATTTATTTATTTTATCTAAATAACTTTATTTCTGTTATGTTTATGCATACGTTTACGAATTGTTATTAAATTTTATTCATTATTCATTGTTATTTAGTTCTTAAGTGTAATATAGCTATACCTGTTATCTAAATTTTTAATTTATTTTTACTGTTATAGTTTGTTGTTGTTGTTTTTGTTTTCTTCTTACTTAAGTAAAATTTTGTTTAATTTTTTTTATACTTTCATTTAGCGTGACGGCGATGATGAAACCTGAACGGTTTTTCGCCGCAAAAAAAAAACATTACTCTCAAAAAATTGTACTTGTTCTGTTCAGGATAATACAATTAAGGTACCGTAATTACATTTATTACGTTATTTTTCGTTTGTTTGTAAAAATGAATCAAAGTCGGTGGTCTGTAATAAAACGTCCGATAATAGTCAAAAGCTTTAGTCGCAACAGGCACAACTAAGTTACAAGGTAACTCGCCGCCCGCATGATCGCTTCGAAGGGGTAATTTCAAATCAACGATTTAACTCATAATTTTCATGTTTAATTAGACCACTAAAGCAAACTCGAAACTATTTAATTAAATATTTCCCTTAAAACAGCAAACTATGTAGTAGTAATTAGGATCCTTATTTCTTAATTGATATATCGACACCAAGAAATCTAGCAGATATGACCGTGTATCCGCGTACAAAATTTTTTTAGTCCCTTGATCACACGAACAACCATAATTTCAAATCAACGATTTTGTAATTTTCATGTACATAGAGCAGCTTAAGCGTAGCCTGAAACTATTCTCCATATTTCCCCTTAGCAACAGCAAACTATGAAGTAGGCTATGAAGTAGTATTGGAGGATCCTTATTTCTTAATTGATAAATCGACACCAAGAAATCTAGCAGATATGAGAAAATATATCCGCGTACAAAATTTTGAACAAATTTAGTCCCGCATGATCACACGAACAACCATAATTTCAAATCAACGATTTTTCATAATTTTCATGTACATAGAGCATCTTAAGCGTAGCCTGAAACTATTCTCCATATTTCCCCTTAGCAACAGCAAACTATGAAGTAGGCTATGAAGTAGTATTCGAGGATCCTTATTCCTTAATTGATAAATCGACACCAAGAAATCTAGCAGATATGAGAAAATATATCCGCGTACAAAATTTTGAACAAATTTAGTCCCGCATGATCACACGAACAACCATAATTTCAAATCAACGATTTTTCATAATTTTCATGTACATAGAGCATCTTAAGCGTAGCCTGAAACTATTCTCCATATTTCCCCTTAGCAACAGCAAACTATGAAGTAGGCTATGAAGTAGTATTGGAGGATCCTTATTTCTTAATTGATAAATCGACACCAAGAAATCTACCAGATATGAGAAAATGTATCCGCGTACAAAATTTTGAACAAATTTAGTCCCGCATGATCGCACGAACAACCATAATTTCAAATCAACGATTTTTCATAATTTTCATGTACATAGAGCATCTTAAGCGTAGCCTGAAACTATTCTCCATATTTCCCCTTAGCAACAGCAAACTATGAAGTAGGCTATGAAGTAGTATTGGAGGATCCTTATTCCTTAATTGATAAATCGACACCAAGAAATCTACCAGATATGAGAAAATGTATCCGCGTACAAAATTTTGAACAAATTTAGTCCCGCATGATCGCACGAACAACCATAATTTCAAATCAACGATTTTTCATAATTTTCTTGTACATAGAGCATTTTAAGCGTAGCATGAAACTATTCTCCATATTTCCCCTTAGCAACAGCAAACTATGAAGTAGGCTATGAAGTAGTATTGGAGGATCCTTATTTCTTAATTGATATATCGACACCAAGAAATCTAGCAGATATGAGAAAATGTATCCGCGTACAAAATTTTGAACAAATTTAGTCCGGCAAGATCGCACGAACAACCATAATTTCAAATCAACGATTTTTCATAATTTTCATGTACATAGAGCATCTTAAGCGTAACCTGAAACTATTCTCCATATTTCCCCTTAGCAACAGCAAACTATGAAGTAGTATTGGAGGATCCTTATTTCTTAATTGATAAATCGACACCAAGAAATCTAGCAGATATGAGAAAATGTATCCGCGTACAAAATTTTGAACAAATTTAGTCCCGCATGATCGCACGAACAACCATAATTTCAAATCAACGATTTTTCATAATTTTCATGTACATAGAGCATCTTAAGCGTAACCTGAAACTATTCTCCATATTTCCCCTTAGAAACAGCAAACTATGAAGTAGTATTGGAGGATCCTTATTTCTTAATTGATAAATCGACACCAAGAAATCTAGCAGATATGAGAAAATGTATCCGCGTACAAAATTTTGAACAAATTTAGTCCCGCATGATCGCACGAACAACCATAATTTCAAATCAACGATTTTTCATAATTTTCATGTACATAGAGCATCTTAAGCGTAACCTGAAACTATTCTCCATATTTCCCCTTAGAAACAGCAAACTATGAAGTAGTATTGGAGGATCCTTATTTCTTAATTGATAAATCGACACCAAGAAATCTAGCAGATATGAGAAAATGTATCCGCGTACAAAATTTTGAACAAATTTAGTCCCGCATGATCGCACGAACAACCATAATTTCAAATCAACGATTTTTCATAATTTTCATGTACATAGAGCATCTTAAGCGTAACCTGAAACTATTCTCCATATTTCCCTTAGAAACAGCAAACTATGAAGTAGTATTGGAGGATCCTTATTTCTTAATTGATAAATCGACACCAAGAAATCTAGCAGATATGAGAAAATGTATCCGCGTACAAAATTTTGAACAAATTTAGTCCCGCATGATCGCACGAACAACCTTAATTTCAAATCAACGATTTTTCATAATTTTCATGTACATAGAGCATCTTAAGCGTAGCCTGAAACTATTCTCCATATTTCCCCTTAGCAACAGCAAACTATGAAGTAGGCCAAAGTATTGGAGGATCCTTATTTCTTAATTGATAAATCGACACCAAGAAATCTAGCAGAAAAAATATCGCCACAGAGTTACACCGAAACTGGTAAAGTGCAGGCAGCAGTGTTGAGCTCCCCTCAAATAACAGAGTAAGAAATAATATAATCTAATTGAATTCCAAATGAGATTGCTCGCAGAAAATTACTTCCCCTCCTCAGTCCTCAGCCTCCGATTCCATTTCGCAAACAATCTTTTACTTCTTTTTTATCTTTTAAAGCTTTACACTTTAATTTATATCTTCTTTAGAATCTTTAATTACATTTAAATAAAACATTTCTTACTGCACGTTACCCCATAGAGCAGTAATTGTGCGTAATTTCGGACAACCATAAATCTATTTGTTACAATTGCCGATTACACTATGATATACAGTCCTTTTTTTCTATTCAATTACGCTTTACTTTTCACATTTATTTCCCTTGAATGTTTCTTTTTGTAGATCGCTTTGCATATAGAGAGATTGAGTCTCTTTATCCTCTTTGGCAACCGAAAAGATTAGGATCAATGAAAAAGGGAAACGATTATTTGCCCTCTCGCCTCTCTCGCCTCTCACGCCTCTCACTTACAATCGGCGGCGTAAAGCATGCTCTGTAGATTCCAGATGGATTTTCTTCACAGTCACGTTGTCGGGGACTCAAGTACTTAAACGGAACTATGGAGGTTACCAACTGAAATAATATTAAGTGATCTACCTAAGGAGTTGTTTGTTAATTATTATTTCTATTCGAAAATACACTTGATGGAGTTTCCAAGCTTTACAACATTTTGTTTTGAAAAGTGGAATAGACCAATATCGATCCCTTGCTAAAACTAAAAGGGAATTAGAGAATTTTCGCTGAGAAATGAGCTATTGCAACAACCATCTTCATAAAATTCGGACGCAAGACCATGCAAGGAGCATGCACACACACACACACACACACACACACACACACACACACACACACACACACACACACACACACACACACTGTAAATTCGACTTTTGACTTGGAGCGAGAATAACTTCGAAGATAATCAGATATGATATTGTCGAAACGTTGGAACAATGTTTTTCTAGAAACAATGATGTTGATCGGATGTACAATGATTTTCATTGTGAGTCACATTTTTCCATCCGTAAAGGTATATATAAATAAATGTGTGTGTATATATACACACACACACACACACACACACACACACACACACACACACACACACACACACACACACACACACACACACACACACACACACACACACACACTCCTGGCTGGGGTAGTAAGCTCAGTGCTCCTTTACGGAGCGCCGATTTGGAGCCAGGCTATGAAGTTCGCGAACTATGCGCGCAAAGTTAATGCGGTGCATCGTCATGCGTTGCTGCGTGTCATGAGTGGTTACCGGACAGTTTCCTACGACGCTTCACGCGAACCCCCAATGGAGCTGATGGCTGATGAAAGAGCGAGGCTCTACCGACGCAAGCGAAGTGCAGAGCCGCGGTATAGTAATACAATGGCAATTACACAGGAGCGAAATCGAACCCTGGAGACATGGCAGCGACAGTGGGACGAATCAACAAAATGGACGATGGACATACTAACTCATAGGTAACATCCAGGATTGGTGCAACAGGGATCATGGGGTAGTGGATTTCTATCTCACACAGATTCTCACTGGGCACGGTTGCTCCCAAACTTACTTGTTCCGTTTCAGGTTGGAAACAGACTCGGCGTGTCCCCTCTGTCTTCCTGCAGTGGAGAAAGATGCGGAGCATGTGTTTACCACTGTCGGAGATTCGACGAGGAAAGGATGAAGCTGCAAACATATCTGCGAGGCAGCATTACACCGGAAAGTCTGGTTGCGACAATGATGGCTTCAGAGGCCAACTGGAGGGCCATTGCGGGATTCGCTGCAGTGGTCATGAAGAGATTGAGGGCTGAGGATAGAGAAAGGAGAGCCAACGCTGTAGAAGAGTAGGCGGTCAGCTAGTCCACCTTCCCAAGAAGTAATGCCTGGCGGCGGTTCCGAGGGGGGGGTTTACAGAAGAGGAATGCTTTTTTAGTGGGTAACAATATATCTTAACTTGAGTTTGAGCTTGAGTTTGAACTTAATTTGAGTCCCACACTCTGGGATAGTGAGGTTCCCTACCCCAGGTTGTCTATAAAAGATTTTTTCCACCTTTTTTTTGGCATCGCAAAATAAAACACACACACACACACACTACAACAGTAGCCAGATAAGATTTTGTCGAAACATTACAACAATATTTCTTCTAGAAATAATTGTGTCGAACGGATGTACGCCAGTTTGTCAATTGAAATCACGTTTTCAATCCGTGAAATATATATATGTATATATATATATATATATATATATATATATATATATATATATATAGAGAGAGAGAGAGAGAGAGAGAGAGAGAGAGAGGAGAGCGAGAGACTTTTTTCTTAACGTCTATACTATATGCCAGTTAGACTAATGAAGACGGTTAACGGTATGGGAAAATCAACGGGAGTAACTGCGGCTAGAACTAAGAAGCTTGAGTTGCGCAGTTCAGAGACGCAGCAGACTGACCGGTGCTTTACCCATATTGACCACCGAGTCCCCGAAAGAATATATATATATATATATATATACACACGCGCGCGCACACACACACACACACACACACACACACACACACACACACACACATGATTTATGTGTGTTATCACTCCTGTGATCGCAATTTTGGTACAATTTGATCCAAACTTGACGCAAAAATTTATTTTCGTAATACCTTTGTTAAGCTTGTTACCAATCGAAAAAAATCGGCGATGATAACCTTAATGGTTTTTCGCCGAAAAAAAAAAAACCAATCGAAAACCGTTCAGCCATTTCCAAAGACGTTAAGACGCAATCTGTATTAAAATATGCGTAAATTAGCATTTAAACTTTTCAAATTCCAATTTCAAGTACGCAACGAACCGAACGGCAATCAGAGTTCTTAATTTTAAAATAACTTTATTTTAATATTGTGGTTTTAAACACAATAACACGATACGTTACAATAATATAAAGAGTTAATATAATTGTTCCGCACCGATTTGTTTAGGGATCCCGTATTTGACGAATAGCAACGTTGGGCTAAGAGAGTTGGAGCGCCTTTTTGAGAAATCCGGCTACGACGCCATTTAGGTAAGGAATGCGTCTAGTGTAAAGCTAGCCACTAGCCGCAAAGGGTAAAGAGTGTCAGAGATTACAAAACTAATTAAAGATCCATTATTGTTAACAAACAGGTTTTCTTAAAAAGCAAACAAATCGGTATCGACATGTTTAAGAGCGGTAAATACTGCAGGCACTGTTTGTAAGGGTACTCCACACTAATTAAAATACTTCAAATTAGCCGACGCGTAAAGCATGAATACAACAAACACATTAACAGCTACCGGACAGCAAAAATATCTTTGTAGTCTCTAGGCGTGTACGCTATAGTATTTGTGAAACTTGTGCGCGCGTGTACGCTATAGTATTTGTGAAACTTGTGCGCGCGTGTACGCTATAGTATTTGTGAAACTTGTGCGCGCGTGTACGCTATAGTATTTGTGAAACTTGTGCGCGCGTGTACGCTATAGTATTTGTGAAACTTGTGCGCGCGTGTACGCTATAGTATTTAATGAAACTTGTGCGCGCGTGTACGCTATAGTATTTGTGAAACTTGTGCGCGCGTGTACGCTATAGTATTTGTGAAACTTGTGCGCGCGTGTACGCTTTAGTATTTGTGAAACTTGTGCGCGCGTGTACGCTATAGTATTTGTGAAACTTGTGCGCGCGTGTACGCTATAGTATTTGTGAAACTTGTGCGCGCGTGTACGCTATAGTATTTGTGAAACTTGTGCGCGCGTGTACGCTATAGTATTTGTGAAACTTGTGCGCGCGTGTACGCTTTAGTATTTGTGAAACTTGTGCGCGCGTGTACGCTATAGTATTTGTGAAACTTGTGCGCGCGTGTACGCTATAGTATTTGTGAAACTTGTGCGCGCGTGTACGCTATAGTATTTGTGAAACTTGTGCGCGCGTGTACGCTATAGTATTTAATGAAACTTGTGCGCGCGTGTACGCTATAGTATTTGTGAAACTTGTGCGCGCGTGTACGCTATAGTATTTGTGAAACTTGTGCGCGCGTGTACGCTATAGTATTTGTGAAACTTGTGCGCGCGTGTACGCTATAGTATTTGTGAAACTTGTGCGCGCGTGTACGCTATAGTATTTGTGAAACTTGTGCGCGCGTGTACGCTATAGTATTTGTGAAACTTGTGCGCGCGTGTACGCTATAGTATTTGTGAAACTTGTGCGCGCGTGTACGCTATAGTATTTGTGAAACTTGTGCGCTCGTGTACGACAAATAACTTTTAATACTTAACAAAGTAACTAGTAGTTGCACTTAAATACCTGACCACCGCTCCACTGTAACACGTTTTCCCTCAGTTTAACTGGAAACATTTTACTGCATCGACTTTACTCGTAGAAATTTAAGCTATTTCTCTATGAAACGGTCAACATTATGAGAGGTCTTGCACTTCAGCCAATATTAAAAGAAATAACCAGCAACTACCAGAGGCCGCCTTGTACACGGAAGCGAATGGGAAAAAAATCTTAGGCATATTTCGTTCGGGCTTCACACAAAGTACCTTCGTAACAGATTTCAAAACAATCGGTCAATGTGTTTGGCCAAAACTGCATAACAAATAAGCACACAAAGCAAATGCCGAACGGTCAAATTGAACTGAGACCTTGCTTAGCTCGCTCCGTAACGATCTCAGGGTATGTAATAACCAGTCATCTGTCTGTAGCGCCCCGCTAACGTTTAAACTGTATTGGAAACAAATGCACAAAAAATTACAGCATTACCAGTAATGTAAGTGTAGTTTAAGAGATACTAGAAAACAAACCTGCCCGCAGCTTACAAAAAAATTTGCTTAATTCGGTTCTCGGCTTCGGTTTACTTTAACAGCCTCCTCGCATATTTTATATTTCAGTAAAACACAATTCAGTCATAACATATTGAATTTAGTAAAGCTTTACAGTAGCATTAATGTTCAAAAATTTTACATGAATCAGTAAACATTATTAAGGTGTTCGGTTTTCCAGACTTTCCTTATGATAAATGGCATTTAAAATTGATAAAATACGTAGAATAAGTAAAAACATCCGAACAACATTTGTTGTAATGAGATTCGCGTTAGGGAGATGCGCGCTTCCTATCTGAATCTGATGGTTAATTCATTTCGCCGGTACGGTATACGCGGACCACCCCGAGAAGAAAAAGGTATTGTTTTTATTATTCTATTAACATAGAAATGGGTTACGAGGATTTCAAGTGTTTTCCATAACTGCCTCTTTGTCGAGTTTAGACTTAGTATTTACATAATCGAGAGCCGACTAACTTAGTTTAATATACAATATGAATTGGAGTAAGGCTTCAACACTCCCCTGATAAATGCTTCCAACGTTTACTTACATTATTGTTTCTTTCCCTTATTTATTGCTTATTGCGTTTATTGCCACCTAGCGTTACGGTGTTTCAAAAATGTGATTTATTTGTAACGATTGTGCCAATATCGAGGATCAACTGGCATATTGGCGAAGACTATACAAGCTTGATTTAAATATCGTTGCTTAACGCTAATAATGCGTGTATATTTAGCGTCCCAAAAAAGGGAAAAAACTGTTGAAAAGGTAATTAACTTCAAATTTGTAAAGTCCACATTAGATATTTAATAATGCGTAAATAGCCATTTTACTAATAGTGCATATACAAAACCAGTCTCGGTTCTTATTTTTAAATTGCAACTGTAGCAACAGATTTTCTCTGATTATCGCGCTACAACGTTAAGCAACGCTATTAAAAGCAAGCTTCTTGTACAGGCCTAATTTCTGTTGTATAAACAACGCCTATACAAGCCTTTCTTCTTCTCTTCGTTTCACCCTCTTTGGGGTACGCTGAATCAATCATTTCTTGCGCGCTGTACTTTTCTTTGTTCCCAGTAGCTCTTCATTCTTTCCGATCTTCTTTTCCTCTCCTCTTCCGAAATGACAGGTTTAGGTCTTATTTTGGTTTTATCTTGGAATCTTATTCTTTCGTCCTTGGTACTTATCTTAGCAGTTTGGTCAAGCAGTGAATTTTCTGTAATTTTTAATTCTATTAGGTCTTTTTCAATTTCTTTAAACCAGTTCGGTTTTGTTTTACGATTATGGAAAAAATCAAACACCCGTTTCGTCAATCTATTGGAGTTCATTCTAAGAAGATGGCCGTAAAAATTTATTCTCCTTTTTCTCATAGTATCTGACAGTTTTTCAATTTTCTTATAGAAAGCTTCATTTCTTATATATACTACCTTATTATCCTGAAATTTTGTTCCTATAATTTTTCTTAAGATTTTCCTTTCCGTTATTTCAAGCTTTTCTATCTGGCCTATGCGATTCATGGTTAATGTTTCTGCTGCGTACAGTGCTTCCGGCTTGATCACTGTTTTATAATGTTTAATTTTGGACCCCCATGAAAGGGATTTCTTATTGTATGTTTCTTTCGTCAATTGGAAGGCCAATTCAAGTTTGTTTTTCCTGGATTCCATTGCCTTGCCCTCATCTGCATTCCAACTAATCCATTCACCAAGATATTTGAACTCTTTTACAATTTCTATTTTCTTTTCTTGGATTTTAAGGTATTTATTTGGGTATTTGTTGTTTGTCATGATTTTGGTCTTTTCAAACGATATGTTTAGACCTATTTTAGCTGCTTGTTTCTTCAATTCAAGAATCTGCTCCCTTGATATAATTATATAATAATTATAATATTATATAATAATAATAATAATAATATAATAATTATATAAGCCTTTATTGTATAGTCTTTGATCTAATAATATTAAATAAGCAATATTTGCATGGTACCCACAAGGAGAGCCCAAGTGTGCCTGAGGGTCTCGGGCCCAAAGTCCGGACGTGATTTATTTTTTGGTATGTTAGAAAAAAAACTTTGAAAAATATTTGTTAACTAAATATTAATGTTTAACAGACAACACAACCAACCAATAATAAAATAAAACCCATTCTAGGCGTAGGGTGACCAACTTTAACCAATTCATAAAAAACATACTTGTTCCATAATAAGGGGCCCGCTTTACATTTTGAGTCCCGGGGCCGAAATTTCAAGCACAGCCCATATAAGTGTATCCTTCTTTTGTAGAAAACACCTTAAGTGATTTTTATATGTTTGTTTACACCATTTTTGCGCTAGGTGGGTGTCGTTTTGGGGGAAATTTGTTTTAATTTAAAAAATGCATTTAATACGGACCATGGGCGTATCTACTTAAAAGTATATAACAATAATAATAAAACTAATGCGATCGAATAATGTTCAGTCAACTAATAATTTACTATTGTTATGTTTAATCAGATGGTGTTACAATTAAAAATATCAGGAGTAACGATTGTCAAAGTATATATATAACTGACACTTACTCAGTGTCAGTTATATATATATATATATACATTGACATACGTCAAACACACATAAAAATGTCACAGAACCCGGTATAATTAATTGATTATTGATTTTTGGTATAAATTGATTTTGTCAGCAAAATAAAGGTGTTACAATTAAAAATATCAGGAGTAACGATTGTCAAAGTATATATATATATATACTTGTCAAGTATATATAATATATATATATATATATATATATATATATATATATATAGGACACTAAAAAACAAACCTTCTACGAGTGCTTGCTTCCTTTTTTCTGAGAACCGTTTCTTAAAGGTGCATAATTTTAGAATATGGCATCTTCAAGCTCAAAGAACAAACACATTAGGACCCTTACGTAGTAGAAAATTGTTTTGGCAAATAACAAGGACCACATGAGTGTTCACAAAAAATCTAAATTAAAATTTTAACAGATCGAAGTTCGGTCTTCAGGCACTAGTATACTGATCCTCGATAATGACAAAAGTATTACAAATAAATCAAATTATCACTCAATGAAATTTTTAAAACACAAAAAATTACACATGAAGCTAAATAAAAAAAAACAGTAAAACAGGTCTGGGTTTATTAATTTTTTTAAAATTACGATAAAATTACTATTACTCTAAGGCTTCTTATTAACTAACTGAACTCGAAACAATAAGACGAGAAGAAAGTTAACCGGGGCCGAGAACCGAAGTAACCTGCGTCGCATTTTCGCCTTTGCTCTTACGTTTTGTATAGATGTTGCCAATTTTGTCAGTGTTTCTTGTGTTTTTCTTTGCAATACAGTTTAAATGCTAAAGAGGCGCTACAGAGAGATATTTGGAATAGTAATACTGTAACTACATTCCTATGTCCGTAATTACTTACAAAAATTGTTATCAATTTGATGTACATACGCACAATCCAGAAGTGTGCAACTAGCGGACTTCGAGGCAACTTCTCGCGGCCCGTGATAGAGTTTTACAAAACAAAAAACAAATTCTTAATGTAAAAAAAAATCGCAAAATATTTCAAACAAAATTATTATTAACACGGAGAAAATAAGCAAACGAAGTTTTCTTCGGAGGCCAGGACTTCCGTAATCCTAGTTATGCCATCAGCTATATAGGTTATTGCACACCCTCATTCACAGGTTCAACCGTCCCAAACCAACTCAAGGTTTTCAAGAGGAAAGAAAGTTTTCTTCGGAGGCCAGGACTTCCGTAATCCTAGTTATGCCATCAGCTATATAGGTTATTGCACACCCTCATTCACAGGTTCAACCGTCCCAATCCATCCCAAGGTTTTCAAGAGGAAAGAAAGTTTTGTTCGGAGGGCCAGGACTTCCGTAATCCTAGTTATGCCATCAGCTATATAGGTTATTGCACACCCTCATTCACAGGTTCAACCGTTCCAATCCAACCCAAGGTTTTCAAGAGGAAAGAAAGTTTTCTTCGGAGGCCAGGACTTCAGTAATCCTAGTTATGCCATTAGCTATATAGGTTATTACACACGTTCATTCACAGGTTCAACCGTCCCAATCCATCCCAAGGTTTTCAAGAGGAAAGAAAGTTTTCTTCGGAGGGCCAGGACTTCCGTAATCCTAGTTATGCCATCAGCTATATAGGTTATTGCACACCCTCATTCACAGGTTCAACCGTTCCAATCCAACCCAAGGTTTTCAAGAGGAAAGAAAGTTTTCTTCGGAGGGCCAGGACTTCCGTAATCCTAGTTATGCCATCAGCTATATAGGTTATTGCACACCCTCATTCACAGGTTCAACCGTTCCAATCCAACCCAAGGTTTTCAAGAGGAAAGAAAGTTTTCTTCGGAGGCCAGGACTTCAGTAATCCTAGTTATGCCATTAGCTATATAGGTTGTTACACCCACACAGGTTCATTCACAGGTTCAACCGGAGGCCCAATCCATCCCAAGGTTTTCAAGAGGAAAGAAAAGTTTGTTCGGAGGGCCAGGACTTCCGTAATCCTAGTTATGCCATTAGCTATATAGGTTATTGCACACCCTCATTCACAGGTTCAACCGTCCCAATCCAACCCAAGGTTTTCAAGAGGAAAGAAAGTTTTCTTCGGAGGGCCAGGACTTCCGTAATCCTAGTTATGCCATTAGCTATATAGGTTATTGCACACCCTCATTCACAGGTTAACCGTTCCAATCCAACCCAAGGTTTTCAAGAGGAAAGAAAGTTTTCTTCGGAGGGCCAGGACTTCCGTAATCCTAGTTATGCCATCAGCTATATAGGTTATTGCACACCCTCATTCACAGGTTCAACCGTTCCAATCCAACCCAAGGTTTTCAAGAGGAAAGAAAGTTTTCTTCGGAGGGCCAGGACTTCCGTAATCCTAGTTATGCCATCAGCTATATAGGTTATTGCACACCCTCATTCACAGGTTCAACCGTTCCAATCCAACCCAAGGTTTTCAAGAGGAAAGAAAGTTTTCTTCGGAGGGCCAGGACTTCCGTAATCCTAGTTATGCCATTAGCTATATAGGTTATTGCACACCCTCATTCACAGGTTCAACCGTTCCAATCCAACCCAAGGTTTTCAAGAGGAAAGAAAGTTTTCTTCGGAGGGCCAGGACTTCCGTAATCCTAGTTATGCTATTAGCTATATAGGTTATTGCACACCCTCCTTCATAGGTTCAACCTTCCCAATCCAACGCAAGGTTTTCAAGAGGAAAGAAAGTTTTCTTCGGAGGGCTAGGACTTCCGTAATCCTAGTTATGCCACTCAGCTATATAGGTTATTGCACACCTTCCTTCACAGGTTCAACCTTCCCAATCCATCCCTAGGTTTTCAAGAGGAAAGAAAGTTTTCTTCGGAGGGCCAGGACTTCCGTAATCCTAGTTATGCCATTCAGCTATATAGGTTATTGCACACCTTCCTTCACAGGTTCAACCGTCCCAATCCAACCCAAGGTTTTTAGAGGAAAGTTTTCTTCGGAGGGCCAGGACTTCCGTAATCCTAGTTATGCCACTCAGCTATATAGGTTATTGCACACCTTCCTTCACAGGTTCAACCTTCCCAATCCATCCCTAGGTTTTTGTAGTGCAAGCGAATTTGATTAAGAATTATTACAGATTTTTCCGTGCTGCGTATTTTGTGAACAGTAACAATAAATTTGGAGATTCACTGTTCACAGTGCAGTAGCTGATTGACCACAGTACTTCCAGTAAATGGTCCTTTTTAAAGTTTTTTTTTCAACAAAATTCCTGTAATAATTTCAGTATATCTTTATGTTCTTTCTTCCACTTTTCAAACATTAAATTAAATAAAGTGGCATTGTTTGGTGTTCTTCCTCTAAATTGAATTGTTAAGGATACAATAGTTTTTGTTTATTTACATTTGATTTTACTTTATGAAATTGTTGACTAAGCGAAGCAAGGTCTCGGTTTCAATTCGACCGTTTGGTATTTGGTTTGTATGTTTGTTACAAAATTTAGACCAAAAGCATTCCACCGATTGTTTTGAAATTTGGTACGAAGGCAACTTACGTAAAGCCTGGACGACGTATATGTAAGATCCCCCCAGTCACTTTCGTTTCAAGATGATGGCCTTTGATTTAACGATGACGCGTGTAATTGCTGGCTATTTCCTGTAATACTGGCTAAACGGCCAAGACCTATCATAATTTCGACCGCTATACAAAGGAATAGCATAAAATTTCTAATAAAGTTGGTCCGGTAATATTTTTTCTAAATATTACTGTTACCGGTTAAATAGGCGGAAAAGATTACTAGCGCTGTCATTGAGCAGTGGCTAGGGAGTTTTGAATATTCTGCGAAGTAACCCTTTTTTTTAAATACTAGCAAATAATGTTGTAAACAGTTAAAATGATTAAGCCTTTTTTTCAATTAACTATACATGTTATTTTATACCAGTTTGCAAAAATTTTATTTCTGCTATATTTCATACCATGCAGACATTTTATGAAATTCTGAGCCTATTATTAAAGTGCAACTCACAATAATACGTACGATTTCTAATGTGACCTTAAAGCCCCTGCTATTGAGTATAGCGTATAGCGTATAGAGTATAGATTATATACAGTAGAGAGTAGAACATAGAGACTAGAATGTAGAGTGTAGAGTATAGATTGTAGAGTGTAAAGTGTAGAGTGTAGAGTATAGGATGTAGAGTATAGAGTATAGAATATAGAGTTTAGAGTGTATTGTATAAAGTGTAGAGTATAGAGTATAAGGTTTTTTTTTTTTTTTTTTTTTTTTTTTTTTTTTTTGGTGTTTAATGTCCGACTATTGTGCACACTTGGGCTAATGCAGACGGTGGGATGATTTATAGCGTATGAAAATGCCAAGCCCTCGCCGGGAATTGAACCCGGATCCTCGGGTTGAAAGCCTAGTACGCTATCCACTAGACCACCGAGGCGGCTAAGTATAGAGTGTGTGTATATATATATATATATATATATATATATATATATATATATATATATATATATATATATTTACACAAGAGGAAAGACTTGTTTTATATACTCGTATGTTCCAGTATACGAGTAATGGGCATATAACAGACCGAAGGTCGGTCTTCAGGCACTAGTATACTGATCCTCGATAATGACAAAAGTATTACAAATAAATCAAATTATCACTCAATGAAATTTTTAAAACACTAAAAATTACACATGAAGCTAAATAAAAAAAAACAGTAAAACAGGTCTGGGTTTATTACTGTAAAATAGTATTTTACAGTTTTGAAAATCGAACAATTTAGTATCGTTTATTGATGCATATAAACCAAAGCTCACATTGGTTACGTGTGTGAGATGGGCTACTGACGGACAGACACGCGTGATAACTTATAAGGGTCCTTAGTTTATCTACGGGCTCGAAACAAGTGCTGAAAAAGTAAGATATGTTTCAGATGTACCTTACGTTATGAAAGGGGGCAATTTGATAATAATGTATGTTCTCTTCTGTGTTGTGTTAAATCTAATAAACACAATAATAATAATTGATAAACAGTTTATGCATTTACTAACTTCAAATTGTGTTACCACATATATATATATATATATATATATATATATATATATATATATATATATATATTATATATAATATATATATACTCATGTGTAGTATATATATTATGTAGTTTATAGGCTACAAGATATGTTTGCTGCTTAGTAGCTGTTAATGTGTTTGCATTCCCTGCTTGCACAAACAGGGCTATGCACAAACGCTCTGCATTTAACAGACGTGTATGTATGATATGATGTATGAATGCATGATACGCAAGAAACGTTTAGAAAAGCCATTAAAAAGTTGAAGAAATTATGTTATATATTTTCTGTCAATACGACATTCGGTTACTGTGATTACCCATCCAACAGTACAGTCGGAGGTCGGGAACACGCGGTGAGGGGCGAATGTGGACAGTTTAATGGGATGTTTTCAGTGTCTCAGGTTGATGAAGGTCAGCCAAGGTGTCATCCGAGGCAGAGAGAACAAAACACAGCAAATTGGTTATGGCAGTATGACACTGAAAGCGAAGGCAATCATTTGTTCAATAGTCCTTTAACTTTTCAGTTTCTTCACGTCAGTCAAAGACTTTCCAGTCTTGGGACTAAGTTTTACTGATTTTACTCTTTTACGACGGATTAAGATTTCCATTTCAAGACAAATCATGCAGCGGCAACTTTCCCATTTACAAATATATTTTTTTTTTTATATATATAATACTCCTGTTCTATTTATTTTGTATACAAAATGCACAATACACCCCTGAGGTTATGTTTGTAATTTTTTTTTTTTTTTGACGTCCGACTATTGTGCACACTTGGGCTAATGCAGACGGTGGGATGATTTACAGCGTATGAAAATGCTAAGCCCTCGCCGGGAATCGAGCCTAGTACGCTATACACTAGACCAGGGGTCTCCAAACTACGGCCCGAGGGCCACATCCGGCCCGCGGAGAGCTAGCATACTTGAAAACTCCTTTTAGAGAACATATTTTTATAGCAAATTAAATTTAGTTTACTGAAGTATTCTAATTTTATGTTGAATAATTATTAATATGACATCTACATTGATATGGTCATGGGCTAACTACTCATAACATTGTTGTAGGCTTATTGTTATTGTTTTTGTGATAAGTTTGATAAAGAAACACAGAATTGTAATGAGTAAAGACATGTATAATATGCAGAAAATTTAACTTCAGTATATAATAACTAACAAATTATTGAAATGAATCCAACTAACATTTTATACATTTTAAATAAAAATATAACTTATAACAAGCATAATGACAAATGAAATACTAATGAGATTTTAAGGAGGTACGACACTATTTTATTTGCACAACAGTGTCATAGAACTGACTTATTAAAAGAGTTGATGACACTTAGCCTTCTTATATATTTTTGTTACTGCCATCTAGAAGTGAGTGGAAGACACCAAAACTTTCTCGAACCAACGAGATTATTCTTATACGTGCTATTAGCGCCATCTGTTAGCGATAGAAGGTGAGTTTTGATATTTCCGCTTGTATCCACCAGATGTCGTGTCACGTTACCTCATGGCTCGTAATGTCTACGACTAATCTAGAAATTACAGATAATGACAGGAAAATTAATAATATGCAGTATTGCCGTTTTGCGGACTTTAGTCCGATTTGCAGCCTTTTTAAACGTTGCGTACTTTTTCGGACTTGTTTTCAGTGGACTATTTCACTTTTTACCACCGGCAACAATGATAATATGGTTTTGGCCCTCGGAACTTACTGGAGTAATCAGTATGGCCCTAAGGCTGGAAAGTTTGGAGACCCCTGCACTAGACCACCGAGTAGTGTTTGTACTGATAAACATTCCTATCGTGAGCTCCGGACAAAAGCAAGTAAGTCGGCAGTGTTTAAAAATCGTTTGAACAAATTTTACCAATATTTTTTTTTAGATTTTTTTAAAGCCTAACTAAATGCGTAGAGTTGGAATAAGAGCTATTTTTTATAGCTTCTAACCCGGAATTTTCGAGAATGTAATGAAAAATACGTTTCGTTTGGCTACTTCTGGTATAAATGTGATCAAAATTGATCGAAATCGTTAAATTCAATTTTGTTAAATTTGTTAAAATATGATTTTTTTACAGTTTTTACTAAAAAAAAAAAAAATGGCATTAAAACTATTATTTTTTTGGAATTAATAAATAAAGTTTATTATTAGTTATTTCTGATCGTCATGGAAATATAATCACAAAAACATAATTTAGACCGTTTATACCTCGTAATATAATTTCTTTTTTCTACTAAAAACGAATAGGCCTAAACACCATACAACTTATATATAAAAAAAAATCCACTAAGAAGCTCAAAACCTGTTTGGAGTAAAGAGGAAAAATAAAACATTTAAATTATTATTAATGAACTAAATTTAAACAAATCAAAGAAAATACAGACTACATCCTATCGATCTTACCCTCATTATTTGAAGCTACACGTAGGTATAGAGTAGAATTTGCAGTGGTATTAATACATTTATCCTACCAACAAGAATTTGTAAAAGCACTTTGTAAAGTTCTTGGTGGATTTTTCAAAACAAGCATTTGTCGAGGTCCTTAAATAAAAAAATATGTAAAACATCGAAAAATCCTTAAAAACTTATTTTCTTTAATCTAAATCAGGTTTACAATTTTTTCTCTCTGTCCAAACACGTCGAATTAGAGAACGTGAACTTTAGCGTCTGCGGCTCTATATACACTCTTTACCACACAACCTATATGTTTTCAGAATAAGTGCCACTTCCAGTTTCAAATATAACAAATAGATAAATAAAAATAAAAAGTATTTTTTCCTCTAACTACGGCTAAATAGATGTTTTTATTAATAAATTTTTCCTGGGTTTGAGCCTCCACAAAGACAATTTTTGCCAAATTGTATGGGTGACCGGTCACATTAGTTACGTGTGTGAGATGGTCTACTGACGGACAGACACGCGTGATAACTTATAAGGGTCCTTAGTTTATCTACGGGCTCGAAACAAGTACTGAAAAAGTAAGATATGTTTCAGATGTACCTTACATTATGAAAGGGGGAAATTTGAAATCTAAACATTTAATCACTGACATTTTAAGAAGAAAGAATTCGCAATAATTTGATTTGATAAACAGCGGAGCACGCGTTAAAAATATAACGATATCGCTGCATTACTAAATTGTGATACCATGAAACCTAAACACTTAATCACTGACGGTTTAAGAAGACAGAATTCACAATAATTTGATTTGATAAACAGCGGAGCACGCGTTAAAGATATAACTATATCGTTGTTACCAAATTGTGTTACCATGAAATCTAAACACTTAGGCTAATCACTGACGGTTTAAGAAGAAAGAATTCGCAATAATTTGATTTGATAAACAGCGGAGCACGCGTTAAAGATATAACTATATCGTTGTTACCAAATTGTGTTACCATGAAATCTAAACACTTAGGCTAATCACTGACGGTTTAAGAAGACAGAATTCACAATAATTTGATTTGATAAACAGCGGAGCACGCGTTAAAGATATAACTATATCGTTGTTACCAAATTGTGTTACCATGAAATCTAAACACTTAGGCTAATCACTGACGGTTTAAGAAGAAAGAATTCGCAATAATTTGATTTGATAAACAGCGGAGCACGCGTTAAAGATATAACTATATCGTTGTTACCAAATTGTGTTACCATGAAATCTAAACACTTAGGCTAATCACTGACGGTTTAAGAAGAAAGAATTCGCAATAATTTGATTTGATAAACAGCGGAGCACGCGTTAAAGATATAACTATATCGTTGCATTACTAAATTGTGATACCATGAAATCTAAACACTTAATCACTGACGGTTTAAGAAGACAGAATTCGCAATAATTTGATTTGATAAACAGCGGAGCACGCGTTAAAGATATAACTATATCGTTGTTACCAAATTGTGTTACCATGAAATCTAAACACTTAGGCTAATCACTGACGGTTTAAGAAGACAGAATTCACAATAATTTGATTTGATAAACAGCGGAGCACGCGTTAAAGATATAACTATATCGTTGTTACCAAATTGTGTTACCATGAAATCTAAACACTTAGGCTAATCACTGACGGTTTAAGAAGAAAGAATTCGCAATAATTTGATTTGATAAACAGCGGAGCACGCGTTAAAGATATAACTATATCGTTGTTACCAAATTGTGTTACCATGAAATCTAAACACTTAGGCTAATCACTGACGGTTTAAGAAGAAAGAATTCACAATAATTTGATTTGATAAACAGCGGAGCACGCGTTAAAGATATAACTATATCGTTGTTACCAAATTGTGTTACCATGAAATCTAAACACTTAGGCTAATCACTGACGGTTTAAGAAGAAAGAATTCGCAATAATTTGATTTGATAAACAGCGGAGCACGCGTTAAAAATATAACGATATCGCTGCATTACTAAATTGTGATACCATGAAACCTAAACACTTAATCACTGACGGTTTAAGAAGAAAGAATTCGCAATAATTTGATTTGATAAACAGCGGAGCACGTGTTAAAGATATAACATTATCGTGGTTACCAGATTGTTTTACCATGAAATATTGAAAAATTAGAGTCAATCTTAAAGATAATGTTTTACACATCTGCCCTCCATTACGGAGACAGTCACAACATTGTGAAAGTAGTGTTTACAGAGGCTGTGAGTAGGTCTAAGTGGTTGCTGTTGTTTCTGTTGATATAGGATTAAAAGCTGCAGTGGCAGGTGATAGGCTACAGATAACCAATGTATCCCGTCAGTGCTTACAGATGGCCCATTTAAAAACTAACAAACCCTAATAGAATGGTATGTTTTAGTGTATATACAATATTAACAAATGCATCAACAGCGCTAACTTCAAAGTAGGTTAGTTAGGCTACTTCAAAGGTTGGAAGGTTGGCCGATGGAAAAAACGTATTACAGTAAGTGTAACACTACAATACTGTATAAAAAAGCAGGCTTAAATATATTAATTCAACTTCTTTAGCTTACTCAAGTGACATGCGAGTTAGGTTAACAGGGATCAGCGTTAACGGTAAGGTTTAAGGATCGGTAGTAACTGCGGCTCGAGCTAACAACGTTGAGGTGCGCAGTACAGAGACACAGCAGATGGTGCCTTAGCCACATCGACCGCCGAGCCTTCAAAATACTATAAGTCCACAGCTGGAAGAGATTATCGATTTTGTTAAGTAAGTTACTCCAAATTCTCGAAATTACTCAAGTGATACAGAAGCAATTTACAATAAAATATTTTAAATAAATACAATTATTAAAGTTAATAAGGAAGATATTGGGCCAAAACTTTAGAAATAATGAAGTAAAGTTGATTTCTAATAAAAACCTGTATCTCAAAAAATTGAGAGACTTTCAGATAGCATGAGGAAAAGACGACTTAGTTTTTATGGCCATTTTAGTAGGATGAACAGCAGTAGACATACTAGGCGGATCTTTGCTTTCTTCAGAGATCGGAAAACGAAGAGTAATTGGTTCAGGCGGGTCCAGGAGGACTTAACTGAGCTGGCGATATCAGATGAGATGATTGACGATGTACTTAAACTGCGAAAACTTTTACATAATGAAAACCTAAGGTTCCAAGAAAAACCAACATCTAAAAGGGGCGGGGCAGTCTCGGATAGAATGAAGCAGTATTGGATACAGCGGAAGGCAGCTAACGCACATCAAAGTAATTGATTTGGCGTACCCCAAAGTGGGTGATCCGGATGAAGAAGAAGAAATACAATTATTAGTTAAAAATTCTCAAAAGTTTTCAGCTGGTACAGAAAACAAATTAGATTGGATTTAGCAACTATGTAAGAAACGGTAAAAAATGGAATAAATAATAACGAATTTATAGTAGCCTATACTAACGTTATTACAAGTTTGATACCTATCCTTAAGCAAAATTACAGATTCACTAAAACAACAATATTATTTTTATTAAACAATAAAACATTGTATTCACAATATTTTTTCCCTTATTTTACGCTCTCATTGGAGCACTTCAATCAGTCCATACACTTCCAAGTCCAACATCGCTATTGAGAGACTAGCGTTTCAGCCTCTTCTTCCGTTCCCAAAATTTCTTCATCCTGTCCGACCTGGCTGTTCATCAGTTATGTTATAGGTCTTTCGTTCAAATGTTGTTAACTTGAATCGCAGATATTTATTCCTTAGAATCCTCTTCTCTGCTCTACCTTCAATTTGAGGCACAGTCAAAAACTCTTCTAAATCACTCTGGATCTCTTTTAACCAATTATTCTGCGTTTTAATCTTCCAGAAATAGCTAAATAGCTGTTTTACCAGTCGGGTTTCTGGAAGGCGTGCTACATGGCCGAAAAGCAATTCTCCTTTTCCGCATCATGTCTATTGTTGACTCGATTTCTCGATATACCACTTCATTCAGTAGTAAATCTCCATTGGCCATTCACTTGGTGTTTCCTGTTAATGATTGTTCTGATGATCCTTCTATCTGCTTTCTGCAGTTTATCAGTTGTTGATTTAATCTTCAACTTGAACAGTGTTTCACTAGCATAAGTTGCCTCAGGATTAACAACGGAATTATAATGTCGAAATTTGGCATTCATTGAGAGCGATTTCTTTGTGTAGGTTGGCCAGGTGAGTCGCGCTTGTTTCAGTTTGTATGTTCTGCTGTCTATCGACGGTTTCTCGTCTGCATTCCAGGCTATAATTTCCCCAAGATACTTGAACTTTAAAAAGTTTTTTCACCCTAAAAACACCCAAAGGGAGGTGCCTTGACGTTTTCAAAACTAGAAAAATCGATCGTTTTCGGGTGAAGATTACGCAAAAACTATAAGAGATATTTAGAATGTGAAAACACCGTATGAAACTATGGACTATCTGCTATAATATCGGTGCTATTCGAAATCGCTAATTATAGGGGTTAGTTGCGAAAAAAGCGTTTGAAAAAGGGCTTGCAATCCGAAAACTGGGAATTGTCAAAATGAAGGCGTTTTTTTAGCATTAAAACGCTCATAACTTTGTAACCGTCAGAGATATCGAGTTGATTTTTTCACAGATCGATTTTAAATTAAATTCTACACCTAATAGTGGTATCACACGTAAAAATATTTTTTCAAAAATCAATAGAAAATTGAAGATAACTCGAAAAATATAATTAATTTTGAAAATCTGACACCGCAGATCGATTTTAAATTGAATTCTACATTAATTTCATGTATCATTCATTAGTAAATGAAAAAAAGTTTTTCACCTTAAAAACACCCAAAGGTCGTTTTTTTCAAAATAATGTAAACATTTATTATTCACACCTTCCAATATATAATAAATGTTTAAACCGCCACTATTATAGAATTAACACTTGAATGCTAAATAATTAAGTGGGACTGGGTAAGTAGTATGGTGGTTAAAATTAAAATAATAACAATAAT
The DNA here is from genome assembly GCA_022606455.1 of Callitettix versicolor. Lineage (NCBI taxonomy): Eukaryota > Metazoa > Arthropoda > Insecta > Hemiptera > Cercopidae > Callitettix > Callitettix versicolor. The sequence goes on along the minus strand of CM040182.1, from coordinate 15,226,097 downwards.
ATTAAAAACATTCGACCATATGAAAATATAATTTGGTTGAAAAACGTCATTCGACCAAAATATTAAAATATAATTTGGTTGAATGAACTTTTGGTTGCTTGATCTTTTGGTCATAAACACAACGCGGTCTCTAATAATATTTCAACATTTTGAAATGTAGTTTATGTACGTTATTTAAGTATTATTATTTCAATTTCATTACGAATAATCGAGAGTCGTATAAGTGAGATTTGTGCTACATCAAATAAGTCTCCTGTACAATCTCTATTAATGTTTGAACATCTTGAATTGTACTTTAGGTACATTCTTTAAGTATTATTATTTAAATTACATTCCGAATAATTGAGAGTCGTCCTAGTGAAATTGTGTTACATCAAATAAGTCTAATGTACAGTCTCTATTAATGTTTGAACATTTTGAAATAGTTTAAGCACATTCTTTAAGTATTATTACTTAAATTACATTAATAATCAAGAGTCGTACTAGTGAAATTGTGTTACATCAAATGAGTCTCCTGTATAGTTTCTATTAATGTTTGAACATTTTGAAATAGTTTTAGCACATTCTTTAAGTATTATTACTTAAATTACATTCCGAATAATCGAGAGTCGTACTAGTGAAATTGTGTTACATCAAATGAGTCTCCTGTATAGTTTCTATTAATGTTTGAACATTTTGAAATAGTTTTAGCACATTCTTTAAGTATTATTACTTAAATTACATTCGAATAATCGAGAGTCGTACTAGTGAAATTGTGTTACATCAAATGAGTCTCCTGTATAGTTTCTATTAATGTTTGAACATTTTGAAATAGTTTTAGCACATTCTTTAAGTATTATTACTTAAATTACATTCCGAATAATCGAGAGTCGTACTAGTGAAATTGTGTTACATCAAATGAGTCTCCTGTATAGTTTCTATTAATGTTTGAACATTTTGAAACAGTTTAAGCATATTCTTAAAGTATTATTATTTAAATTACATTCCGAATAATCGAGAGTCGTACTAGTGAAATTGTGTTACATCAAATGAGTCTCCTGTATAGTTTCTATTAATGTTTGAACATTTTGAAATAGTTTAAGCACATTCTTTAAGCATAATTACTTAAATTATATTCGAATAATCGAGAGTCGTAGGCCTACTAATGAAATTGTGTTACATCAAATGAGTCTCCTGTATAGTTTCTATTAATGTTTGAACATTTTGAAATAGTTTAAGCACATTCTTTAAGTATTATTACTTAAATTACATTCCGAATAATCGAGAGTCGTACTAGTGAAATTGTGTCACATCAAATAAGTCTCCTGTACAGTCTCTATTAATGTTTGAACATTTTGAAATAGTTTAAGCACGTTCTTTAAGTATTATTACTTAAATTATATTCGAATAATCGAGAGTCGTAGGCCTACTAGTGAAATTGTGTTACATCAAATGAGTCTCCTGTATAATTTCTATTAATGTTTGAACATTTTGAAATAGTTTTAGCACATTATTTAAGTATTATTACTTAAATTACATTCCGAATAATCGAGAGTCATAATAGTGAGATTGTGCTACATCAAACAAGTCTCATGTTCAGATTCTATTACCGTTTGAACATTTTGAATTGTAGTTTAAGTATGATCGTTAAGTATTATTATTTAAATTACTTTCCGAATAATCGGGAGTCGTATTAGTGAGATTGTGTTAAATGAAATAAATATTAGTACAGTCTCTAATAAAGTTTGAACATTTTGAAATGTAGATTAAGTACATCCTTTAAGTATTAATACAGTATTTAATTACATTCCGAATAATCGAGAGTCGTATTAGTGAGATTGTGTTAAATGAAATAAATATTAGTACAGTCTCTAATAAAGTTTGAACATCTTGAAATGTAGATTAAGTAAATTCTTTAAGTATTAATACAGTATTTAATTACATTCCGAATAATCGAGAGTCGTATTAGTGAGATTGTGTTAAATGAAATAAATATTAGTACAGTCTGTAATAAAGTTTGAACATCTTGAAATGTAGATTAAGTAAATTCTTTAAGTATTAATACAGTATTTAATTACATTCCGAATAATCGAGAGTCGTATTAGTGAGATTGTGTTAAATGAAATAAATATTAGTACAGTCTCTAATAATAAAGTTTGAACTAATAAAGTTTTAACATCTTGAAATGTAGATTAAGTACATTCTTTAAGTATTAATACAGTATTTAATTACATTCCGAATAATCGAGAGTCGTATTAGTGAGATTGTGTTAAATGAAATAAATATTAGTACAGTCTGTAATAAAGTTTGAACATCTTGAAATGTAGATTAAGTACATTCTTTAAGTATTAATACAGTATTTAATTACATTCCGAATAATCGAGAGTCGTATTAGTGAGATTGTGTTAAATGAAATAAATATTAGTACAGTCTGTAATAAAGTTTGAACATCTTGAAATGTAGATTAAGTAAATTCTTTAAGTATTAATACAGTATTTAATTACATTCCGAATAATCGAGAGTCGTATTAGTGAGATTGTGTTAAATGAAATAAATATTAGTACAGTCTGTAATAAAGTTTGAACATCTTGAAATGTAGATTAAGTACATTCTTTAAGTATTAATACAGTGTTTAATTACATTCCGAATAATCGAGAGTCGTATTAGTGAAAAGACCATTGTGTTATAAAGCAAGTTTCTTGTGTAGTATTTAATAATGTGTTAGTACATCTTAAAAGTTTAAGCACGTTTTTACATATAATTATTTTGTTATATTTCGAATTATCGAATGACGTTTTAGCGAGAGTACCTTTGCGAACAATCGAACTAGTATATTGTTCAGTATCTTTTTAATGTCTGTACATCTTGGTAAGTGGTGTAGGCATATTAAATACGATTTCAAATTAATCAAGATTCAGTTTAATTAAAATTACTAAATGTTTTTGTTGTATAATAGCCGTTAGTGCTGGTACGTATAAATATGAGATTTCAGCAAATTATTTACGAATTATTATTACTGAATTGTATTCCGAATAATCGCGAGTCGGATTAGCGAGGATTCTACTGTTCGCTTGTGCCAGCGATGCACGGTTCACGCTATGGCAATGGCTATATATGTGACACATAACACACAATGAGCCATTTCTATTCATTATTCAGCGACGGATCAGCATCAAACAATCCCCAGTTCTTTCTGCTGACAGTTGTATGTATCCTTTCGTCTTTATATTTTCATATGCATCTTACTTTGATAGAAGATTTCTTACACATGCAAAGCAGGATCAGCGGACCGACAGACCGAACCTATAACTTACCTGTCGGGTTTGGGAGTGTAGCAGTGTAGTCATACCAAACACCGTTTACGCGGAGTGGTCTAACTTTCCGATTTATGGCCGAATTTACTACGTTGGAGATATTGTGTTCAGCTTCGTAATCTAAGCTCTTTATATTGTGTTCTACTAGCGAATTTCAATTGGAAAAATGAGCTATTGGAGCGGTCATCATGGTAAGACCCAAACCCGGGACCGTGAAATAAGCACCGATTCTAACCTCCACATCACTTTTTTTTAGGCATGGTTCAATTTATATCTTTTAAGCGTGTGTGTGTGTGTGTGTGTGTGTGTGTGTGTGTGTGTGTGTGTGTGTGTGTGTGTGTGTGTGTGTGTGTGCGTGCGCGTGCGTGCGTGCGTGCGTGCGTGCGTGCGTGTGTGTGTGTGTGTGTGTGTGTGTGTGTGTGTGTGTGTGTGTGTGTGTGTGTGTGTGTGTGTGTGTGTGTGTGTGTGTGTGTGTGTGTGTGTGTGTGTGTGTGGCATATTCGCAGTTTTGGTCAGATTTGATTTAAACTTGACCCATAAATCGACTATGGTAGTAGCTTATGCAAGTTTGTAATCGGCAAAGTTCGTTGAACAGCTTCAAAATGGCGGTCATTTCAAATCTTTAACAATTATTTCTTCGTGTTTTTTTTTTTTTTTTTTTTTTTTTTTGAAATCCAATTTCACCATAGCAATCAGCGTTTAGAAACTGCATGAATGAGCGTTTTCAAAAAAACCGTTTGAATTAAGAAATTTAATTCGAGCATTGTCCGGCTTCATTTTCCAATTTTCAGTGTAATCTGGTAGTTTAAAGTCCTGCATATATGTTGTAGATTTTAATCCTAATTTTGATGGTGAAACCACAATTTCAAAAGGTTAAAACAAAGAAAAATACATTCGGAAATTTGCTTTTATCACATTAGCGAGACTGTTGCGCTATTACATAAAACTTTTCCCAATCTTAACTTTCGCTGAAGTTCTGATGGTTTTGCCGTTTCGGAGTCCCAAATGCAAAATCTTCTATTTCTCATACTGAATCACATTGGATTAGCCATTATTACATGTCTCTAGCTAAAATAAAACTGCACTGGCTCACTGTTTAAACGTAGATGGGTTACCGACAGATGATCAGAAAGCAGGATGTTGTTTTATGGAGTATATACAAAACAAAGGCTTGAAATGGACGGATAACATACTTTTTACTTTAAAGTATTTTCTTCTTATTTTAAATGAAGTAAATTACACTTATGATTGGTCTTGTAGTAATAATGCATTAGGCCTAAATCTATACCAAAAATATGGTGATACCAACAATGCCTTTATACTAACAATGAAATGATTACGAGCCGCTAATTTAAAACTCTGTCAAGTACGCTTTTGTGGTTGGCATGGTTACCACATCTACCGACAACCACTGAGAACACTAATGCAATGTTTAATCCATGTTTTATTCATTATATCAATGTGCCCCTTCCCTCTCTCCTCCCTTCCCCTCCCACTTAATCTCGCCAGGCACGATGTGTTTATTTACCCCTCTACCCCTCCTTCCTCCCTGACAGTTCGGATTAGGATAAAGAGGGTTGCTAAACCTTAGCTGGGTCCACAGTAGATTTAATTGCGGCAAAAACGAAATTTATTTTGCACAGCAATGGAGTGCGTTTGTGTAGGTCTACCTTTGTACCTTTTTACCTTTTTTGTAGGTTTTACAATAACCTTACAGCTTTTAAAAGGTAAATGGTTTTTGATCATGTTTCTGTAAATAGCTTGTGGCAATTGGTATTGCCTACTAGTAGTTGAAAGAACAGTAAACAGTGCAGTCTATTGCTTGGGCACTGCTCTATAACAGAGCTCTGACACGCTCGTGACATTTCCCGCCAATTTAACCTATAACCGTAATATTTAGGAAAATGTTACTAGACCACACTTTTACTGGAAAATTGTATGCTCTTTCTCCATGAAGCGGTCAAAATTATGATAGGTCTTGCCGTTCATCCAGTATTACATAACAGCCAGCAACTACACTCGTTATTTTTAAACCAGAGGCCGCTATCTTGAAATGGAAGTGAATAGGGGAAATCTTTTATATATATATATATATATATATATATATATATATATCGTTCAGGTTTTATAAAGGTACCTTCGTACCAAATTTGAAAACAATCGCGTACAATCGTCATTATAAATCAGAGGCCGCCATCTTGAAACGGAAGTGAATAGGGAAATCTTTTATATATATATATATATATATATATATATATATATATATATATATATATATATCGTTCAGGTTTTATAAAGGTACCTTCGTACCAAATTTGAAAACAATCGCGTACAATCGTCATTATAAATCAGAGGCCGCCATCTTGAAACGGAAGTAAATTAGGAAAAACTTACACATATATATATATATATATATATATATATTTCAAAATAATCGGTCAATGCGTTTAGTAAAAGTGCGTACAATTATCATTATATAAAAAGAGGCCGCCATCTTGAAACGTCAAATTAGGAAAACTTACACATACTTCGTTCGGGCTTCGTACAAAATTTCAAAACAATCGGTTGAATGCGGTTAGCCGAAACTGCGTACAATTATCATTATATAAATCAGAGGCCGCCATCTTGAAACGGAAGTAAATTAGGAAAAACTTACACATACTTCGTTCGGGCTTCGTACAAAATTTCAAAACAATCGGTCAATGCGTTTAGCCGAAACTGCGTACAATTATCATTATATAAATCAGAGGCCGCCATCTTGAAACGGAAGTAAATTAGGAAAATTTACACATACTTCGTTCGGGCTTCGTACAAAATTTCAAAACAATCGGTCAATGCGTTTAGCCGAAACTGCGTACAATTATCATTATATAAATCAGAGGCCGCCATCTTGAAACGGAAGTAAGTTAGGAAAAACTTACACATACTTCGTTCGGGCTTCGTACAAAATTTCAAAACAATCGGTCAATGCGGTTAGCCGAAACTGCGTACAATTATCATTATATAAATCAGAGGCCGCCATCTTGAAACGGAAGTAAATTAGGAAAACTTACACATACTTCGTTCGGGCTTCGTACAAAATTTCAAAACAATCGGTCAATGCGTTTAGCCGAAACTGCGTACAATTATCATTATACAAATCAGAGGCCGCCATCTTGAAACGGAAGTAAGTTAGGAAAAACTTACACATAGGCTACTTCGTTCGGGCTTCGTACAAAATTTCAAAACAATCGGTCAATGCGGTTAGCCGAAACTGCGTACAATTATCATTATATAAATCAGAGGCCGCCATCTTGAAACGGAAGTAAATTAGGAAAACTTACACATACTTCGTTCGGGCTTCGAACAAAATTTCAAAACAATCGGTCAATGCGTTTAGCCTAAACTGCGTACAATTATCATTATATAAATCAGAGGCCGCCATCTTGAAACGGAAGTAAATTAGGAAAAACTTACACATAGCCTACTTCGTTCGGGCTTCGTACAAAATTTCAAAACAATCGGTCAATGCGTTTAGCCGAAACTGTACAATTATCATTATATAAATCAGAGGCCGCCATCTTGAAACGGAAGTAAATTAGGAAAAACTTACACATACTTCGTTCGGGCTTCGTACAAAATTTCAAAACAATCGGTCAATGCGTTTAGCCGAAACTGTACAATTATCATTATATAAATCAGAGGCCGCTACCTTGAAACGAAAGTGAATAGAAATACATCGTTCGGGCTTTATACAAGCTACCATCGTATAAAATTTCAAAGCAATCGGTCAATTCGTTTAGCGAAAACTGCGTAACAAACACACAAACCAGATGTCCAACGGTCGAAGTGAAAGAGAGACCTCGCTTTGCTCGGTCGAATATATGCTTGTTCCTATTGTGTATTTCAAGTTAAAACAATCACTAGACATGCACGCGGGAGAAACCGGAAAATCTTGACGAATTGAATTCACACAAAAGAAAAATTCGCAAAAATATTGGTAAACAGTAAACAAAATTGGTGTTATAAAATAATTAGTATTAAACATTATACAAACTTCCCACATTAAATTTCTATTATTAGTATAAGGTCTAGTCCACAAAAAAATGAATATAAAATAAAATAAAAATACCTTAAAATCCAAGAACAGAAAATAGAAATTGTAAAAGAGTTCAAATATCTTGGTGAATGGATTAGTTGGAATGCAGATGAGGGCAAGGCAATGGAATCCAGGAAAAACAAACTTGAATTGGCCTTCCAATTGACGAAAGAAACATACAATAAGAAATCCCTTTCATGGGGGTCCAAAATTAAACATTATAAAACAGTGATCAAGCCGGAAGCACTGTACGCAGCAGAAACATTAACCATGAATCGCATAGGCCAGATAGAAAAGCTTGAAATAACGGAAAGGAAAATCTTAAGAAAAATTATAGGAACAAAATTTCAGGATAATAAGGTATATATAAAGAAATGAAGCTCTCTATAAGAAAATTGAAAAACTGTCAGATACTATGAGAAAAAGGAGAATAAATTTTTACGGCCATCTTCTTAGAATGGACTCCAATAGATTGACGAAACGGGTGTTTGATTTTTTCCATAATCGTAAAACAAAACCGAACTGGTTTAAAGAAATTGAAAAAGACCTAATAGAATTAAAAATCACAGAAAATTCACTGCTTGACCAAACTGCTAAGATAAGTACCAAGGACGAAAGAATAAGATTCCAAGATAAAACCAAAATAAGACCTAAACCTGTCATTTCGGAAGAGGAGAGGAAAAGAAGATCGGAATGACAAAGAAGAGTACAGCGCGCAAGAAATGATTAATTCAGCGTACCCCAAAGAGGGTGAAACGAAGAGAAGAAGAAAATAAAAATAATAAAAACCGACAACACAAAAACATGAAAAATCTTCAATAATGAAATTTAAAAACGTTATTTATCAGAAATATTTTTAAGTCAAAAAAAAAATTCGATCAAGTTATCATACCAAATTTGTTCAATGTCTGTAACTCTCATCTCTAAAGTTCCTGCAGTAGGCCAAAATTATTGTTTTTAAGATAATTTTATCTACTAGCTTAGTATTTTAGATAATTTTACTAGCTCTTTGTAACATTATCCCTTTAGACTATTTCTTGCATAAAATGGTTTTAAATTAACAAGCAGTGAATGTTTTCTAACAGAAATCAAAGGGCGAACTTCACCACCAAATTTCACGTCTCTAAATCTCATAGTTACTAAACAATCTTTTTTTAATTTTCAAGAAGGATAATTTTTTTGAAAATTACAAAAGAAGGGTCTTGATAATTTCCTGCGCGTTTTAAAAGGCAAATTTAAACAAATTATTTAGAATCTGCCCGATCTATAATACGTATTATTTTCCTGATCTCCCAAATCTAGCTTTTTCCATTATCTTTGGCGACTCAGCAGCCTCTTTGACTACGATTCCAGCAGTCACGCGCAACTTGTAGAGCTGAACATCGCTGCTTCTGTGTAGGCCTACTCACGAACCGGCGTGTCCGAGAACGTGAAGCACCTATCAGTCTACTGCATTTCCGAACTTGAGCACTTCAAGATCGTAGATTCGAGAGTGGCTAAAATGTTACTATTATTTTCCTGATCTCCCAAATCTAGCTTTTTCCATTATCTTTGGCGACTCAGCGGCCTCTTTGACTACGATTCCAGCAGTCACGCGCAACTTGTAGAGCTGAACATCGCTGCTTCTGTGTAGGCCTACTCACGAACCGGCGTGTCCGAGAACGTGGAGCACCTATCAGTCTACTGCATTTCCGAACCTGAGCACTTCAAGATCGTAGATTCGAGAGTGGCTAAAATGTTACTATTATTTTCCTGATCTCCCAAATCTAGCTTTTTCCATTATCTTTGGCGACTCAGCGGCCTCTTTGACTACGATTCCAGCAGTCACGCGCCACTTGTAGAGCTGAACATCGCTGCTTCTGTGTAGGCCTACTCACGAACCGGCGTGTCCGAGAACGTGAAGCACCTATCAGTCTACTGCATTTCCGAACTTGAGCACTTCAAGATCGTAGATTCGATAGTGGCTAAAATGTTACTATTATTTTCCTGATCTCCCAAATCTAGCTTTTTCCATTATCTTTGGCGACTCAGCGGCCTCTTTGACTACGATTCCAGCAGTCACGCGCAACTTGTAGAGCTGAACATCGCTGCTTCTGTGTAGGCCTACTCACGAACCGGCGTGTCCGAGAACGTTAAGCACCTATCAGACTACTGCATTTCCGAACTTAAGCGCTTCAAGATCGTAGATTCAAGAGTGGCTAAAATGTTACTATTATTTTCCTGATCTCCCAAATCTAGCTTTTTCCATTATCTTTGGCGACTCAGTGGCCTCTTTGACTACGATTCCAGCAGTCACGCGCAACTTGTAGAGCCGAACGTCGCTGCTTCTGTGTACTCACGAACCGGCGTGTCCGAGAACGTTAAGCACCTATCAGTCTACTGCATTTCCGAACTTGAGCGCTTCAAGATCGTAGATTCGAGAGTGGCTAAAATGTTACTATTATTCTCCTGAACTTTCCTGCATTATACCGGATGTTTTATTTTTTCTTGAAGGTTTCGTTTTGTTCGTGTGTTACGATACGATGATTAAATCAGACCTACCTAAAAAATCGTCAGAAATACCTAACAGTCTGCTGAATTTCCGGACTTGAGCGCTTCAAGATCGTAGATTCGAGAGTGGCTAAAATGTTACTATTATTCTCCTGAACTTTCCTGCATTATACCGGATGTTTTATTTTTTCTTGAAGGTTTCGTTTTGTTCGTGTGCTACGATACGATGATTAAATCAGACCTACCTAAAAAATCGTCAGAAATACCTAACAGTCTGCTGAATTTCCGGACTTGAGCGCTTCAAGATCGTAGATTCGAGAGTGGCTAAAATGTTACTATTATTCTCCTGAACTTTCCTGCATTATACCGGATGTTTTATTTTTTCTTGAAGGTTTCGTTTTGTTCGTGTGTTACGATACGATGATTAAATCTGATCTACCTAAAAAAATCGTCAGAAATACCTAACAGTCTGCTGAATTTCCGGACTTGAGCGCTTCAAGATCGTAGATTCGAGAGTGGCTAAAATGTTACTATTATTCTCCTGAACTTTCCTGCATTATACCGGATGTTTTATTTTTCTTGAAGGTTTCGTTTTGTTCGTGTGTTACGATACGATGATTAAATCTGATCTACCTAAAAAATCGTCAGAAATACCTAACAGTCTGCCGAATTTCCGGACTTGAGCGCTTCAAGATCGTAGATTCGAGAGTGGCTAAAATGTTACTATTATTCTCCTGAACTTTCCTGCATTATACCGGATGTTTTATTTTTTCTTGAAGGTTTCGTTTTGTTCGTGTGTTACGATACGATGATTAAATCAGACCAACCTAAAAAAATCGTCAGAAATACCTAACAGTCTGCCGAATTTCCGGACTTGCGCATATCAAGGTCGTTGATTCGAAAGCGAACAAAATGTTTACAGTTTCCTTTTGACTTTGAAAAGTTCCTTTCCGTGAACTTTGAACGTTTCCGTTGTTACTTTAAAAATATTCCCAAACTTCCCTGTATTTACACCGGATGTATTTTGTCATGAAGGTTTCGTTTTTTTCTTGCGTTGTAAGTAATTAAGCCAGGCGACATTTAAATAAACCGACAGAAATTATTTATATTGTTTGCTCACCCAGAAAACCGGTTGTATCAAGTATTCGTTTCGTTGTTTGTCAGGTACTTGATAAGGATAAGTTTAGGCTTGTCTAACGTTCTTCTGCCAGTGAATCTATCTCATATTTGAAACAAATAAGTAGCAAAATAAGGTTATTTTACATAATTTTCTACCCATCATCTTTCCTTGCGGAAGTCATCACATAAAGCTACACTTAAAAGCCGCCATTGTACCTTGAAAAAAAACTTTAGAACCAGTTTCGAATCTCTGTAAATGGCATGTTCATCCAGGAATTCATATGTACTAGGTTATAAGAATTAAAACATCAAATATGATTAAATTAAACAATTTATAAACTCGTAAAATGTGTTGTACAGAAGGGTTAGGCGCTCGATATGATTAGGACACTGGTTCTGCTGCGCCTCTGAACTGCACACTTCAAGGTCACGGTTACTGTCGTAGCTTTACAACAATTTTCGTTGATGCTGAACCCTTGTCCTCATTAGTCTTCAACAAAAAACGTTATAGACATTAAGCAGAAAAAAACCAAAATGTGTTCTACAAGATACCGTTTTATTCTTATGTGGCACCCTGTTGAGTGACATACGAGAATAAATCTCTTCTCTAGCTCCTTATAGCCTATATATATATATATATATATATATATATATATATATATATATATATATATATATTTAAGGCGAAAAGCACATTGAAGCTATTATCGCCTCCCTAAATGTAAGTGTGAGTGTAAAATGTTATAGTCGTAAGTGTAAGTGTGTGTTAGACTCGGGTATAGCGAGGGACGTCTAAATCATCTCAATAGGAGCTGGAGCATAGTCTGCACGCCTCCTAAATGTAAGTGGTTATATATATATATATATATATATATATATATATATATATATAATATTTTGGTTACTTGTATTGCTGAAATTTAAAATAATTCCAACACTAAACATATCGTATAATGTAGTTTCTTTTAATAAGTTATGGAAAAACTTATTTTAATGCATTCAAAAATAAAATGTTGAGTACTGACAGGGCACAAGTGTCGCCTAGTTTCAGTGTCGGCCTCTGGGCGGGGGGGGCGAAGTCGGGTGGCGCTGTCTAGGTTTTTAAAGTTATCAATAATTTATAATAATATTATTATAAATTATAATATTATATTCAAATAAATGTTATTTTTACAATAATAATTATTATCATTATAATCAATAAATATTTTTAAATATGTTTCAAAAGTATATAATATATATATATATATATATATATATATATATATATATATATATATATATATATATATATACTATATATTTATATGTATAAACCTACTATTTTTGATATCTTAAAAACGCGTCCCTTACAGTAGGCCTAAATTTTGCCCGACCTGTCCAAAAGACAGGCCGACACTGCCTAGTTTGATGATGTAACCTAAATAATATTAACTATACAGAAAGGAAGTGATTATTGTGCTCCGATATAATCCTGAATTTGATTACCGGAAGGGAAAGTGAAGCCTTTTTGACCTCACGTCAAACTTAATATACTGAAGAAAAAACCTATTGTCTTAATTCAAGTACAATATTTGAATTATTGTAGACTTACAAGGGGAATAAGTAGTCACGTTTTTAGTTTAGAATAGCGAAACTATTCTGAAGGAACCAGAGCCGTACTTATCTACAGGCGAAGCCGGGAGCCTCACCTCGGGGAAAGGGGCCTTGAAAGGGAAAGGAAAATGGAAACAAAAAAACGAAAATAATGCAGAATCAATGAATCGAACTTAAACGTATATAAATGTTAGTGAAAGTTTTGCATTTTTATGTAATAATTCCGTATTTTGCAAAACTGAATAAAAAATAATTAGCTTTGAAGCAAATGTATTGCAAAATTTGTTACACGCACACAAAATTATTTCGCTGCATATTTATAGACAATTGTAAACTGCTTTACAAAAAAGATACTTAAGGAGAAATGAACGAACTGCAGCAGTTTAGAATGAATTCTAAAACTTATCTAATTTAACATTGTTAGATTTTCTTATAGAGTTAGAACATCAAACGTATTTATACATTGAACAGTAACACAATTTATAAATAAGTGGGTCGATAATTAGTTTAAAAAAATAAAATTTTAATTTATGATTTAAAATTCAACCCCTATTTATCTTTGATTAAAGAAAGTATACCAAGAGATTCATTTTTCAATTCTCCCGAGGCCTCAGTATCGGTAAATACAGCTCTGGAAAGAACTCCGCCCTACACATTGAAATTCAGTGGCCTAAACAGATCAGGCTACACTATAACTAAAAGCAATAATTCACAACATCTCTCGTGAAGGAGCCCAATTATTCTCTTGCACTGAAACGCAGTGGCACAGGTCAGGATAAACTTAGCTAAAACTAGTTACCCTCAATCCAAGCCGTAACAGAGAAATGTTGAGTATTTTATTACACTAAAGGGCCGTAGAGAAGCCCTACACATTGAAATTTAGTGGCCTAAACAGATCAGGCTACACTATAACCAAAAGCAATAATTTACATCTGTCGTGAAGGAGCCCAATTATTCTCTTACACTGAAACGCAGTGGCACAGGTCAGGATAAACTTAGCTAAAACTAGTTACCCTCAATCCTGAGTATTTTGTTCTAAAGCAGGGGTCTCCAAACTACGGCCCGAGGGCCACATCCGGCCCGCGGACAGATTTTGTCCGGCCCGCGGAGAGCTAGCATACTAGCCTTCTTATATATTCCAATTACTGCCATCTAGAAGTGAGTGGAAGACACCAGAACTTTCTCGAACCAACGAGATTATTCTTTACGTGCTATTAGCGCCATCTGTTAGCGATAGAAGGTACTACCTATTTCCGCTTGTGTCCACCAGATGTCGTGTCACGTTACTCCTCATGGCTCGTACTCTACGACTAATCTAGAAATTACAGATAATTACAGGAAAATTAATAATATGCAGTGTTGCCGTTTTGCGGACTTCAGTCCGATTTGCAGTCTTTTTTAAACGTTGCGTACTTTTTCGGACTTTTTTTTCATCAGTGGACTATTTTACTTTTTACCACCGGCAACAATGATAATATGGTTTTGGCCCTCGGAACTTACTGGAGTAATCAGTATGGCCCTAAGGCTGGAAAGTTTGGAGACCCCTGGACTAGACCATAGTTAAACGTATTCATTAGAAATACACTTTATTAAATAGAAGCTTAAATACTATGCTACACTGAGATATAGTAGTATAGATTTCAGCCGAAGCTGTTTGTCTTGTACACACCATACTGTAGGAAAGCCTTAGTATTATGTTACATTAATATATTCTGTTATATCTAGCTGAAATCTCTATCCTCGGTATCTACTGTCCTATCATATCTGACGTGGCAAAGTTCAGTAAATACGTTTGATTACTTTATCATTCTGAACTGTAATGTTATCGTGAACTAGTGATGGGTTGCTATTTAACAATCTGTTATTTTTTACCTGCTAAATGGTTTTAATCATACTTAAAAATAACAGATAATAAACAAACTGTTAAATAACAGGGTTAGAGCACACTGCTTCCGACCTGCTATGGTACTAACTGCTAACGTATAATGCTAACTGTTGAACCTGTTAAACGTTGAAGCTGCTAATCTAACTGTTTAATAGCAGAGTCATGGCACACTGTTTCGACTGTTACCGACCTGCCAACTGCTAACCTCTACTGCTAACTGTTGAACCTGTTTAACGTTGAAGCTGCTAATGTAACTGTTAAACAGGAAACATTGTCAGTGTATCTTTCCATTGTTGGCTACTGTCCTGAGATTCAGATTGCATAGTAGTATCATATTTTTCTTTGTTAACTGTAAATTTAAATGAGGGTGTTTTTTTTATAAATAATAAATGTAACACAAGTCGAACTTGTACTTTTAACATTATAAAAATATTTAGCTTAAAATTATATTTTAATTATATTTTATTAAATTTATTAAATTTAATATTTATTAAATAAATAAATTAAATAATAAATAAATTATCTAAAAAAATCTAAAAAAAATATTAGCCTCCATAGATAGCCTACATGTATTAAAATACAATAATATTTTTTAAATAACATTTTAATTAATTACAAACATCGAACATGACCCTAATCAAATTAAAATTAATTTAATTTAATTTTTCTAAATTTAAATTATTATTGTATCATAGGTTTAGAAAATGGTGCTACAAAATATATTTCATATTACTTGACAATGCGTGAGAGACAAACCGAATACAATTAATTGCATCTTTGAACTTAGCATGTTCATTGTATTTCTCATTATCGTCAGAGATTTATTCACAAATCCTATAGACAAATTAATAGTGCAGTAAGGGTAGGACAAAACGTGCCAACTGCATCCTCACTGTATTTGCTTATCTCAGCTGCCAAGATATGGAATAAAGAATAAAGTAATGTGACAATACTACTTAAGCAGCGTTTTCCTGCTAAGATCGTTGTTAGCAGTCTTGAAAATTAGCAGTTAGCAGTTGTAACTGTTATTTTTAACTGCTAATTCTAAATAGCATTAACAGAATTAGCTGCTAAACAAAAATAGCGCTTTTGCCCATCACTATCGTGAACCAATATCAGCCAATATAATGAAAGTTATCCCTCCTTAACACATCCTATCTTAATACGGATATATGAACACTATTCCGACTAGATAACAAACGTATCCATCCACTATAGCGAAGTACGGTTATTCAGCAACACGTTATTGTCGCATCGCTTGGGTTAGACTGAACCAAAACGTATCCATCCTCAACACGCCCCGCTACTTCTCACTGCCATGGGATATTATTAACATGATAACAATAACGCATTAGGGTGCAATGATATTGCTGGGGGTTGTTTTAAGACGTGTGTGTAATGTGCTCACTAAACAATATGCCACAAGTCACAAGGGTATTAGCCGATTAGAGAAGCGAGCGTTGATTGTTATTCGTTAGCCCCACTCTTTACTCGTGTCTTTTAAATTAATATTGGACAATCAAAGTGAACGTTTTATTTGCTTGTTTATTTACCGACGCGTTACTAAATCAAACAGCTGATCACGTGACGTAAGCCTGCTGTCGAATTATCATACTATATCGTTTATTATTAGAAAACCGACTCGTTTACTTTCGGTAATGTCAATACGAACTGCTCTGTTCGTTTTCAGCAGTAGTAACTGTAATAAAACGGTTAGCAGATCTAATAACCTTGCATGGTTCCAAGGGGTAATGCTATAAAAGAATGTTTATAGCCGGAGTTGCTGTCTGTGCAAATATTTCCATTCGGAAGCTATTGGAGAAAAAAGACGACGGAAAACTTTGCGGAACTTCGTGTGTTAAAAATCAGTAAATACATTCATTTTCGAATATCGGAGTTCGATGATATCTAAATTAAAATAATATCAGAAAATAATTAACGTTAAATCATAATAAAACTAAAGCTGTTTGTGTCACCGCATGTAGATTTAAAAAGAAAATCTTAAATACTTGGAAGTTTTGCCAAGCTCGAGAAATCAGGAATTAGAACTTTTCTCAAACGTCATTCGGGCAAACAAAAGACCTGGTACGTAATAAATGCAAAAAGGAAACCCCTTTGTCACAAAATGAACACATTAAGTAGAAAACTATTCGATTTACTCTATCTTGATGCACGTTTCGGTAACATAGCTACCATCTTCAGAGGAATACAAATAAGAAGTAACGGTTACTCTTGCTCACATTTGGTGCCGCTGTGAAGATGGTTACCGAAATGTGCATCACGTTTGTGTAAGTTGACTAGTTTTTGAAGTGAATACTTCTTATGGCGGGATATGGATGTATGTTTTGCACGGGAAAAAATTCAGTTTGCCGTCACGCATCACGCTCTTATATATATATTTTGTTTTTAAATGTATTTTTGAAGTGAAAACTTGTATGTTCGCGCCATTATATTACTTACCCAGTCCAACTTTATTTAGTATTTAGTTTTATGACAAGTGTTAGGCCTAACTGTGTAACAGTGACGTTTTATACGTTATATATTGGTAAGTGTGAAATAATAAATATTTAAATACCATTATACTACTTACCCAGTGCAACTGAATTATTTAGTATTCAATTTTGTGATTTGTGTTAACTGTAGGCTACAACAGTGACGTTTTAATAATATTTTATACTTCTTAATATAATATTTTAAATTTGAAAGTTTATATGTGTATTTTTGTTTGTCATTCAATCACACATTAACTACTGGACCGATTGAGATACAATTTAAAATGAACATGGTTTAGGTACCTGAGATGGACATAGATGTATTCCCGTTTTAAAAATCTGAATCCCTGTTATTATTTATTATAAAATTATTGTTTATAAGCTTATATTTGCGATGATTTTAATTGAAACAATCTTATAATTCCAAACAACCTGCATTTCCAAATTAAAATATTGCATTTTTCATTGAAGTTGGCATTTACAATGACAATTAATAAGTCACAGGGTCAGATACGAGTATTAAGAGTAGCAGGAATACATTTAGGACTCCGTGCTTCTCCAATGGTCAGTTATAGCCTATTCTAGTGTCGAGTAGCAAAAATCTATGTTTTGGCAAAAAACCATCAAATCATATAATATTGTATTTAGAAATATATTAAACTGAAATGAACGTACTCGTAATTTTGAAAATCGACTATAAATTTTATTTTGTGGTTAAAATATATAGCCGTAATCATGCTATGAAGAGACGAAGAAAGAGTGGAAAATCCTTTAGTTAGACGTCTTCCAGGATTCAGACGTGTTTTGAACTTAGAGTCACCAGTTGTTTTTTCGAAATTATTTTTTACAATTGAAATTTTAGACGACATAGTAAAAATATACAAATCAGCGTATAGAAAAAAAATCGCCCAAACTTTTCCCGCGAGAGTGATGCAAGATGTACTACATCTTGAGTAACATTTATTTTTGTACTACATGTGTATTAATTAATAAAAATTATTAATTATTATTAATAAAAATTATATTTCTATAAAAATATTATAATTTATATTTACTTTACATATTTTAAAATACCAAACATGTTAAAGCATAAATAAAAATTATTTTGTGTCTATTTATGGAGTTTTCAAAAACCTGGTCTAATCCACCCAGTGCGACCCGTCTGTAATTTTTCCCCGCGCGACCTTTCCCGGGTTAAAAAACCTGGCATTACTCACACACCATTTAAGTGGTAGAAGTTCAAACTTAGAGCAGAGTCAACAGTAATAAAAAACAAGCTGGAATGACCTAAAGTTCATCAGTTCAAGAAAACAGAAACGGTAGACCAGGAGACTAAAAAAGTACTGCCAAACGTTTCTAACAGTTACTGGAAAACCGTCAACCTGAATAGGACGCAAAAATTTGAAATTGAACTTTGAAGTTGAATGTTGGCGGAGTTTTTTCTGGATTCCTAGACGGTTGCGAAGAGAATTTTTTTAAAAAATACCAAATTAAGGGGTTTGAAACAGTGGTTGATATTTGAAAAGCCAAAATACAATCTGTTGAACTCTGAGGGCATTGAAGTTGATGTTTGTGTAGTTCTTGTTGATTTATAGACGGTTGCAAAGACAAAGTTTAAAAAATACAAAGTTAAGGGGTTGGAATAGTGGTTAAGTAAAGCAAAAACGCATTAATCATGTGAAGGGATGTTGTTTGCAGTGAGGGCCTGAGAATTTAATTAATAAAATTTTGTAGGTATCCCCCCAAAACAGTTTTTTTCAAAATTCCACCCCGAAGAGTTTAAATTTGTGTAAATTCACAAATTTTAATCACAGGCAAATCCGCAACGGAGACTAACACAAAACGAAACTGTATCTATGTATCTATGATACATAGATACATAGATACATAGCTGCATAGATGCATAGATACATAGATACATAGATGCATAGACACATAGACACACAGACACACAGACACACAGACACATAGACACATAGACACATAGACACATAGCCACATAGACACATAGACACATAGATACATAGATACATAGATACATAGATACATAGATACACAGACACATAGACACATAGACACATAGACACATAGACACATAGACACATAGACACATAGATACATAGATACATAGATACATAGGTACATAGGTACATAGATACATAGATACATAGATACATAGACACATAGACACATAGACACATAGACACATAGATACATAGATACATAGATACATAGATGCATAGACGCATAGACGCATAGACGCATAGACGCATAGACGCATAGACGCATAGACGCATAGACGCATAGACATAGACACATAGACACATAGACACATAGATACATAGATACATAGATACATAGATACATAGATACATAGATACATAGATACATAGGTACATAGATACATAGATACATAGACACATAGACACATAGGCACATAGACACATAGACACATAGACACACATGGATACATAGATACATAGATACATAGACACATAGACACACAGACACACAGACACACAGACACATAGACACACATAGACACATAGACACGTAGGCACATAGACACATAGATAAATAGATACATAGATACATAGATACATAGATACATAGATACATAGATACATAGACACATAGACACATAGACACATAGACACATAGACACATAGACACATAGATACATAGATACATAGATACATAGATACATAGATACATAGATACATAGACATAGATACATAGATACATAGACACACAGACACATAGACACATAGACACATAGACACATAGACACATGTAGACACGTAGACACATAGACACATAGATAAATAGATACATAGATACATAGATACATAGATACATAGATACATAGATACATAGACACATAGACACATAGACACATAGACACATAGATACATAGATACATAGGTACATAGGTACATAGATACATAGATACATAGACACATAGACACATAGATACATAGATAAATAGATACATAGACGCATAGACGCATAGACGCATAGACGCATAGACACATAGACGCATAGACACATAGACACATAGACACATAGATACATAGATACATAGATACATAGATACATAGACACATAAACACATAGACACATAGACACATAGACACTAGACACATAGATACATAGGTACATAGATACATAGGTACATAGATACATAGACACATAGACACATAGACACATATGCACATAGACACATAGACACATGTTTACATAGATACATAGATACATAGATACATAGATACATAGACACATAGACACACAGACACACAGACACACAGACACATAGACACACATAGACACATAGACACATATACACATAGACACATAGACACATAGATACATAGATACTTAGACACATAGACACATAGACACATAGGCACATAGACACATAGACACATAGGCACATAGACACATAGACACATAGATACATAGATACATAGATACATAGATACATAGATACAAAACGAAACTACATTTTTATTTGATTAAATTTGAAATGTTTAAAAGAAAGAAACAAAAAATATGTTATGGATATTACAGTGTATTAAATATCCTTATAATTTCAACAATAAATTTTTTGTTATGCTTAACCGTTGGAATTCCTTTCCTCTGTTAAACTCCGTTCTTAGTTACATTTATTGCTTTTTTGAAAATAAATCAACACACAGTATTGCTAATCAACAAACAAAATTTAAAACCTTCATCAACCATTTCCCACTCTTACGTGTAATAAACGCAACGTATTTTTGAACGCAATTTTCACTTTTATAACAACATTTTCCGAACAGAAACTTTCCCTTTTTCACATAGAACACTAAATAAATTAAAAAACCATATTAAATGCTTTTATTTGATACTAAACACGAGTATTTTTAACGATCAATTTTCTTTCTTTATCTGATACAATATACTATATATATTTTTAGTCAAAAATTTCCTATCCCTTTCTTCATTTGATATCGAACATGGTAAATTTTAATCAGAAAATTTCCCCTTTTCCTTGTTTTGCATACCAAACACAACACGTTCTTACTGTAACATTCCACAATAATGAAACAATACCGGTTAAACGCTACAGGAACGCTACAGAGAGAATATAAAGATACTTTTTTCACCGAACACTAAAGAACGGCATGCAGAGGCCTATACAGTAGTTTATTACGAAAATTATAAATGATAACACTATTAGCAGATATGAAGGGGAGAGAACCCCTAATTCCAACCTAAACAAATATTTGACGCGCCACGTTTCATTTCACGCCTGGCCCTACCAATCCATCATGCCGGACGTAGTCTCGGAGGCCGATTATCAAAGGCTTTGTATAATCTCTCAGATTTCAACAATGGTGGCATTTGTTTTTCTCAAGCTAGAAGGAGAGGTAGCCAAACCATTTCACTGCCTTTTCCTCTCTTTCATTGTTTCTCTCTTTCAATAGTTTTTTCTTTACTTTTTCCGCTTTTTGAGTTTTATAATTAATGTTTAGCTTTCTCAGGTTTGTTTTCTTTCCTGCACTTTTTGCCCCTTGTGGTCAGTACGTCCCTTATGAAACTACTTCTGGTGGTAAAACTTTTAAGCATCGGCAAATCGTGAACCTCAAACATTTCCTATTATTGCTCGATTGGACGAAACATACGACAAAAACAAACTTCTATTTGCAAAAAGTGTGCAAAGATTTACGGAATCAAAAATTACATTTACTTAAGTTATGTAGTATTTGGTCTCGTATGAAAGCGTAAAAATTGCTGATTCTGAATACGTTTTTGGTTTTTTCAATAACTTTTGAAACTGGTCTAATAACTAGTACACTGGTCTCTTAAATAAAAGACTTATTTTGAGTTCTCGGACATTGTTTGTAATTTTAAGGGACTCGGTGGTATATGTGGCCAAAACACTGGTCAGTCTACTGAGTCTCTGAACTGCGCACGTTAAATCCTTAGTTCTAGCGGCAGTTTCACACGTTGCCTCCTTAACGTTAACGCTGATCCCTCGTCCTCACTAGTCTTAACTGGCATAAAGTATAAAAGTTAAGAAAAAAAGTATTATTGTATTACATTTCAAATAACGTTTACCATACAAATAATCTTTAGAACCGTTGGTAGCCCACTGTAACATGTTATTACAAGTAAAATGGGTAAAGCAAGAAAAACCCAAAATCAACAAATTACAATATGAATTTTTCCTGCACGAACGTCCAAGATTTCGACTTATTTCAATTTGAGAACCGTGACCACTTATAAACCCTCCATATAGAAGAACAAAAGAAAATTTATATTGACCAGAAATAAATTTTTATATTTCTATAAAATTTCTAAAAACGGGCTTAACAAACTAGCATAGTTTATTGGAAACTATGAAGTCGCTTAAAAGCAAAAGGAAAAAGCCTAAATAACCCTAGGCTTAGGGATCTCCGACCTGATTTCAAAAATGAAATTAATCCAAAAATTAAAATTTTCAGGAAATGGTGTCACATTTCAGCGTCTTCTGTTATGCAAAAAAAAACACATTTTTAAAATTCTAAGTAATAACTGCACATATATGAGCATTACGATTAATAAAATTTGTTTTAAAAATATGAAATATTTATGAAAAAAATTAAAACCTGTAAACATGCATAGTTTATTGTTCTCTAGCAGTATTACCCTGTGTTGTCCGAAGGGGGATAAAAAGTTTTATTTTACATATCAATGTACTCAAAACATTATTTATTATATATATATATATATATATATATATATATATATATATATATATATATATATATATATATATATATATATATATATATATATATATATATATATTGTTATTGCTGGATTTGAGTACTTCAACCTTCACTTTATAAGTCAGAAAGTCCAACTGTCAAAACAACAGCACTATCTGTCGGATGTAATTCAAACCAGTCTCTAAACAGAGTAGTAGGTGGAAAATACCTCTTTACGGAAATAGATATGGCGAGATCACTCTAAACACTTCTGGCAAAGATAAGAACAAACTGTGAAATTTTCAGCGAAATCCGTTCCGTGGTTTTTGCGTCTATAGAGAGCACACATACGAACATTACCTTCTCTCTCTCTCTCTCTCTCTCTCTCTCTCTCTCTCTCTCTCTCTCTCTCTGTGTGTGTGTGTGTGTGTGTGTGTGTGTGTGTGTGTGTGCATACATACATACATACACACACACACACACACACACACACACACATACATACACACACACACACACACACACACACACACACACACACACACACACACACACACACACACACATATATATATATATATATATATATATATATATATATATATATAGAGAGAGAGAGAGAGAGAGAGAGAGAGAGAGAGAGAGAGAGAGAGAGCTGCATGAGCAACATAGTTGAATTTTTTTTTTTGGTGTTTAACGTCCGACTATTGTGCACACTTGGGCTAATGCATACGATAGGATGATTTATAGCGTATGAAAATGCCAAGCCCTCGCCGGGAATCGAACCCGGGTCCTCGGGGTGAAAGCCTAGTACGCTATCCACTAGGCCACCGAGGCGGCAACATAGTTGAAAACAAATATATACGGAACTCCTCCTTGATAGTCACAGGAGCACAGATGTTAATATGCGGGCTTGCTATTGAAAAAGGTAACGGGAAGGGGTACGAAAAGAGATATGGCGGTGAAACTACTCTCTAAACACTTCTGGCAATAATAAGAACAAGCTGTGAAATTTCAGCGAAACCGGTTCAGTAGTTTTTGCATGTACACTCACTCACGGGCGCGCACGCACACACAAACACACACACACACACACACACACACACACACACACACACATATATATACACATATATATATATATATATATATATATATATATATATATATATATATATATATATATATATTTATAATATAAATGTTTATATAGATTAAATACGTATACATATATATATGAAATAAATGTTTAATAGATTAAAAACGTAGGCAGTGCGGGACTGACCGACAGAAGTGACTACTGTACTTCTTTTGGCATGCCTTACTATTATGATTTAATTTGCTCACTATTATGATTTAATTATTTTAATAAACATGTAGATGCATGCAGGAAAGAGCAACTCTTGAAAAATATTTTTGTATTAAATTTTGTGTGTGTGTGTGTGTGTGTGTGTGTGTGTGTGTGTGTGTGTGTGTGTGTGTGTGTGTGTGTGTGTAGGTACACAACTTAAAAATTAAATGAAACTCTCACTGACTGATTATCTTAAATGTGAGTACCTTAGGCTATATAAGGGGCTTTAATAATTAATCAGTTTATAACCCTACTTTTGACAGTTATACATGAAAGTTACAATGTCTAAGTATAATAATAAATATTTTATTTGAGATTATGGAATTCAAAAATTGGTACATAAAATAATTTAACTACACAAATAAAAAAAATACAAATTTTTAAAATTAACAAGAACAATGAACATAACCTCAATTGAATTAATTTTGAAGCTATTGTGCGAAATAAGCTGTTTAGAAGTAGCCACTTCCTGTCTAGATATATACAAGAACAATATATGCTGTGAGGTATGCAATACGAATTCAAGCGTGACGCGAAAGCAAATGTGTACACCTATGTTTTGTCAACCTCAAACATAGTATTTTTTCACATCAAAAATACATTTTATTAATCGCTAAACAAAATGTGTTACAGCGTCCCATGACGGTAGAGCGTTCCGTGACGATAGAGCGTTCCGTGACGGCAAACTAAATTTTTCCCGTGCAAAACAAACACCCATACCCCGCGATAAGAAGTAGTCACTTCAAAATATACAAATTTAAAACAATGTACGTTATCCTTTTATAAAATTCTTCTAATTATCATTACCAAGCTACTATAATATAGGCCTACATTATCTTTGTCAATCTCAAAATTTTCCTGTGTACTTGGAACGCTTACAGTCATTGCAGATCTTCAAGACTTCGCAGTGCGGGACTGCTCTACCAGACAAACTATATTAGCGCATTTTTTTGGTTCCCACAATGTATTTCCCCCATGGATCATAATATGATTTTTTTAAGAAAACGATATTTCCGTCTTTGTCAAACATCGTACTCATTACTTTTAGTTTCAGACATTAGCGAATTTAAGTGAAGGGTTCATTGGGGGCATTGTTCCTTTAGTTATGTAAAAACAATAAAATAATTATATGAAAAATGAAAGTTTTTTATTTAAATATTTGTTTTTTTAATCCTGCTTATGGTTAATTAAAACTATCGCGAAGCGAAACAATGAAAATGGCTGCTGCGTTATTGCTTGTCAATATGTCAATATTGCTGTGACTGGAAACGTTTCCGAACGTGACTTTAAGTAATTAGTAACAGTGACGTCGTTGCGAGTAGTACCTTTGGTTGGCTGTTGCTACAATAATAACAAATATTGTTTCTTTTTGTTTGTGTTCAACAATTTTCGTTATTTTCAGGATAAATTGTGAAGATTGTTTTTCCGGTTAATCCACTTTTATGTTCCTGGAACTTCTGCTATTTTTTTCTAATTCCATCCCTTTTTTTTGGTCCGCGCAACAGAATCATTGATTGACATCTGTAGGCATATATATATATATATCGATCTAATCAACATCATACCGATAGTGATTCCTGGCCGAAGCTCCATTTGTTGAGAATTTAGAATCCCTCATAACAGCGGTTCTTTAAAGAATCAACTAACGGTGGTTCAAAAATATCTTTTAATATATATAACTATATTAAATTGTTTTTGTATCCATTCGGCTTTTTGCACTTGATAACAACCCAAGAATGAACAATATTGTATTACACGACTCAAAAGGTTTCCCCGAAATAATATTCCAAATTCCTTAACACACTCGTATCCCAGTCTATTTAACAAAAAAAAAAAAAAAAAAAAGATGGGAAGAAATGTACACACAGTAGACTGCCGATCCGTTGCTGCCTAGCACCGCCTGGCTGAAATGTCTTCCGGAGCATCAGTCACTTCCCGTGGTACAGTTGGCTCTCCGGTCCCCCACAGAATCGATTGACCGCGACCTACTGCTTCTCCCTAAGCTTTTATCTAAAACTACATACCTCGTTCTTTATAATAACAGGCAATAGGTCAGTAGTTAATTTTACTTCATATCTGTCAATATTGTTTACTCTTTGGCTGCACCCTCTTTACAATATTCAAAACTAATAATTAAAATTATAATTTTAATTCCTAACACTTGTCTTTACCTAACCTTTACCCCTTAACTCAGCTGACGACTTTTGTAAATTTTGGACTCCATTTAAAGACTGTGTCTTAGAGTTACATCTATATGGACGCTTCACTTCCATCCTCTTTGAATCTCATCAAAGATTTTTTCTCTATTATTTTAATCTCTTTTTCTTCTTAAACGCTTTTCGGACAAAACTTTAAAATACTTGTCAAAACGCCTTCCTATTCTATCATACGGCCAATTATATTCTCTAATTCCCACCAGAAACCAATCGCCTTAAATAAGCCTCTACTCTCTCTCTCTCTCTCCCTCCCTCTCTCTCTCCCTCCCTCCCTCCCTCTCGCTCTCTCTCTCCCCCCCTATGGAATACAAAAAATCGTGTGCTTTTCTGTACTTAGTATGATTACCAAATTTTAATTCTTTAAAGATAAGCTACAAATTACTATGCCTGGTTAATGTTTGGATCAAGTAACCAATAACTTATCCGTGTTTCCTACTCGTCTTCCAAGAGTAAGTGGATATTGTCCAATTACCTAAAACATGCTCGATCATACACATAGTTTGCCATCTTTTAACAGTGTTCTTCCTATTATCGCTTCGTAAGACATTCCAAGGTCTTTACATTGCTTTTCCCACCACCAGGTCATTCGGTGACGTAGCCGCTTCACTTGTCGCTAAAATTCTCTATGCACTTGATACTTTTAGAACCATAAAAAAATTAAACACATGTTTTTATACATTGCATTTCGTAACACTACGCCAAAAATGGGGCTACATACACAAACACCGAACACGCCGCACTCATTAGGATTCTTGTCTTCTCTTGCCTTCGTATTCCACATAAGGCGCTGTATGCCCTTGAGCACCTTCTCAGTTCTAGCCATTTTTTCTTGCTCATGTATCGAGTTTTCATATTATATCCAGAAATAACTTTAATGTTTCTTAAGAAATTCTCTATCTGATGTCATCTCACATCGGATTGAATCTCCACTCAAATTGAAATCTCCACTCAAATTGAATCTCCACTCAAATTGAAATCTCCATTCAAATTGAATCTCCACTCAAATTGAAATCTCCACTCAAATTGAAATCTCCACTCAGATCGAATCTCCACTCAAATTGAAATCTCCACTCAGATTGAATTTCAACTCAAATTGAATCTCCACTTAGATTGAATCTCCACTCAAATTGAATCTCCACTCATTGAATTTCCACTCAAATTGAAATCTCCACTTTAAAATGTTTCTCCTAACCGCATGATGAAGTACATTTGTACTGGGATCATATGGTGTGCTATTGTGTTGTAGTGTAGTGGACTAAGGCCGAGCAGGGGGGCCAGAGATTCTCTGACAAAATTCAGAGGCTGGCCTGCCTGTGCACTACCGGCTCATTGAACATAACGATACGTAAGATCGTAAAACATAAACGATTTTCAGTATTCACCCCTTAAAGAGGTAAAAATGACGTATAACAATTTTTATTAGAAAAATATGTTTTTCGTCTGACATTCTTAAAACGTAACATAGTCACTCTTAAATATAATTAATGAAATATATTTTTCACCATTTACCAAAACTTATCCCCTAAAGAGACTGAAAGGGGGTAGAAAATTTAGAAAAGGGTATACAATTTTGAATTAAAAAAATATTTGTTTTGGATCGTATATTCTAGAAATTTGCTATGAAACACAAATAATGAAACACGTATTTCAACATTTTCTTAAATGCATTCCCTAAAAGAATAAAAATGTAAAAAAGAGGTATAGTTGGAGAAAAGAGTGTTTTCATTGGAGAAAAATATTTTTTATCGGCTTTTCTTAAAAGTAAACAGAATATTCTAAAACACAAATTATGATACACTAAATTCAGCATTATCTCCCCGGATTCATCCCCTAAATATAAATTAGGTACAAATGTTTATATTGGAGAAAAATATTTTTTATAAGATTTTCTTAAATTCTGATGGTACACGTTTGAAGACGATAAAACAACATATTCAGATTATAATTTGTTTCATATTCACTGTAAAATAATCATGAGTTTAGATGATCACGCTTTTATTAATATATATATTTTTTTTCTAAATTATTATATTACTGAAAAAGTTTAAGTTTCGTGGGTGAAGCTAGTAAAGTATATTTCTCCAAAATATAACGTTACGGCAAAAGATAAAACTATATTTTTGATGTATTTAATTGTGAATTCTGAAATGTTTGTATTGCCTATAACATATTGTTATTTACAGGTGATGAAGAACCGAAAAAAAATGTTGGACGTAATAATGAACTCTGGTTCAAATGTTTTTTGTTTGGATCGGATCCATAAAGCGTGCAGCGCCTCTGATACTGTAGAGAACGTTGTGATATTATCAAAACACATTTTATGTCGTTTCAAGCCAACATTTCTTTAAAAATTGTCAAATTAATTATTATTTTGTTTTTTGTTTAAATAATTTCTTTATAATTTGAAATAATTTTAAATTTTTATATTCCATTGGAGGAAAACAACAGTTATGGAATGTTATAAACATGTAGAAATAAGATTCTTTTGTAGCTTTTCGTTGCTTATAACTATTATTTAAATAGGAGCTACCATTGGATGTTATTATACCGAATAATGTACAGAAGCAACCTGTACACTTCGGGACATTTTTGTACACTGCAGGGTTAGAAGTCGTTTTAAATTTTCGGGTTACAAAGGGGTTGGCCGTAAAATAAATTTAACAGTCCTATAAGCAACTTTCCGTGTATAAGTATAAACATTTCAGTTCAAAGTATCAAATACCTGTGGAGTAATTAAAATTCTTCCTTAAGTGCCTCGATCTGCCCGACAAATATTTTATCTGCATCATTTATTTATTTTTGTATTCATTTACATAATTATGTTGGCTTACTCCCAACGAAACAACTTGCGCGTTTGGTCAGGACCATTGTCACCCCAAACATAAATTTACACAGTAATTTGCAAACTATAACAAAATTGTTGTAGATATGTTAGGTTAGGTGACAATCTCAACGAAACAACTTGCGCGTTTGGTCAGGACCATTGTCACCCCAAACATAAATTTACACAGTAATTTGTAAACTATAACAAGATTGTTGTAGATATGTTAGGTTAGGTGACAATCTCAACGAAACAACTTGCGCGTTTGGTCAGGACCATTGTCACCCCAAACATAAATTTACACAGTAATTTGCAAACTATAACAAAATTGTTGTAGATATGTTAGGTTAGGTGACAATCTTAACGAAACAACTTGCGCGTTTGGTCAGGACCATTGTCACCCCAAACATAAATTTACACAGTAATTTGCAAACTATAACAAAATTGTTGTAGATATGTTAGGTTAGGTGACAATATACTCTCAACGAAACAACTTGCGCGTTTGGTCAGGACCATTGTCACCCCAAACATAAATTTACACAGTAATTTGCAAACTATAACAAAATTGTTGTAGATATGTTAGGTTAGGTGACAATCTCAACGAAACAACTTGCGCGTTTGGTCAGGACCATTGTCACCCCAAACATAAATTTACACAGTAATTTGTAAACTATAACAAGATTGTTGTAGATATGTTAGGTTAGGTGACAATCTCAACGAAACAACTTGCGCGTTTGGTCAGGACCATTGTCACCCCAAACATAAATTTACACAGTAATTTGCAAACTATAACAAAATTGTTGTAGATATGTTAGGTTAGGTGACAATCTTAACGAAACAACTTGCGCGTTTGGTCAGGACCATTGTCACCCCAAACATAAATGTACACAGTAATTTGCAAACTATAACATAAATTGTTGTAGATATGTTAGGTTAGGTGACAATATACTTTCATCGAAACAACTTGCGCGTTTGGTCAGGACCATTGTCACCCCAAACATAAATTTACACAGTAATTTGCAAACTATAACATAAATTGTTGTAGATATGTCAGGTTAGGTGACAATAACTAATTTATTTAACCAATCTACATCAGAACTGAATTCATTGTTGTTTTTTGTTTTTGAAATATTGATTATGTTTGTTAGGCAATAATCACCATAGTGTGCACAAATACCTTTGCTGACAGTTTATTTAATTAGGCTAATCTGTGTGTTGCACAACTGGTTTTATAATAGTTTTGTAAATATGAATCGATGTTTTGTGACACAACATTCCCGATGAACACTTGCCTTTATTTTAAGATAGGCTTGTAATCGTTTGACCTATCTACATCGAAATGTGTTTTTAAAGTAATTTATTAAATTTAATATTATGTAATTTTTAAATATAGATTCAACTTTGGTGCGCAAAAAATCCCGAAAAACTTTTTTTATTCAAATTATCAACCACATTCAGGCCTGTTCTTCGTTTAACCTATCCACCTCAGAACTTCAATGTAGCCTATGTATAATTTCTTAGTTTATAAATATTGATTCTAATTTGTTCGCCGTATTCATAATACATACGCAAAGGCTATTGTTTTATTAGGAAGTGCTTAACCTTATCTATACTTATTTACATTACAATAGGTTTTATTAACTTTGTAAATATTAATTCAAGTTTGTTGCAACAATAAGACCAACGACACTTGCAGAACTTTTGCTTTGTTTAGACTAGTTATTAACTCATCTACATTTACTCACATTACAGAAGATTTTATTACAACTTTGTAAATATGAGTCCAGTACTGGTGCAAGGTAAGTGACATACTAGGTATGTTAGCTTTGTTTAATTACATAATTCTTGTTTTTATATTTTTGGTTTACTACGATACTCCACAGTCGAGTTTTAGTTTTTTTTTTTTTTTTAATTAATTGCAACTGAGGCGTGCCCCATCTAGTAATTTTTCTTTATCATTGTGTTCACTGTGTGCTGGGGTGCAGTCCGAAGGCTGGTCCCAATGTGTTTACGGACTGGAGAGGTCAATTGGCTTGGTCCTCTTCAGCCTTCTTGTGATGTTGTCACTGCGGCATAGTAGTTGGACAATCTCTGTATTATTATGCTGTTCTAACCTGCAATAATGCTTAACCGAGAGCTTTTTAATGACTTCCTGAACAGATTCAACACCTAGGTCCTTATGTATGTTTTCATTTCTCACATACCAAGGGGCGTTGACAATCGTTCTCAATACTTTATTTTGAAAAACTTGAATAATTTTACTATTGCTTTTTCTTGTACATCCCCAGAGTGGTGCACCATAGATCCATATTGGTCTTAGAACTTGCTTGTATAGCAGTATCTTGTTGGCTATCGAAAGTTCTGAATTTCTTCCAATAAGCCAAAATATTTTATTGAATTTGAGCTGTAGCTCCTCTTTTTTCTTTTTTTACATGCACCTTCCATCGGAGCTTTGCATCGAGTGTCATTCCTAGATATTTAGCACTGTTTGCATATGTTATACTCCTTTCTTTTAATATTATTGTTTTAGTTTTTGAACTTAATTTTTTTATTATAAAGTTTTTTTTATTGGTAATTCCTTAAAAATTATGTTTGTATTTTTATATAAAACTATATATTTATATTTTTATAGATAATCGCTAGAAAACCATGTTTATGACGTACAGTTAACATAGAATGAATAAATGCCAATTATTTATATACACAAAATAAATTCAAACAATACAAATCACTTTACTTCAGTCAGAAAAGTTAGAGTAACGACAATGAGAACGAGGGGGGAGGTTGGGAGGGGAGTTGTGTAAACAAAGAGAACGACCACACGATTCAGAGCTGAAAATAATGATGGCACCAAATAGGAATTATTCAGGGGACAAGGAAACCGATCACAGTTAAAAAATTGTACGTAACAGAAATGAATAACATAGCTTTGACACAGTCGGTTCATTATTTTTGATTTAAAATTTTATCCAACCTATGGGATGCGCGTCTAATTAAAGACGCAGCTTATTTCGGTCGACACTGCGCTGCTTAATAAGCTTGTGTCAGTGCTTCAAATAATTTCACTTCAAATTTTTGTCTGTGATTTGTGTTGTAAGCTACGTATGACTAAGTACAACGCACGCAGGGAACGTAACTGCATTATTGAGAAAGACTATTCACAACCCGGTTTAATTTATCGATGGTCGATTGATCTTTAACGGGACTAATACAATGCATGCATAAACATACAAGTCGTTTGCCACAGCAATAAGCAATAATGGCCCACGGTATTAAGCAATATAATAGTTTGTATGTATGACTACTGCAGTAAGATATACAGTAGTTTGCTATGAAAGTAAGACATATAGTGGTTTCTTGCTGTGATGATGTATTGTATTGCTACAATAGTTTGCCACAGCAATAAGCAATAATGGCCCACGATATTAAGCAATATAATAGTTTGTATGTATGACTACTGCGGTAAGATATACAGTAGTTTGCTATGAAAGTAAGGCATACAGTGGTTTCTTGCGGTATAGAATGACAATAAACTATAAAGTAGTTGATATCGGTGTAGATATGTTTGTAGGCTATACAATAATTCAGTTAGTTAGCTTAACAGATAACTATACAGTAATTTTCCCCGTACAGACACGGTAGTAAAGCTATAAATTAGTATAAGGTAGTAATCCAAATAATAATTTGCCACAATTCGGTCATGTAAAGCAATACAATAGTTGTACAATACTTTACTATGAAAGAAAGATATACAGTAGCTTTTTAAGGTATAGAAATGACAATAAACTATAAAGTAGTATGTCTCGGTGTAGATATGTTTGTAGGCTATACAATAATTCAGTTAGTTAGCTTAACAGATAACTATACAGTAATTTTTCCCCGTACAGACACGGTAGTAAAGCTATAAATTAGTACAAGGTAGTAATCCAAATAATAATTTGCCACAATTCGGTCATGTAAAGCAATACAATAGTTGTACAATACTTTACTATGAAAGAAAGATATACAGTAGCTTTTTAAGGTATAGAAATGACAATAAACTATAAAGTAGTATGTCTCGGTGTAGATATGTTTGTAGGCTATACAATAATTTAGATAATTAGCTTAGCAGTTAACTATACAGTAATTTGTCACCGTATAGCCACGATAGTGAATTATTAATTAGTACACCTTAATTAATTAGTAAGCTATAAAGAACTTTGTCACAATATGGCCACTGCAGTAAGGTATACAGTAGATTCCTACGGTATAGACATGACAATAAACTTTAAAGTATTTCGTTTCGGTGTAGATATAGTTGTAGGCCATAAAATAATTTAGTTAGTTTAACAGTTAACAACACAATAATTTGTCACTGTATAGCCACGGTATTAAGCTATATAGTAGTTTACTATGAAAGTAAAATATACTACTGTGTAGGTCAATAAACTATAAAGTAGTTCGTCTCGGCGTAGATATCGTTGTTGGCTATAGTTATTTTAATAGCTAACTATATAGTAGGGCCTAATTTGTTACGGTATTGCCGCGGTTGTAAGCTGTAAATTGTACGGTAGTAAGTTATGCAATAGTTAGCCAAGATTCTCAGACGTACAGACGTTCAACCCAGTTAGTTGCAGCAGTACGCCATTAAGTAGTTCGCCTTGTCAGTAAACTATTCAGCAGTTTGCAGCAATATGGCAAAGTTTCTATGTACTTCTAGTAGTAGTAGTTTCTCTGCAGTTAGCCGTAGTTAAGTCACGATAATAATTTATACAATTACTTTTCACCATCATAGGCTATACAGTAGTCTGTTACAAAAGTAAGCTTGGCAATTATTTGCTGCAATATGGCCAAGATTTAAGCTATACAAAAGTTATTTACAGTTGGGTTAATGTATAGTAATAAGATGTATAGTAATGTACAGTAATAAGATAAGCTGTAGTTTGCCGCCGTAGTAAGTAGTTTGCTACAGCAGGAACCTATACAGTAGTTAGTCACAAAAGTAAGCTTGATAATTCTTTGCTACAATATGGCCAGGATTTAAGGTATACAAAGGTTATTTCCAGTATAAATACTGGAGATAGTTCAGTAATAAAATGAGCAGTAGTTTGCCACCGTAGTAAGCTATAAAGTAGTTTGCTACAGCAGGAACCTATACAGTAGTTTGTCACAAAAGTAAGTTTGGTAATTCTTTGTTACAATATAGCCAGGATTTAAGCTATACAAAGGTTATCTCCAGTATAAATACTGGAGATAGTTCAGTAATAAAATGAGCTGTAGTTTGCCACAGTAGTAAGCTATAAAGTAGTTTGCTACAGCAGGAAACTATACAGTAATTTGTCACAAAAGTAAGCTTGGTAATTCTTTGTTACAATATAGCCAGGATTTAAGCTATACAAAGGTTATCTCCAGTATAAATACTGGAGATAGTTCAGTAATAAAATGAGCTGTAGTTTGCCACCGTAGTAAGCTATAAAGTAGTTTGCTACAGCAGGATCCTATATAGTAATTTGTCACAAAAGTAAGCTTGGTAATTCTTTGTTACAATATGGCCAGGATTTAAGCTATACAAAGGTTATCTCCAGTATAAATACTGGAGATAGTTCAGAAATAAAATGAGCTGTAGTTTGCCACCGTAGTAAGCTATAAAGTAGTTTGCTACAGCAGGAACCTATACAGTAATTTGTCACAAAAGTAAGCTTGGTAATTCTTTGTTACAATATGGCCAGGATTTAAGCTATACAAAGGTTATCTCCAGTATAAATACTGGAGATAGTTCAGTAATAAAATGAGCTGTAGTTTGCCACCGTAGTAAGCTATAAAGTAGTTTGCTACAGCAGGAAACTATACAGTAATTTGTCACAAAAGTAAGCTTGGTAATTCTTTGTTACAATATGGCCAGGATTTAAGCTATACAAAGGTTATCTCCAGTATAAATACTGGAGATAGTTCAGTAATAAAATAAGCAGTAGCTTGTCACCGTAGATATAAAGTAGTTTGATACAGCAGGAACCTATACAGTAGTTTGTCACTGTATAGCCACAGTTGTATACAGTTTGTATATTTTTCAAACTATAGTTACGACAGTAAACGGTAATTTGTCACGGTATAGCTACGATAGTGAACTATGAAGTATGTTGTCATGGTACTTATCTATACAGTAGTTTGCTACTATAATTATAGGGCCTACAGTAGTTTTCTTCTCCAGCACATTTTCTGACGGCAGTGTAGTTCATCACTGTATAGCCACAGTCGGCTAATAAGTTATACAGCAGTTTGTCATGACATGAGCATGATAGTAAGCCATAAAGTAATTTAACACAACAGTAGTTTAAAACCGGTTTGATTCGGTGTCCAATTGGCCTTTAATGTGGCTGGTAGGACGCACGCACGAAAATACAAAAGTTTGCCACACCTAGTATATTGTATTTTCTACAATAGTAAGCTATGTAATAATTAGCTACAATATCGCAAAGGTTGTAAGACACAGTAAATTATCACGAAAGTAAACCCTGTTACAGTTCGCCACGGTGTGTTCAGGATAGTAATGTATACAGTAGTTTGGCACAGTGTAGCCGCTGTATTAAGATAAATAGTGATAGGCTACTGAGCTGTACAGTAATGAAATTTGTATAATTTACTAATGCGGAAAACTACAAGAGAGCTTGACTAAAAGTAGCATAATGTAGCAGACTACTGTATAGCTCACTACAGTAACTACGCTGTGATAAATTATTGTATAGCTCACTACAGTAACTACGCTGTGGTAAACTACTGTATAGTTCACTACAGTAACTACGCTGTGGTAAACTACTGTATAGCTCACTACAGTAACTACGCTGTGATAAATTATTGTATAGCTCACTACAGTAACTACGCTGTGGTAAACTACTGTACAGTTCACTACAGTAACTACACTGTATAAAACACTAGGCTTATAGTAAGTACACTGTATAAACTACTGCATGGCTCACTACAGTAACTGCTCTGTGATAAACTACTTTACAGCTCACTACAGCAACTACACTGTGATAAATTATTTATTGTATTACTCACTACACTACAGTGAATACAACGTTATAAATTATTTATTGTATTACTCACTACACTACAGTGAATACAACGTTATAAATTATTTATTGTATTACTCACTACACTACAGTGAATACAACGTTATAAATTATTTATTGTATTACTCACTACACTACAGTGAATACAACGTTATAAATTATTTATTGTATTACTCACTACACTACAGTGATTACAACGTTATAAATTATATATTGTATTACTCACTACACTACAGTGAATACAACGTTATAAATTATTTATTGTATTACTCACTACACTACAGTGATTACAACGTTATAAATTATTTATTGTATTACTCACTACACTACAGTGAATACAACGTTATAAATTATTTATTGTATTACTCACTACACTACAGTGATTACAACGTTATAAATTATTTATTGTATTACTCACTACACTACAGTGAATACAACGTTATAAATTATTTATTGTATTACTCACTACACTACAGTGAT
>CM040182.1:15091995-15184495 GCA_022606455.1 Callitettix versicolor | reverse complement strand
GTTTCAAGATGACAGCCTCAGACTGACATTAACTATTGTAGGCCTACGCAGTTTTAGACAAGCAGATTATTTTGAAATGCTGTCGAAGATACTGTGTACAAAGCCCAAGTAACGAATTTGTAACATTTGCTCCTGTTTACTTGCGTTTCAAGATGACAGCCTCAGACTGACATTAACTATTGTAGGCCTACGCAGTTTTAGACAAGCAGATTATTTTGAAATTCTGTCGAAAATACTTTGTACAAAGCCCAAGTAACGAATTTGTAACATTTGCTCATGTTTACTTGCGTTTCAAGATGACAGCCTCAGACTGACATTAACTATTGTAGGCCTACGAAGTTTTAGACAAGCAGATTACTTTGAAATTCTGTCGAAGATACTTTGTACAAAGCCCAAGTAACGAATTTGTAACATTTGCTCCTGTTTACTTGCGTTTCAAGATGACAGCCTCAGACTGACATTAACTGTTGTAGGCCTACGCAGTTTTAGACAAGCAGATTATTTTGAAATTCTGTCGAAGATATTTTGTACAAAGCCCAAGTAACGAATTTGTAACATTTGCTCCTGTTTACTTGCGTTTCAAGATGACAGCCTCAGACTGACATTAACTATTGTAGGCCTACGCAGTTTTAGACAAGCAGATTACTTTGAAATTCTGTCGAAGATACTTTGTACAAAGCCCAAGTAACGAATTTGTAACATTTGCTCCTGTTTACTTGCGTTTCAAGATGACAGCCTCAGACTGACATTAACTATTGTAGGCCTACGCAGTTTTAGACAAGCAGATTATTTTGAAATTCTGTCGAAGATACTTTGTACAAAGCCCAAGTAACGAATTTGTAACATTTGCTCCTGTTTACTTGCGTTTCAAGATGACAGCCTCAGACTGACATTAACTATTGTAGGCCTACGCAGTTTTAGACAAGCAGATTACTTTGAAATTCTGTCGAAGATACTTTGTACAAAGCCCAAGTAACGAATTTGTAACATTTGCTCCTGTTTACTTGCGTTTCAAGATGACAGCCTCAGACTGACATTAACTATTATAGGCCTACGAAGTTTTAGACAAGCAGATTATTTTGAAATTCTGTCGAAAATACTTTGTACAAAGCCCAAGTAACGAATTTGTAACATTTGCTCCTGTTTACTTGCGTTTCAAGATGACAGCCTCAGACTGACATTAACTATTGTAGGCCTACGCAGTTTTAGACAAGCAGATTATTTTGAAATTCTGTCGAAGATACTTTGTACAAAGCCCAAGTAACGAATTTGTAACATTTGCTCCTGTTTACTTGCGTTTCAAGATGACAGCCTCAGACTGACATTAACTATTGTAGGCCTACGCAGTTTTAGACAAGCAGATTATTTTGAAATTCTGTCGAAGATACTTTGTACAAAGCCCAAGTAACGAATTTGTAACATTTGCTCCTGTTTACTTGCGTTTCAAGATGACAGCCTCAGACTGACATTAACTATTGTAGGCCTACGCAGTTTTAGACAAGCAGATTATTTTGAAATTCTGTCGAAGATACTTTGTACAAAGCCCAAGTAACGAATTTGTAACATTTGCTCCTGTTTACTTGCGTTTCAAGATGACAGCCTCAGACTGACATTAACTATTGTAGGCCTACGCAGTTTTAGACAAGCAGATTATTTTGAAATTCTGTCGAAAATACTTTGTACAAAGCCCAAGTAACGAATTTGTAACATTTGCTCCTGTTTACTTGCGTTTCAAGATGACAGCCTCAGACTGACATTAACTATTGTAGGCCTACGCAGTTTTAGACAAGCAGATTATTTTGAAATTCTGTCGAAAATACTTTGTACAAAGCCCAAGTAACGAATTTGTAACATTTGCTCCTGTTTACTTGCGTTTCAAGATGACAGCCTCAGACTGACATTAACTGTTGTAGGCCTACGAAGTTTTAGACAAGCAGATTACTTTGAAATTCTGTCGAAGATACTTTGTACAAAGCCCAAGTAACGAATTTGTAACATTTGCTCCTGTTTACTTGCGTTTCAAGATGACAGCCTCAGACTGACATTAACTATTGTAGGCCTACGAAGTTTTAGACAAGCAGATTACTTTGAAATTCTGTCGAAGATACTTTGTACAAAGCCCAAGTAACGAATTTGTAACATTTGTTCCTGTTTACTTGCGTTTCAAGACGGCGGCTTCTAATTAAGAGTGTACGCAATTTTTATCAAACGCATTTGCAATTGTTCAATAATTTGGTAAAAAGGTACCTTGTATAACGTTCGAAAGAGTATGTGTAAGACGTTTTTCCTATTCATTTCCTTTTCAAAATGGCGGGTTCTGATTCAAAGATGAGATTGTAGTTGCTGACCGTTTCCTGTAATACTGGCTGAACAGCCATACCTATCATAAAAATTCACGGAGAAATAGTACAGAATTACCAATAAAACATTTTAGTAACATTTTTTTTAAATATCACAGTTGCCGGTTAAAAGGGCGGGAAAGGTACGAGCGCTGTTGTGGAGTGCTCTGTAGCCTATATACTGCGAGGTGTACTCTTCCTCGAAGTACCAGTTACCATTTTTTTAATATTATAATACATAACGAGAGCTGCAAATATCTATAATTAAATTAATTTAAAACTTCAAAAGCTCAATGTGTAAAGTAAATTATATCTTTAAAATGATTTTTGAAATTAACAATTATTGTTCATTAAGTTTTTAACCCATTTTTCTTAATTAAAAAAAAATTTTTAACCTTAATTTTACTTCTTACCTGTAGAACTTTATTTAAATCCTAGACAGTGCTAGTAACATTTTTTTCAATTTTTGAAATTTGAACTAAATTTGTATTCAGTAATTCGTTCAGCGATCCCAGAATTATCGTAAAGATCTTTTAAAAATAATTATTTTGTTGTAAAATGCAATTAAAACTGTTAGGAAGGAAGATAGAAGGATAATTTTAGCAATAGTATGAATGCATTAAAAGAAAGTATATTTCTCTTTCTGGGCTGTAATCTCTATGATGCGGTGGCAACGCCATCTAGTAGCGTATAATAGAAACATTACGGTTAGTGCAAAAGAAATCTTTGTAGGTAAAGAAGTTTGACTTAAGAAATTATAAAAGAATATATATATATATATATATATATATATATATATATATATATATATATATATATATCAGAGTACGTATACTATTACCCTTTAATCCCTTAAAAAACTGAATTGTATAATTTCTTACCCCTTAAATTTCTGGTACTAAAGTGTAACCCCTTAAAACGCCTAAATTTTTTTCAACCAGTTTTACATTGAAAATTTGTAATGTTGAAAATTCAGGTCCTTAAAAGAAAGGAAAAAATTTGCATATTTTGGCGGTTTACATAAATTATAATAGATTTATGAAGTTATGAAGAAGTTGATTAGTAGTATGAGTCTACTTCCATAGTACATGCCTTAAATTTATTTATACAATTATTTTCATTTTTCTTTCCCCGCAGGGGGTTGCAGACTAGCTGCACCTACTAAGAGACTTTAGACGTCCCTTGCGGTACCCGAGTCTAACACACACTTACACTTACAACACTTCACTTGCAACTTTACACTCACGCTTACATTTACGGAGGCGATAATAGCCTTAATGTGCTTTTCGCTTTAAAAAAAATAATTTTTCTACATTCAATAGAGCTGTTCAAAACTTTCTAAGCGAAGAGAACGTAACAAATACAATGTGTAATTAAAAAAAAGCTATGTTAACCCCTTGTTAGTGTTAATAAATGTAATAATGTTTACTTCGTTTTACATAGAGAATCTTAAAATTGGTTCTACCTATTTATAAAGTTATTTAATATTTTAAGAGAAAACACAGAAAGAATACGTTTTCAGATATTCAGACTACAGCTATAGTCTACGTTCTTATAATTTGCAGATTAACATAATTTTTATCCAGTTAGTTTTCTTATTACACATATCTTTTCAGATTCATGAGAAAAGACAACTGGCAGACTCTATAACTAACATGAAGGCAAATACGTTTGTAAATAATTTTTAAACTTT
Organism: Callitettix versicolor; assembly: GCA_022606455.1. Taxonomy (NCBI): domain Eukaryota; kingdom Metazoa; phylum Arthropoda; class Insecta; order Hemiptera; family Cercopidae; genus Callitettix; species Callitettix versicolor. The sequence goes on along the minus strand of CM040182.1, from coordinate 15,180,463 downwards.
TAAAAATTGTCTTCGTAATAGTCTTTCGTTAGGCCCTATACAAGATTAAAATAATAACGCACCAAACTAAAGGCTATAGGCGAAATAAAATCTGTAGTAACGTTAAGTCTTCTAACGTTATCAGAGTAGCAAAATTATATCCTCAACACACGGGACTATATTGTGGTTTAATCTTCTAATTTGATTGCAGCTTAATTACGGGCGTATTATTATAAAGGGAGCTGACAATAGCCGGTGATTGCTGCCGACAGGAGCTCTAACCGTTCATGCATAGTGAAAAGGGCTTTGCCTGGAAGTAACATTTATTGCAAGCCTGTTAAAATGCACAGATTCAACCCGAATTCTACCGCGTTCTGACAGTCGTTATTTGTTTATGTTTATTGCTTGGCTCTTATAAGTTAACGAAAACGGTGTTAATTTTAAAAATCGAAATAATAAACGGTTTAAAAACATTACACAAATTTCCTCGTAATCGACATACACCCCCACCCCACACACATAAACACACAAGCACGCGCGTGCGCACACACACACACGCACACACACCTACCCCCCCACCCCCCCACACACAAACACACAAGCACTCGCGCGCGCGCGCACACACACACACACACACACACACACACCTACCCGCCAAACACAAACACACAAGCACGCGCGCGCGCACACACACACACACACGCACCTACCCCCACACAAACACACAAGCGCGCGCACACACACACACACACGCACCTACCCCCACCCCCACACACAAACACACAAGCACGCGCGCGCGCACACACACCTACCCATCCACCCCACACACACAAACACACAAGCACGCGCGCGCGCGCACACACACACACACGCACACACACCTACCCACCCACCCCACACACACAAACACACAAGCACGCGCGCGCGCACACACACACACGCACCTACCCCCCACACAAACACACAAGCACGTGCGCGCACACACACACACGCACACACAAACACACAAGCACGCGCGCGCACACACACACACACACGCACGCACACACCTACCCACCCACCCCACACACACAAAAACACACACGCACGCACACGCACCTACCCCCACACAAACACACACAAGCGCGCGCGCACACACACACACGCACGCACACGCACCTACCCACCCACCCCACACACACAACACACACAAGCACGCGCGCGCACACACACACACACACACACCTACCCACCCACCCACACACACAAACACACAAGCACGCGCGCGCGCACACACACACACACACACACGCACCTACCCCCCACACAAACACACAAGCACGCGCGCGCACACACACACACACACACACACACACAAACACACAAGCACGCGCGCGCGCACACACACACGCACCTACCCACCCACCCCATACACACAAACACACAAGCACGCGCGCGCACACACACACACACGCACACGCACAGTTTGTGTTATATTTTTTTAAAAAATATTTATTTTTTAAGGCGAAATGCAAATTGAGGCTATTATCGCCTCCCTAAATGTAAGTGTGAAAGTAAAGTGTTAAAGTCGTAAGTGTAGTGTCGCTAGTATGTTTGTTAGACTCGGGTACCGCGAGGGAAGTCTAAATTCTCTCAATAGGTGCAGCTATTTTGCACCCCCTGTTAAGTGTTCTAACATAATGTACAATAACCTAACTATAGACGCTACACTAGAAGGTATTATTTTGCTTTAAAGACTTTTAACGTGATTGTAGCCTAAATATAGGCGTAACATAAGAAGCTATAGTCTAATGGTTTTAAGTGTTCAAAGATAATTTAGCCTATAACCTAGATATAATAATTCAAACCTAACCATAGGTTTGACACATGAAGCTATTCTTTCAGTTTAAATTGTTCTAACATGACTGTACGTAATTACAGCCGAAACCAATAGGCTATAGAGTTATAGTTTTAAGTAATCTAAGATAATTTATAGTAATCTAGCTATGGGTGTAACATAGGAAGCTATTATTTTCTTTCAAAGTTTTCTAACATGACTGTACCTAATTATAGGCGTAACACAAAAGGCTGTAGTGTCATAGTTTTAAGTATTCTAAGATAATTTATAGTAGCCTAACTATAGGCTCAACACAGGAAGCTGTTGTATTTAAAAGTTTTCTATTGTGACTGTACCTAATTATAGGCGTAACACAAGAAGCTATAATCTCATAGTTTTAAGTGTTCTAAGATAATTTATTATAGCCTAACTATAAATGCTACACTAACAGGATTTCGCCTGGTTTAAATTCTTCTAACGTGATTGTAGCTAATTATAGGGCATAGTCTTATTTTAATGTGTTCTAAGATTATTTATATTATCCTAGGTGCAAAACAGAAAGCTATTATTTTGGTTTCAATTCTTCTAACGTGACTGTAGCCTAACTATAGGCGCAACACAAGAAGCTTTTATTTTAGTTTGAAGTCTGCGAACGTGATTGTAGCCTAATTATAGGCGTAATACAAGAGGTCTTTTGGTTTTAATTGTTCTAACATAATCTATAGACGCAACATTTGTAGATATTTAACATATTTTAGTTTAATGTCTATTTGGATTATGTAGGAACCTAACTGTAAACCTAACTACAAGCGTAACACAAAAACTAGTATTAATTTAAAGTTTTCAAAATGATTGCAACCTAATTGTAGGTGTAACACTAGAGACTATCTATCTATCTATCTATCTACCTATCTATCTATCTATCTATCTATCTATCTATCTATCTATCTATATATATATATATATATATATATATATATATATATATATATATATATATATATATATATATATACATTCTAAGTATATATATAGGCATTCTAAGCCTATATGTGTGTGTGTGTATATATATATATACATACATACATACATACATACATATATACATATATATATATACATAGTCTTACATGTTCAAGTCTTCTGACATAATATTTCATCTTAACTATAGGCGAAACACAAGAAGCTAGACTTTTACTTTAATGTTTTCTAATGTAGCTGAACACTACAGTGGTTTTGAAGATAGCCTCAAATGAGCAGTTTTAAATTTTCTTACGTGTATGTAGCCCGTATGATCTACACACAGAATGTCTGCCTGTATGTCTGTCTGATTTTGTCTAGTAGAATGTGACTCAATGAATCCATCCTTAACTTTACTTCTCTAAGGCGCCATTATTAACATGATAACAATAACGCATTAGGGTGCAACGATATTACTTACAGTAGAAGTAGGGTGTTTAAATATGTGTGAAATGTGCCGAAAACAATGTGCCATAAGTGAGACGAGAGAAAGCAATAATGCATTGTACTGAATCGCGCGCGCGCGTACACACACACACACACACACACACACACACACACACACACACACACACACACACACACACACACACACACACACACACACACACACACACACACACACACACACACACACACACACACACACACACACACACACACACACACACACACACACACACACACACACACACACACACACACACACACACACACACACACTCACACACTCACACACACACACACACACACACACACACACACCAATTTATTGTATTAATACAGATAGTCCAATTAAAATATTTATTATTAAGCTCAAAAAATGACTTTGGTGATGCAGAAATAAACAGGCAGTAAGGAACCAATAAAGCTATAAAATGTACGAAGAGCAGATTTTGTTTGTGCTTTTGAGTTGCGAAGCTAGAACCTAGCTTACATAAAATCTCATATACAATTTAATTAATTTCGTAATAAGCAACCTTTAAAAATGTGAATTGCACAGTAAGTGCTTATGAATGCGATAAATAATAATTCTGAACGTTCTTAAAAATTTTGAAAATAATGTATTCTGTAGCATACATACAACAATGTCTGTATTTCTCCATACAACTACTCTATAGAAATTTCTCCATACACAGTGCTGTGTCTTTTTTCACTCAGAAACTTTGCAGTACATATAAAATACGGTTTATTTCTCCTTATAACTACTCTATAGAAACATACACAGTGATGTGTCTTTTTTCACTCAAGACTCTGTAGTATATATAAAATATAGTGTCTTTCTCAATATAACTTATAAATAAATAGTGTCTTAGAAATATATACAGTAATGTAACTTTTTTTACTCATTCTGCAGTATATATAAAAAAACAGCCTATTTCTCCGTACTCTATAGAAATATATCTATACACAGTGCTGTGTTTTTTTTTTTTTTTTTGGCCACAAAAACTTTGCAGTATATATAAAATATAGTGTATTTCTGCATATAACTGCTCTATAGACACATACACAGTGTTGTGTCCTTTTTCACTCACAACACTGCAGTATATATAAAATACGGTTTATTTATCGATATAACTATTCTACGTGTATAGCAACATGTACAGTGTTGTGTCTTTTTTCACTCAGATTTACTATAGAATACGCACAATACGGTCTATTTCTCCATACAACTACTCTATAGAAATACATACAGTGATAAGTCTTTCTCCACTCATATATACTGTAGCATAAAAACAATACGGTCTATTTCTCCATACAACTACTCTATAGAAATACATACAGTGATAAGTCTTTCTCCACTCATATATATATACTGTAGCATAAAAACAATACGGTCTATTTCTTCATACAACTACTCTATAGAAATACATACAGTGATAAGTCTTTCTCCACTCATATATACTGTAGCATAAAAACAATACGGTCTATTTCTCCATACAACTACTCTATAGAAATACATACAGTGATAAGTCTTTCTCCACTCATATATATACTGTAGCATAAAAACAATACGGTCTATTTCTCCATACAACTACTCTATAGAAATACATAGAGTGATAAGTCTTTCTCCACTCATACATACTGTAGCATAAAAACAATACGGTCTATTTCTCCATACAACTACTCTATAGAAATACATACAGTGATAAGTCTTTCTCCACTCATATATAGTGTAGCATAAAAACAATACTGTCTATTTCTCCATACAACTACTCTATAGAAATACATACAGTGATAAGTCTTTCTCCATTCATATATACTGTAGCATAAACACAATATGGTCTATTTCTCCATACAACTACTCTATAGAAATACATATAGTGAAAAGTCTTTCTACACTCATATATACTGTATCATAAATACAATACGATCTGTTTCTCCATACAACTACTCTATAGAAATACATATAGTGAAAAGTCTTTCTCCACTCATATATACTGTAGCATAAACACAATATGGTCTATTTCGCCATACAACTACTCTATAATAATGCACACTGTTAAGGCTGTCTCCACTCTTATATACTGTAGCATAAAAACAATACGGTCTATTTCTTCATACAACTACTCTATAGAAATACATAGAGTGATAAGTCTTTCTCCACTCATATATACTGTAGCATAAACACAATATGGTCTATTTCTCCATACAACTACTCTATAGAAATACATAGAGTGATAAGTCTTTCTCCACTCATATATACTGTATCATAAATACAATACGATCTGTTTCTCCATACAACTACTCTATAGAAATACATATAGTGAAAAGTCTTTCTCCACTCATATATACTGTAGCATAAACACAATATGGTCTATTTCTCCATACAACTACTCTATAGAAATACATAGAGTGATAAGTCTTTCTCCACTCATATATACTGTAGCATAAACACAATATGGTCTATTTCTCCATACAACTACTCTATAGAAATACATAGAGTGATAAGTCTTTCTCCACTCATATATACTGTAGCATAAACACAATATGGTCTATTTCTCCATACAACTACTCTATAGAAATACATATAGTGAAAAGTCTTTCTCCACTCATATATACTGTAGCATAAACACAATATGGTCTATTTCTCCATACAACTACTCTATAGAAATACATAGAGTGATAAGTCTTTCTCCACTCATATATACTGTAGCATAAATACAATACGATCTGTTTCTCCATACAACTACTCTATAGAAATACATATAGTGAAAAGTCTTTCTCCACTCATATATACTGTAGCATAAACACAATATGGTCTATTTCTCCATACAACTACTCTATAGAAATACATAGAGTGATAAGTCTTTCTCCACTCATATATACTGTATCATAAATACAATACGATCTGTTTCTCCATACAACTACTCTATAGAAATACATATAGTGAAAAGTCTTTCTCCACTCATATATACTGTAGCATAAACACAATATGGTCTATTTCGCCATACAACTACTCTATAATAATGCACACTGTTAAGGCTGTCTCCACTCTTATATACTGTAGCATAAAAACAATACGGTCTATTTCTTCATACAACTACTCTATAGAAATACATAGAGTGATAAGTCTTTCTCCATTCATATATACTGTAGCATAAACACAATATGGTCTATTTCTCCATACAACTACTCTATAGAAATACATAGAGTGATAAGTCTTTCTCCACTCATATATACTGTATCATAAATACAATACGATCTGTTTCTCCATACAACTACTCTATAGAAATACATACAGTGAAAAGTCTTTCTACACTCATAAATACTGTAGCATAAACACAATATGGTCTATTTCGCCATACAACTACTCTATAATAATGCATACTGTTAAGGCTGTCTCCACTCTTATATACTGTAGCATATATACAATCTTCTACTAGCCTATAAAATAATGTAGTGGTTCAAAATATTTGAAATAATTTGCAATGACAAAGAAACTCGTTAAAAAGATTTTTGAAGTTGACACGTTTCATTCGTAAAAAGAATAAAAGGAAAGCCTCAATGTTCGGTTTGGGAGCTAATTTCCGAAATGTTGAGAGAAGTGAAAACATTTCACCTGTATTCTGACGTACTTATAAAGCGCAGGAAATTAAAGGCTCTACCGCGCATACCGTTTTAGATGCATACTGTGACTTGTGACATCAAAATAATGTTCCACAAAACTGTAAATAATATATTTTTTTCTATTTCGCTTGACTCGCCACGGAATTTTAAAGTAATTTATAAACACTGAAATTTTGACTTTTATATTTTTAAAATTGAATTTTAAATAGGTAGCTACAGTTTATAAGAGATCTGATGTTTTCTAATGTCCTTACACATTTAGAGATTTACATTTTTGAGAGAAATATTGGTGTAAGACTATCTGAATGCCTCTTTGAGCTAATTGTATCAAAATGAAAGTTACTGACCGAGTGAAGGAGGTCTCTATTTCAACTCGACCGTTCACCGTTTGGTTTGTGTGTTTGTTACGCAATCTTGGCGAAAAGGACTGATCGATCGTTTTGAAATTAGTTACAAAGTTACCTTGTATAAATCCTGAACGACTTATTGTAAGTTTTTTCATTCAATTATATTTCAAGATGGCGGCCTCTGAATTAACACTGACAGCCTCTGAATTAAAAATAGTTTCTGGTTATTTTCTGGATTAGGCCTACTTGCTGAACAGCTCGTTCTATTACAATTTTGACTGCTTAAAGGAAAAATAGCATCAAATTTTCAAATAAGCTGCTCCACTAAGATAGATTCAGTAAGAAAAACAGGCACTGGGGATGGTGTGTACTTCCTGAGAACTAGGGTAAAGAAAGCTCTTGTCCTGGGACAGGCTGAAGTAATGGCCATTAATGACTGTGTTCGAGAGAATTTGAAATTCAATTGAGCTTCAAGAAAGCTCGTACTCATATTCATACCAATAGTCAGGCAATACCAAAACACTTGCGTGTCCTACAATTCAGTCCAAGCTGGTCTGTCTGGGAGTGTTGGAAGAACCTCAACGCTCTGTCCCTGGGTAACCGCGTAACTCTTCACTGCCTTCCAGAGCATAAGGGAGTTGAGGGTAATGAGGAGGCAGGCAGACTAGCTAGACTGGAATCTGAATCTGCGTTTATCGGACCTGAGCCGGCTTCAGGGATTTCCCTGTCGTTGGCCAGGTCTGCATTAATAGGTGGATTAAAAAGCAACACAAGGCAAAATGGGATAACATCCATGAAGTTCCCATTGTAAGCGCCTCATAAGCAGGGTTCCAATATGGAGGGCTTAAACTCCATATGCTCCATAAACTCCATATGGAGGGCAGCGCACAACTCAGGAAAATCATGGGGCTCATTACTGGGCACTGTGGTTTGAGGGTGTACATGAACAGACTAGGTGTGTACCACGGAGAAACCGTATATGTTATGCAGTAAGGAAGAAGAAACTGTAGAACACATAACTTATGATGGTGAGGCTCTTGCTAGCAGGGGGCTACGGGTTTTTCGCGTCTAGGATCCTAGGGACTCCCAGCAGGATGAGCTAGTCATGGAACTTACTAGGGCACCAATCTTCGGAACTAGTACTTAAGAGGTTTAGTTGCACAATTAGTCCGTCCATCGCAGTGCCTGGGCTTTTTATAATCCCTTCCTCTAGTATATAATCTAATTTAAATTAATTCTTTGAACTACTATTATAAAAGTATTAGGTGTTCTCGTGGCTTCACTCGTATAGTCTTTGTGTTTTGATAAACAAATATCCTTTGGACTTCTGCATTCCAATTAGAGTACTAGAAAACAAAATCTATAATATCAATACGTAGGTATTCGAATGCAGATTAGAGTACCTTGATACAGTTTCTACTACCTATGATTTATTTATGTTTTTGAAAGCGAAGAAAGAGATTAACTTACTTCATGCATATATGCAGTTAAATCTCTCTATAGCGTTAATTAAACGCAGTATAATTAGTTGATTGAGCATAAACGCAGTATAATTAGTTGATTGAGCATAAACGCAGTATAATTAGTTGATTGAGCATAAACGCAGTATAATTAGTTGATTGAGCATAGACGCAGTATAATTAGTTGATTGAGCATAGACGCAGTATAATTTGTTGAATGAGCATAAGCGCAGTTTAATTAGTTGATTGAGCATTAACGCAATATAATAAGTTTTTTTAGCATAATCGCGGTATAATTAGTTGACTGAGTGTAAACTCAGTTTATGACTGAATCCTGTCCACAGGCCATATTGAATTTGTCTCATATAGGCCTACTACTAATGTTTTTTCACAATACATATTACTGTGCTATTTGTTTAGACACAATTATGTTTGTTATCTCATAGTAAAACTCTTATATGTGGGAATGTGGTCCGTTGAAGCGTTAGCTTCTTATACCGCATTGTGCACTTTGTATTTGTCACCATGGAGTGATTCGGTATCGTCGAGTTGGTTTACGGAGCGTAAGTAACGAGAGTAGGGGAAGTATTACACAGACCCCCTCCAGTTCTCAGGTCTTCTCCTTTCTTTCGTCTGCTGGTTCCGATTGAGTTGGTCGCGCGCGTATGTATGTTTTGTGCCTGTATGTACATAAAACGTGCATGTTTCTCTCTATCTTTTTCTTTTCTCTCTCTTTCTCTTTCTCTCCACTTTTCTTCTTCTCCTGTTCTCGTCGCGCGCATATAATGATGTGTACATTGTGTATATTGCCATCAGCAACAGTTCAATGGTATACGGTTTATATTCAGTAATAACACGTGCTTTTGATTTTATTATTTGCAATATAATATTTCGTAATATGAAAATCAGTGTTTTTTAATTATATTATTGAGTGTGTAATAACATACAAATAAATGAATAAATAAATAAATAGAATTGTCATCGTCGCAGAACAAGCAAAAAAATTAATACGATTTATGGAGAAAAGTTTTTTGTTACGCATACCAAACTCTAACAATGTGGGAACTACAAAATATGGTACAACCCACGACGCTGTTTTTGCTCGGCTTATAGAAAATTTTCAAACTCAACTTTATATTTCATACTTCAGTTATCACAAACCATTAATTTCTACAACTGATTGTTCTGTTGAACATACCAAATGTATACATACCAATATCATTAGATGATTGGTATTATTATATGACCAAATCCTGATATAATAATATATATCAGGATATAATAATAAATAAACTATTATTATTATTATCAAAAAATGATCAATATTAATACATTGATAAAATATTTTATCAGTTTTGTTAATAAAATTTAAAAAAATTAAAAATTCTCTAATTTATTCAAAGAACTTTCCTGTATTCTCGAGACGTTTTATGTATAAGAAACTAACGCTTCTGCCGACAATCGCAATGACTATTTTTTCATATTTTGTATATATTTTTTGTTTTTAAAAATACAGATGTAAATGTTTAAAGAAAATATTAAACTTTTTCTTTAATATACTGGAAGGAGATATTAAAGAAACTTATATTGAGTGTTCATATATATATATATATATATATATATATATATATATATATATAAAGCTCGTATTCGTGTTCATACCAATAGTCAGGCAATATCAAAACACTTGCGGGTCCTACAATTCAGTCCAAGCTGGTCTGTCTGGGAGTGTTGGAAGAACCTCAACGCTCTGTCCCTGGGTAACCGCGTAACTCTTCACCGCCTTCCAGAGCATAAGGGAGTTGAGGGTAATGAGGAGGCAGGCAGACTAGCTAGACTGGAATCTGAATCTGCGTTTATCGGACCTGAGCCGGCTTCAGGGATTTCCCTGTCGTGCAGGATGTCTCGTAGAAAACATACATGTCTCTTTAAAATGAGACATAAATTGTAATAATAAGTTAACAAATAGAGCAGTAATCTGTAACGTTAATGTACAGGGAATACATTCAAAATGGCCGACAAGATCGACAAATTCTGAACAAGTAGCCGCACTTAATCAAGTAACTAACAACCGTTTAAAAGTGATTTTCCCCATTAAATTCACTTTTCATAAAATGCAAAAATTACATTAGTAAATCACACCCTAACTTATACTTATTGTCGATAAATCTGAAACCGCAATGTTGGGAGAGAAACGACCTTAACGCTCACTGCTTAAAGACTAAATGCCTACAGGCCTTTTTAAATTAAATAATTTGTCTGTTGAAATGTTTTTGCAGTGCTATTAATTAGTAGTTCAAAGAACATCAGACCACGCCGAATATTCTTAATTAATTGCCCGGCCACTGCTCCACAACAGCGCTATGACGCGCTCGTCAAATTTTCCGCCAATTTAACCAGCAACAGTAATATTTTAACAGAAAAATGTAACTGGACCAACATTATTTGAAATTTTATGCTCGTTCTCCACTAACCGGTCAAAATTAAGATAGGTCTGGCTCGTTCAGCCAGTACAAGAAACAGCCAGCCTCTTCGTTAAATCACAGGCCGCCATATTGAAACGGAAGTGAATGGGGAAAATCATAAATGCGTCGTTCGAGCTTTGCACAAAGAACATCCTTACCGAACTTCAAAACAATCGGTCAATGCGTTTGTACAACTGCGAACACTCGTTATCGTAAAATCAGAGGTCACCATCTTGAAACGGAAGTTAATAGGAAAGAATGTTACACATACATCATTTGGGCTTCAAAACAATTGGTCAGTGCGTTTGGCTAAAACTATATACACTCGCCATTATAAGTCAGAGGCCCGCCATTTTGAAATGGAAGTGAAAGGGGAAATTCTTACACATACGTCGTTAGGGCTTTATAAAAGGTACTTCCGTACCAAATTTGAAAACAATCGGTCAATGTGTGTTGTCCAAAATTGTGTAAACAAAACAAACACGCGCGCGCGCACACACACACACACACACACACACACACACACACACACACACACACACACACACACACACACACACACACACACACACACACACACACACACACACACACACACACACACACACACACACACACACACACACACACACACACACACACACACACACACACACACACACACACACACACACACACACACACACACACACACACACACACACACACACACACACACACACACACACACACACACACACACACACACACATACACCAATGCTGAACGTCGAGTTGAAAGAGAGACCTCGCTTCGCTCGGTCAATTAATGGCAAGGTTATAAAACTGCACAGTAGTAGTCGCTAGTGATGTTTAATGTTTGTGTTCAGAAAAGTATAATAGGAAATTTAATAAAGAGGGAACATAGGGAAGAAGGGGATATGGAGGGAGGGATGGGATCTGGAACAGAGAGAGAGAGAGAGAGAGAGAGAGAGAGAGAGAGAGAGAGACCACACAGTGCTGATCTGAAAATAATGAAGGTATCAGATAGGACTTATTTACAAATCAAAGAACAACACACAACTAAAAAATAGGATTGAACGGGAAAATATAAAATATAATAAAGCTTTGAGCTGTCGGTTCATTATTTTTGATTTAAAATTATATCCATCCATTGGGATGTGAGTTTAATTAAAGATGGTTGCCGGGCCGTATATTTATGTCGTCATTCTGTTTGCTAATTGGCTTGTGTGACGACTAATAAGGGCATTTCGTGTTGTTTCGTCTACCTGGCATTGTCAAGACAACTCAATCCGTGCTCGAAGGGTGGTCTATTCGGCACGCCTGCAAGCTGCGATGCTGCGATGCTGCGGTTCTGCGGTTCTGTCTTGCTTTTGCAGTTTGTTTTCTGTTGTAATCAATCAACATTCTGTGCAAACTTAATTTAGAGCCGTTAAATAATTACTATATCCGTTTCGTCCGGAGTCAGATTGATAGTGCACGGTAACAAAATAAATTGAGGTTAAGAATCTTTCTGATATTTTATTTAATTGAATTAATCTTTGGGCTTTGATTAAAAAACTCCTCAAACGAAGCTTTTATCGCCCAAACAAAGCGTCGGTTTGTTACCATTCTAAATATTCTGATACGTCAGCAAAAAAACCGGTTGCTGTCTTGATATATTTTTATTTTTTCGACTTTTCTAGATAAAACAGTATTTTTTTAAAAAAACATTGAATTAAATTTTGTTTTATTTCCAAATGTAATGTTTTTAAGAGCTACATTCGAGACATTTTTGAAAACAAAAAATCGCAATGACTGTATTTTTTCATATTTTGTATATATTTTTTGTTTTTAAAAATACAGATGTAAATGTTTAAAGAAAATATTAATTCAAACTGATCACATTTCTACATACGAGAGCTTTAAAATGAGACATAAATTATAATAATAAGTTAACAAATAGAGCAGTAATCTGTAACGTTAATTAACACGAGTGTTACGGGGAATACATTCAAAATGGCCGACAGGATCGACAAATTCTTAACAAGTAGCCGCACTTAATCAAGTAACTATCAACCGTTTAAAAGTGATTTTTTCCCGCCTCGGTGGTCTAGTGGATAGCGTACTAGGCTTTCACCCCGAGGACCCGGGTTCGATTCCCGGCGAGGGCTTGGCATTTTCATACGCTATAAAATCATCCCACCGTCTGCATTAGCCCAAGTGTGCACAATAGTCGGACGTTAAAAAAAAAAAAAAAAAAATTGAAAACAAAATTGTTTCTGGATTTCAACGGCAATCACTCTTAAGTGTTGACTGTTTAACTAATTCTAAAAACCTCTCAAGAAGGAGAAGGTAGGAAAACATCTTGTTTTGAAATGAGCCGAATCTTAAGTACTAGATTTTATTACCGATTAACGCATTCATACCAATATTTAGGTAAAATTTTAATTTTGTCTTTTTATACGTAACAGGGAACGTGAAAATCTGTTAAAATCGATACATCGAATTATTAAGATAACTGCAATAGTTTAATTACAGTAACGATTATGTAAAAATAAACTATTTTGGACTGTAAATGCGGTAAATTGGCCGAAATCGAGGACTCTGATTCAACTCGACTGTTCGGCATTTGGTTTGTGTGTTTGCTAAGCAGTTTTGACCAAACGCATTGACCCATTGTTTTGAAATTCGGTGTGAATGTACCTTGAATAATGCTCGAACGACGTACATATAAGATTTTTCTCAATCGATTACGTTTTAAAATGACGGTGTTTGATTTACGATGACGATTTTTGTTTTTTGTTATTTTATGGCGAAAAGCACATTGAGGCTATTATCGCCTCTCTAGATGTAAGAGTGAGTGTAAAGTGTAGTGTTGTAAGTGTAAGTGTGTGTTAGACTCGGGTACCACGAGGGACGTCTAAAACCTCCCCCTGGTCTGCACCCCCCCTGCGGGGTACTCCCATACTGAAGCAGAGATTTTATGTTGTTGTTATTTTAAGGCGGAAAGCACATTGAGGCTATTATCGCCTCCCTAAATGTAAGTGTGAGTGTAAAGTGTTAAAGTCGTAAGTATAATGTTGTAATGTAAGTGTGTGTTAGACTCGGGTACCGCGAGGGACGTCTAAATCCTCTCAATAGGTGCAGCTAGTCTGCACCCCTACACGGGTAGTCCCATACTGAAGCAGAGATTTTTGTTGTTATTATTTTTTAAGGCGGAAAGCACATTGAGGCTATTATCGCCTCCATAAATGTAAGTGTGAGTGTAAAGTGTTAAAGTCGTAAGTATAATGTTGTAATGTAAGTGTGTGTTAGACTCGGGTACCGAGAGGGACGTCTAAATCCTCTCAATAGGTGCAGCTAGTCTGCACCCCCCTACGGGGTAGTCCCATACTGAAGCAGAGATTTTTTGTTGTTATTATTTTAAGGCGGAAAGCACATTGAGGCTATTATCGCCTCCATAAATGTAAGTGTGAGTGTAAAGTGTTAAAGTCGTAAGTATAATGTTGTAATGTAAGTGTGTGTTAGACTCGGGTACCGAGAGGGACGTCTAAATCCTCTCAATAGGTGCAGCTAGTCTGCACCCCCCTACGGGGTAGTCCCATACTGAAGCAGAGATTTTTTGTTGTTGTTATTTTAAGGCGGAAAGCACATTGAGGCTATTATCGCCTCCATAAATGTAAGTGTGAGTGTAAAGTGTTAAAGTCGTAAGTATAATGTTGTAATGTAAGTGTGTGTTAGACTCGGGGTACCGAGAGGGACGTCTAAATCCTCTCAATAGGTGCAGCTAGTCTGCACCCCCCTACGGGGTAGTCCCATACTGAAGCAGAGATTTTTTGTTGTTATTATTTTAAGGCGGAGCACATTGAGGCTATTATCGCCTCCATAAATGTAAGTGTGAGTGTAAAGTGTTAAAGTCGTAAGTATAATGTTGTAATGTAAGTGTGTGTTAGACTCGGGTACCGAGAGGGACGTCTAAATCCTCTCAATAGGTGCAGCTAGTCTGCACCCCCCTACGGGGTAGTCCCATACTGAAGCAGAGATTTTTTGTTGTTGTTATTTTAAGGCGGAAAGCACATTGAGGCTATTATCGCCTCCATAAATGTAAGTGTGAATGTAAAGTGTAGTGTTATAAGTGTAAGTGTGCGTTAGACTCGGGTACCACGAGGGACGTCTAAAACCTCTCAATAGGTGCAGCTACTCTGCACCCCCCTGCGGGGTTAACGATGACGAGTGTAATGATCCAGTGTACAGGAGCTATTTCCAGTAGCGTCCTTTGACCGCTTCGTGGAGAAAGAGTGTAACATTTTCAGTTGAGTAGACCAAATAATATTTTTCGTAAATATTACGATTATCGGTTAAATAAACGGAGAAAGTTGCAAGGTTAAAACTTTGTGGCTACACTGCACAAATTTAATTAAGAATATAATGCGATGCTAAAGTAATTCACTTTACAAATATTTAGGATACCGAAATTCCGCATATTATACTTTGAAGTATTTTTATAATTGAAGATATTTTTATATGCTTGGCAGTCTAGTAGGCTAACAGTTAACAGTAGAGGCAAACCGGTTATGCAAAACCAATGTTGAATGTGTCTAAGAAATCGCACATGCTGTTCAATAAGATGCAACTACAACAGAACTGTGTTGCCACGGTCACAGTCACAGATTTATTGATTCTTTGTAATTGAACTTTAAAAACATTGTAAGCAGAGTTTATATCTAAAACTGCCTTAGTTAAATCAAGACATTAATAAATGGCGCAAAAATATTTTACAAACATTTTCACGTTTCCTCTCATTAGGCCTATCGTATGTAAAAGCCGAACATACCACTCCTGTACCGGCCACTGACATCACTGTTTCTCCGCAACCACTGAGCCGATTGTAATGAAATTTGGTAGACAGTTTCCTCGTAAGTCCTGAACTAGTAGTTGAAAGAACAAGTAAAACTCCACGATATATTTTGAATTAATTGCTTGTCCTACGATAGCTCTACGATAGCGCTCTGATGCGTTCGTAATATTTCCGCAAATTTAACTGTTAAAGTAATATTTAAGGGAAATGTTACTGGACCAACTTTATTAGAAATCTTATGCTCTTTCTCCACGAAGCGGGAAAATTATGATGGGACTTGTTATTCAGCCATAATTACAGGAAATAGCCAGAAATTAACACTCGTCATCGTTTAATCAGAAGCCGCCATTTTGAAACGGAAGTGAATGCGAACAAACCCTACACATAAGTTGTTTCAGCGGCCGCCATTTTGAAAAGGAAATGAATGCGAACAAACCCTACACATAAGTTGTCTCAGCGGCCGCCATTTTGAAAAGGAAATGAATGCGAACAAACCCTACACATAAGTTGTTTCAGCGGCCGCCATTTTGAAAAGGAAATGAATGCGAACAAACCCTACACATAAGTTGTTTCAGCAGCCACCATTTTGAAAAGGAAATGAATGCGAACAAACCCTACACATAAGTTGTTTCAGCGGCCGCCATTTTGAAAAGGAAATGAATGCGAACAAACCCTACACATAAGTTGTTTCAGCGGCCGCCATTTTGAAAAGGAAATGAATGCGAACAAACCCTACACTACGTTGTTTGGGTTTTATACAAGATCATTTCGAACGCGATTTTAAAACAATCTGTCAATGCATTTTGCTAAATCTGCATACACTCGTTGTATAAATCGAGGCCGCCATCTTGAAACGAAATTGAATACAAAAATCCCTAAAAATACATCGTTCGGGCTTTGTACAAGATACCTGCATAACAAATTTCAAAACAATCCGTCAATGCGTTTGATCAAAACTGCGTAACAAACACACAAAACAAATGTCAAACAAATGCCGGTTAATAAAAACAGGGACTCGCTCCGCTCGGCCAAAAGCAAATTTAAATATATGGCGTGAACCTTAATTTCTTCTTCTTTTCGTTTCACCCTCTTTGGGGTACGCTGAATCAATCATTTCTTGCGCGCTGTACTTTTCTTTGTTCCCAGTAGCTCTTCATTCTTTCCGATCTTCTTTTCCTCTCATCTTCCGAAATGACAGGTTTAGGTCTTATTTTGGTTTTATCTTGGAATCTTATTCTTCCGTCCTTGGTACTTATCTTAGCAGTTTGGTCAAGCAGTGAATTTTCTGTAATTTTTAATTCTATTAGGTCTTTTTCAATTTCTTTAAACCAGTCCGGTTTTGTTTTACGATTATGGAAAAAATCAAACACCTGTTTCGTCAATCTATTGGAGTTCATTCTAAGAAGATGGCCGTAAAAATTTATTCTCCTTTTTCTCATAGTATCTGACAGTTTTTAAATTTTCTTATAGAGAGCTTCATTTCTTATATATACTACCTTATTATCCTGAAATTTTGTTCCTATAATTTTTCTTAAGATTTTCCTTTCCGTTATTTCAAGCTTTTCTGTCTGGCCTATGCGATTGAACCTTAATTTATTAGATAGGTTAATGAACTTTCTTTACAATTTATCTACAACACTGAAATTTTTAACTATTTAAGGAACAAAAATAAAAACAATGAAAAAGTTAGTCTTGACTGAACAAGTATTTGTAAACTTAGTAAAACAGTTGTTTAACAGCAGAATCGTAATTAGCGTAGGAAGTATTTTTAGAAGAAGCCAAGCCAAGCTAATATAGGAACTAAACTGGACGTAAAACCATTTTTTTTTTTTTGAGAAAATGCAAAATTAGCAAAAAATGTAAACATTCAAACATGTCAGTGCCAAAGAAAAGTAATTACTTTAATTAAGAAAATCACAGAATTAAGAATTAAGAATCACAGAATTAAGAAGACACAGCAATGCGAAAGATTGAGGATACGTTTTAGATGGAATTACTGCACGAATTAGAACAAAATCTCTCTGAGAAACTAACTACAGAAATCCCAGACCTAAACAATCAATTTTGTACGAGAAAGATTATAAAGGATTTGCTTTGGACACAATAAAATCTAATTAGAAAAATGCATGCGGCTTATGTTTTGAAGCGACATGAACTTCTAACTTCAGTTGAACAGCGCAACGCAGCGTTAGACTGAAAAGACAAACGTACGGTCCTGACGACATTCCGAATGAAATTTTAAGATATAATTAAGGTTAATTCCGACATTTTCCTGAGTGTCCTTAAGAATTGTTTGATTCAGGAAGTTTTTCTAAAATTCAGAAGCTAATATTTCTTAGCAAATTATATAATCCCACAGATAGAATTTTATCTAATAGACCAATTTGGCTTTTGGATATTTTGATAAAACTTATGGAAACTCCGATGCTAAATTGGATAGAAAATTTGGCTTTTGGATATTTTGATAAAACTTATGGAAACTCTGATGCTAAATTGGATAGAAAATTTGGCTTTTGGATATTTTGATAAAACTTATGGAAACTCTGATGCTAAATTGGATAGAAAATTTTGCTTTTGGATATTTTGATAAAACTTATGGAAACTCTGATGATAAATTGGGTAGAAAATTTGGCTTTTGGCTATTTTGATAAAACTTATGGAAACTCTGATGCTAAATTGGATAGAAAATTTGGCTTTTGGATATTTTGATAAAACGTATGGAAACTCTGATGCTAAATTGGATAGAAAATTTGGCTTTTGGATATTTTGATAAAACTTATGGAAACTCTGATGCTAAATTGGATAGAACGTTGCATGGCGGGTGAAGGTAAATCACCGGTAAACAGTATGGTTTTGTCAAAGGCAGACCAACAATCGGCGCTATCAAATAATTAGTAGTAGATTTATCAGAAGGAAAACTTGGATATGGCAAGAGAAGCGGTTATGTGCTCCTAAACGCATTAGGTATCAAGAATGCATTTAATTCAGTCAGATGGCAAGGCGTTACTTGTTTAACACGAGAGTTCCAAACTATCCCCCTAATAATGCTAGAAAACTATATAAGTAATACGGTAGTTAGATTTGAGTGCAAACATTTCTGCATTGAGGAAAACATGTTGGCAGAGATGCCCAGTGATTTATTTTAGAAGCTTTCGTTTTGAATGCTCAGTTTGATAGCCTTCTTTGGATGGAATTACCTAATGAAACGACAATATACGCTTTGCAGGTGTGATTTTAGTGTGTCGATTTATACTTGTTATTGACAGAAGAGCCTTGCTTCACGAATGTTTAAATTTAAACAATAGAAAGAAAATATAGTTACGAAAGCACACGACGTACCTAACTGTGATAACAGATAAGAAGTTTAATTTCTGACTACATTTTAATAAACTTGAAAAAAAAATTATAGATACAAGTTCGAAACTATCTAGACAAGTAAATTCAAATAAAACAAGGACATGAAGCCTAAAAAAGTTTGTTCAAGCACAAGTTTTGTAAGGAGCTTCAATTTGGGCAGAAGCTTTAAGAAAAACTAAGCGAAGAGAAATTTGGCCTGGAGGAAGAAATCTGCTTATCAAAAGGTGTCAGAAGATGCAGCTATGCTTCTGGCCTTTACCCGCCTTTTGCTTTACAAGCTTTAGGAAGAAAGGATGTTCTTTAAATTTACGAACATTAATCAAGAAGAATAGGATCAAGATGAAGAAAGCCAAAATAGTTAATATTTGTAAATATTAATATTAGATTATTGCATTCTTCTAAAATATAAGTGTAATTGTGTATGTGTCAAATACATCAGGATTAATTATCCACTATTTATTGTAGCTAAAATTTGACGACTTCAAAAAATTGTTTTCTTATTTATTTAAATTAAAAAAATTACGTTTGGTATGCAACAATTATTTTTTTTACTTTTTAGTTAATGTAATTTTTTTGAAGGCGGGTTTTTAAAAAAAAATATCCCGATATTACAGATGTTTTTGTAAGATAATTGTTTATCAATTAGACAGAAACAAATTAAAATTGAATGGGACCACGGGGGGATTATTCTCTTTCATTTATAAAAAGATTCATTCAAATCGGCCTAGTAGTTTTAGAATAATCGCTGGACAAACATAAAAAAACATAGGCACAGGTCGAATTGAGAACCTCCTCCTTTTTTGAAGTCGGTAAATAGTTGCCAGACATAAACTTCTTGACCATTGGCGGGAACAGTGAAGTGCGTATACGGAAGACAAATGAACATTTGAGATCATAAAGAAAGTGGATTGAGAAGAAACAAGGACAAATTAATTATCTCACGCAAACACTTTCCAGAAATACGTTTTCCAGAAATGTCTTCCAGAAATGCTTTCCAGAAATAGGAAGCAATAAACAGAACATTTGAATCTGAAAGTTGGGATGTAGATATAACATGCAAGAATGTATGCTAATGAAAAGCACCGAAGTGCATTAGAACATCATTGAAGCATATATTGCTAAAACCTTTTAAAAATAAGAGTTAAGATCCCGTAAATAAAAAAGAAGAGCTACGTCTAATTATTGCTCCCTGGTGAAAGGTCTATGGACAGTTCCGCAACAGGAGTAAGGAGAGAGAAGAGAGTTGAATAAAGGGTGGCAGTTTTAGTCCGGATATATGTACGTACTTAGATACCAGAATACGTATCATATGGCATCTACACATGATTTCTGCAGTTCTTCGTAAAAAAACATAGAAAATAAATTAACAGTGGTGAGCTGGTACCTTGTATAAAACCCGAAACACGTTTGTGTGAGATTTTTTTCCCATTCACTTCCGTTTGAAGATGGCGACCTCTGACTTCAATTTGAGAGTGTAGTTGCTGGTTATTTCCTCTTATACTGACTAAACGGCAAGGTATAACACCACTTTGAGCTCTTAACGGGGAAGAGATAAAATTTCCAATAATGTTGGTCCAGTTACACTTTTTATAAATATTACGGTTACTGGTTAAATTGGCGCAAAAGTTACGATCGCTGTCACGAAGCGATTTGAACATTAATTAAGAATATACTGCAAGGTCGAAACGCTAATCTCAAGCGATATTGGAGTTGGAGGCGTATGGACTGATTGAAGTGCTCCAATGAGGGCGTAAACTAAGGAAAATACTGCAAAGTCTGCTGTTCTTTTAACTACTAATTAGTCGCAATGTTTCTTAATTGTGCTCTTAAGTTTAAATTGTGCTCTTGAACAGTTGTAAATTGATATTTGTAATAATTTTTATGATTATACAGTATAGAGGTTTCATATCTTATCGTAGCTTTCTTATGATTAACTTATTATTTCCGTTAACCATTACATTGCTATTCGTTAAGACTGTTTTTAAACGTTCACTGCATTCAGAGCACCAAGAATGTCTTTAGAATGTTAAGGAGGAAACCTACCTTAACCTTAAAAATGCACGTCTACTAAGTTCTGTCTAAAGAATTAGAAATTGTCTTTCTTCTGGTACTTTCACAGGCTGAAAACATTTTTACGCTTTGTACACGAATTCTGTGTCGCAGCAATGTTTAGGTTAGGTTCATTGTTTATGTTGAACTTGACCCATACAATGAAACTTAACTTGTAAGTAAACTAATTCTACAAAAAACCTTAATCTTCCGTCCCATTCATACTTATTCTGCTTCATACGTCAAATTTTAAAATCATGACGAAACAATAAACGTATTTCTGTATGCAGTAAATCTTTGTTCTATTCGCTGTTCTGCTGTAATCTTAGCAGCAGCGAATGTAGCAGAACGCTAAAGCCTTAGGCCGAGGACGATCGGGATAAAATATCACGTAATGAAAAATAAAATTTATTTTACTTTGCCATAGATAATACAACCCGGTAACACGGTCCCAAGGTAAGTCACCTCTTTCAGTGTTTATTTGTTGTATTTTAATTATGAAAAAGAAATCATAGTTGAGGTTTTCTTCTTCTCTTCGTTTCACCCTCTTTGGGGTACGCTGAATCAATCATTTCTTGCGCGCTGTACTTTTCTTTGTTCCCAGTAGCTCTTCATTCTTTCCGATCTTCTTTTCCTCTCATCTTCCGAAATGACAGGTTTAGGTCTTATTTTGGTTTTATCTTGGAATCTTATTCTTCCGTCCTTGGTACTTATCTTAGCAGTTTGGTCAAGCAGTGAATTTTCTGTAATTTTTAATTCTATTAGGTCTTTTTCAATTTCTTTAAACCAGTCCGGTTTTGTTTTACGATTATGGAAAAAATCAAACACCTGTTTCGTCAATCTATTGGAGTTCATTCTAAGAAGATGGCCGTAAAAATTTATTCTCCTTTTTCTCATAGTATCTGACAGTTTTTCAATTTTCTTATAGAGAGCTTCATTTCTTATATATACTACCTTATTATCCTGAAATTTTGTTCCTATAATTTTTCTTAAGATTTTCCTTTCCGTTATTTCAAGCTTTTCTATCTGGCCTATGCGATTCATGGTTAATGTTTCTGCTGTGTACAGTGCTTCCGGCTTGATTACTGTTTTATAATGTTTAATTTTGCACCCCCATGAAAGGGATTTCTTATTGTATGTTTCTTTCGTCAATTGGAAGGCCAATTCAAATTTGTTTTTCCTGGATTCCATTGCCTTGCCCTCATCTGCATTCCAACTAATCCATTCACCAAGATATTTGAACTCTTTTACAATTTCTATTTTCTGTTCTTGGATTTTAAGGTATTTATTTGGGTATTTGTTGTTTGTCATGATTTTGGTCTTTTCAAAAGATATGTTTAGACCAATTTACCTGCTTGTTTCTTCAATTCAAGAATCTGCTCCCTTGCTTCCTCCATTGTTTCAGCAAACAAGGCCATATCATCTGCAAATGCAATACAGCTAATTCTGAGATTCTTCTTTTTGTAACCCAATCCTATTCCACTTTTTATATTTTTCTTCCAGTCCCTGACTACTTTCTCAAGTGCACAATTAAACAATAAAGGGGAGAGCCCATCCCCCTGCCTGACTCCCGTTTTTACTTCAAATGAATTCGATAGTTCACCCATAAATTTAACTTTCGAAACTGTATTTGTTATAGTTGCTTTTATGATATTAGTTGTTTTTTTATCCAAATTTAGTTCTTCTCGTACGGATATAAGAGATTCTCTATCAATGGAATCGTAGGCCTTTTTAAAATCAATAAAAGTAATTACATACGTTTTAGCTCTTACTTTTTGGTATGCCATAATGTTTTTAAGATTGAATATTTGTTCCAAGCATGATCTACCTTTTCTAAAACCTCCCTGGTATTCTCCCAATTGTGGCTCTGCTCTCATTAAAAGGACTTTCGAAAGAATCTTATAAGTTGAGGTTTTATTATAGGCTATTACAATATTTAACCTTTTTTAAATTAGGGTGAGAGGTTATCTAGCAGTGACCTTTGGAGTCTTCAATTTGTTCGTGCCTGCAAAAACCTACAATTTTTTTTCTCGCCATGGTACGATCGATCAACGTCAAATCCAAGACGTAACAGGCAATAATTTTGTAATTCTGCGCTAGAATGTAAACGTTTTGAGGAAACTCTTGGCGAATTAATTTCCACCAATTTATAATATAACAATATTTTCACTAGTGCTGATATTTTATTTTTGTTCTCGGATCGCAAGCAAAAATTTTCTCGAAGAAGAAAATCTGTTTTCTCCTAAACTCAATTCGATCCGATGTTTCACATTCGAATTATACCATTCGAATAGACAGTATCTATTTTGCTGTAGTTGAATACTTTTGCCTCAAGATACCATCAGCAGCGAAACTCACATATCTCTCATAAGGGTTATATTTCTAGTATGTTATAGTGCAATACACATAAATAAACATCTCCTTTTCGTTAGTATTGGGTTCCGAAACAGACATTGGGTTCGTGTTTGTGTCAGAACACAATCATATTGTTCAAGCTATTGTCTACTAAGGTTATTGTATTAAAAACACAACACATACACAAATATCTGGTTTTAATGCGATATTATCGTAGTGACACCTGGAATACGCATTTCCTATTCGTTAGTATAACGTTTAGACGCTAAAATTGGGTTTCAACACAGAGAGAACGTTCGTGTTTGTGTCAGAACACAAGCGTATTGTTCAAGCTATTGTCTACTGAGGTTATTGTATTAAAAACATAACACGTAAAAGTCTGGTTTTAATGCGATATTATTGTAGCGATACTTTTAATAAACATATTCTGTTCGTTAGTATAACGTTTAGACGCTAGAGTTGGGTTCCGAAACAAGAATTCAAAGTACACGTTCGTGTTTGTGTCGGAACACAAGCGTATTGTTCAAGGTATTGTCTACTGAGGTTATTGTCTTAAAACACAACACATAAATATCTGGTATTAATGCGATATTATTGTAGCGATTCTTTTAATAAATATTTGTATTGTAATAAATATTGTAACGACAGGTAAAATATTTGTCTGATATTTGTTTGAACAACAACACAAGTTCATGCATATATTGTGTTGTCAATGAAAATGTTGATCGTCTTGATATTTTCAAAAATTAACTAACTTCTGGTTTTTTTATCCATCAGAAAAATGACGTTTATATTCCAATAAATTTCGTAATACGTGTGCAGACAGAATGGAAATCAGATTAACAAAAAACATTTGTGTGGGAAACAATTAAAGTGGCAATTAAGGTAGTAAGAATGTCCGGCATGGACGTTAAGCTAACTAATTAATCCTAATCCTCATCGATTTTTATTGGGGCTTACTGTACAAGTCCAACTAACCGGCTCCAATTATCTGTATCGATCTAAACAAATATTTTTTATGTAGAAATTCATCCTTTCGCAAAAATTATACTGTAAGTTCCCTGTATACGCGACAAAAACTCACTTGTGTTAAGAAATCCCTATAAAATCGTTCATTAAAAAAGCAAAACATTTAAAATCAACTTTGGATACGCCAAGTGCTGTTTCCTCGACTTTAACTTCAGTGATTAATTTTCCAACTCATTTTGCAAGCCAGTGCTTATTTACTGTGGCTAACTGTTGGTCAAAGAAAACAAGATCATTATTAATTATTATAACTTTAACGCCCTGTTTTCACTTCCACATCCCGCCAAGGAAAACCAGTTGTGGAATTAATTGCCGAAAGTTTAAATCTCGAGCAAACCGTAGGCCTACTGGGTTAAATCCGAAGACGATTTAACACGTTTTCATTATTTTATACTAAACGCAATACCTAATAATATAAGAAATAATATGAGATTTTTTTTGTCAAAAGTGACTTTGTAGTTCCAAATATTTCAATGTTTTTACTTTTTTTACAGTTTTATTCAGTATGAGTGGTAGGAGAAGGAGAAGAAGATAAAAAAGGAAATGTTAATGGACTAGTTCAGCAGTATGTTTATATTTCCTACTCGTTAATGTAACGTTTAGACGCTATAAGTACGCTCCGACAAAGTGTACGTTCTTGCTACAACATAGTACACACGTATCTTCAATCTATTGTTCACTGTGTCAGCATGTTTTCAGAACACAACAGTTCATTCTTGGACGTTTTATATTTAATACTTAACCAAAATCGTTAACATAAACGGACTTTAAGTTGAGCCACGCTTATAAAAGCGTGCTAGGTATCAGAACCTAAAGTCAAAGTAATTGGACCATTTGTCGCTAACGAACGCTACAAGCTGCAAGGAAAGGAAGGAAGAAGTTTGAGAAAATAGACAGTATCTATTTTTCTGTAGTTGAATACTTTTGCCTCAAGATACCATCAGCAGCGAAACTCACATATCTCTCATAAGGGTTATATTTCTAGTATGTTATAGTGCAATGACATATAACCCTCTTCTGTTCGTTAGAAGTGCATTCCGAAAAAAGATGAAGTATACGTTCATATTTTTGTCGGAATACACAAGTACTGTTCATGCTATTGTATGCTGACTTTTTTTTAAGGCAGAAAGCACATTGAAGCTATTATCGCCTCCCTAAATGTAAGTGTGTGTGTAATGTGTTAAAGTCGCAAGTGTGGTGTTGTAAGTGTGGTGTCGCAAGGTAGTGTGTTAGACTCGGGTACCGCGAGAGACGTCTAAAACCTCTCAATAGGTGCAGCTAGTCTGAAGTAGCATATCTTAAGAACGCAACAATACAAACTCAAACATTGGACCTTTAAATAGCCTACTGAAAACAAAATATGTGGCCTATTTTTTCCCCACAAAATATGTGGGAGATAGAGTATATGATTTTAATACCATGTGGTACGGTACAGAAATATCTCCTGTTCGTTAGCATAACTGTTTAGACGCTACAATCTCATAGAGTACGCGTTCGTGTTTGTATCGAAACAAACGTGTCTTGTTTAAGCTATTGTCTACTGAGGTTATTGTCTCAAGAACACAAAAATCCATCCTCAAATATTGAGTATTTCATTCTGATCCAAAACATAAATATATACATATCTGGTTTTAGCGCCAATAAAAGCATGCTGTTCGTTAGTATAACGTTTAGACGCTAGAGTTTGTTTCCGACACAAAGACTTAAGTACACGTTCATGTTTGTGTCAGTCTACTCAGGCAACATGTGTTACGAACATAACATTAATCCATTCTCTAATTTAATACTGAACCAAAACATAGTATAGATCCCAAGTTTTAATGCGACGATACAGTAATGGCTTGACAGCAAAAAATAGCTTTAATTGTTACTATAATGGATGAACAGAAGAGGTAAAAGTTACGTTCCTACTCAAAAGCAAAGTACACATTCGTGTTTTTGTGACAACATATACATATTTTACATGTGCATGTCTTCTGAGAACCACAATCCATCCTCAGACATCATAAATGTAATATTAAAACAAAATATAGAAATATATTGTTTTTTATGCGACGTTAATATTCTTGCATAGCAGATAAACAAATCCTGTTTGAAGAGGAGACATTGCGTTTAGACGCTTAGGGTAAGTTCACAAACACATGAAGTTTGGAAGCAAACGCATACAGTTTGAAACAAGTAAATAATAAGTCTTGGAACAGAAGCGTATTATTCAAGCTATTGCCTACTGAGGTTATTGTCTTAAAAATACAATACATAAACAAATATCAAGTTTGAATGCGATATTATTGCAATGACACATAAATAAACATCTCCTTTTCGTTAGTATTGGGTTCCGAAACAGACATTGGGTTCGTGTTTGTGTCAGAACACAATCGTATTGTTCAAGCTATTGTCTACTAAGGTTATTGTATTAAAAACACAACACATACACAAATATCTGGTTTTAATGCGATATTATTGTAGCGATACTTTTAATAAACATATTCTGTTCGTTAGTATAACGTTTAGACGCTAGAGTTGGGTTCCGAAACAAGAATTCAAAGTACACGTTCGTGTTTGTGTCAGAACACAAGCGTATTGTTTACTGAGGTTATTGTCTTAAAACACAACACATAAATATCTGGTATTAATGCGATATTATTGTAGCGACACCTTTAATAAACATATTCTGTTCGTTAGTATAACGTTTAGACGCTAGATTTAGGTTCCGAAACAAGAATTCAAAGTACACGTTCGTGTTTGTGTCAGAACACAAGCGTATTGTTCAAGCTATTGTCTACTGAGGTGATTGTCTTAAAACACAACACATAAATATCTGGTTTTAATGCGTTATTATTGTAGCGATACCATTAATAAACATATTCTGTTCGTTAGTATAAGTTTAGACGCTAGAGTTGGGTTCCGAAACAAGAATTCAAAGTACACGTTCGTGTTTGTGTCGGAACACAAGCGTATTGTTCAAGCTGTTGTCTACTGAGGTTATTGTATTAAAAACTCAACACAAACAAATATGAACGATATTATTGCAGTGACACACAAATAAGCATTTCCTGTTAATGAGCATAACGTTTACACGCGAGAGTTGAATTTCGACACAAAGACAAAACAGACGTGTGTCGGAACGCACACGTATTGTTCAAGCAATTTTTCATTGTGTCAACATATCTTATGAACACAACAAACCTCCTTTAAACAGTACTGTATATGTTCTAAATTTATATTTAATACCGAACCAAAAAAATTAGATCTATTTCGAGTGCGTCGTTATTGTAATGTAAATAAAATATTCTGTTAGGCTCACTTTTAGAACGTAGCTGTTTTTCTTACCGAAACACAAGCACAAAAACACTTGCCAGTGTATGTGCCGGAAAACAAACACTTAATTAGTGTTCCTCAGACTGTCTGTGAACCATGTCGGCCATCTTGAATCTATTCCCCGCAAGACTAATGTTAATTAACGATACAGATTACTTCGCTATTTGTTAAGATAGGGTTTGATACCTTATTTTAATTGTCTTGAATGTGTGAATGAGGTCTGCTTTCTAAATATTTTACAAATTTTTTGCTTGTTAAGATAATTTCTGTATCGTTAAAAAATAAAAAATATACAAATTCAAACAATGAACCACATTCCCACATAAAAGACCTGTAAAATATATCAAAAATAATTTTATTTTAACGAATAGCTAAGTAATCTTTAATTAATTTTAGTGTTATACGGAATAATCTGGAACCCATACATTCGTCCTGCAACATTGTATATTTAAATACTGAAACGAACAATAGAAATAGTCGGTTTAAATTTGTGACTATTATAATGGTATGACGTATGGACATATGATCGTTAGGCTAACGTTTAGACGCTAGTTGTACTTAACTAAAAAATATACAAATTCAAACAATGAACCACATTCCCACATAAAAGACCTGTAGAATATATCAAAAATAATTTTATTTTAACGAATAGCTAATCGTTAATTAATTTTAGTGTTATACGGAATAATCTGGAACCCATACATTCGTCCTACAACATTGTATATTTAAATACTGAAACGAACAATAGAAATAGTCGGTTTAAATTTGTGACTATTATAATGGTATGACGTATGGACATATGATCGTTAGGCTAACGTTTAGACGCTAGTTGTACTTAACTAAAAAATAGACAAACCGAACTGCGGTAGCGTGTCTTGAAACCGCAACAATTCATTCTAAATTGTATTTTTAATTCTTAATAAAAAAATGTGTATTAATGTATTGGCTTGGTAAATAAACGTCTCCTGGTCATTAGCTAACGTTTAGACGCTAGTTGTACTTGACTAAAAAATAGACAAACCGAACTGCGGTAGCGTGTCTTGAAACCGCAAAAATTCATTCTAAATTGTATTTTTAATTCTTAATAAAAAAATGTGTATTAATGTATTGGCTTGGTAAATAAACGTCTCCTGGTCATTAGCTAACGTTTATACGCTAGTTGTACTTGACTAAAAAATAGACAAACCGAACTGCGGTAGCGTGTCTTGAAACCGCAACAATTCATTCTAAATTTTATTTTTAATTCTTAATAAAAAAATGTGTATTAATGTATTGGCTTGGTAAATAAACGTCTCCTGGTCATTAGCTAACGTTTATACGCTAGTTGTACTTAACTAAAAAATAGACAAACCGAACTGCGGTAGCGTGTCTTGAAACCGCAACAATTCATTCTAAATTGTATTTTTAATTCTTAATAAAAAAATGTGTATTAATGTATTGGCTTGGTAAATAAACGTCTCCTGGTCATTAGCTAACGTTTATACGCTAGTTGTACTTAACTAAAAAATAGACAAACCTAACTGCGGTAGCGTGTCTTGAAACCGCAACAATTCATTCTAAATTGTATTTTTAATTCTTAATAAAAAATGTGTATTAATGTATTGGCTTGGTAAATAAACGTCTCCTGGTCATTAGCTAACGTTTATACGCTAGTTGTACTTAACTAAAAATAGACAAACCTAACTGCGGTAGCGTGTCTTGAAACCGCAACAATTCATTCTAAATTGTATTTTTAATTCTTAATAAAAAATGTGTATTAATGTATTGGCTTGGTAAATAAACGTCTCCTGGTCATTAGCTAACGTTTATACGCTAGTTGTACTTAACTAAAAATAGACAAACCTAACTGCGGTAGCGTGTCTTGAAACCGCAACAATTCATTCTAAATTGTATTTTTAATTTTAATAAAAAATGTGTATTAATGTATTGGCTTGGTAAATAAACGTCTCCTGGTCATTAGCTAACGTTTAGACGCTAGTTGTACTTAACTAAAAAATAGACAAACCGAACTGCGGTAGCGTGTCTTGAAACCGCAACAATTCATTCTAAATTGTATTTTTAATTCTAATAAAAAATGTGTATTAATGTATTGGCTTGGTAAATAAACGTCTCCTGGTCATTAGCTAACGTTTATACGCTAGTTGTACTTAACTAAAAAATAGACAAACCGAACTGCGGTAGCGTGTCTTGAAACCGCAACAATTCATTCTAAATTGTATTTTTAATTCTTAATAAAAAAATGTGTATTAATGTATTGGCTTGGTAAATAAACGTCTCCTGGTCATTAGCTAACGTTTATACGCTAGTTGTACTTAACTAAAAAATAGACAAACCTAACTGCGGTAGCGTGTCTTGAAACCGCAACAATTCATTCTAAATTGTATTTTTAATTCTTAATAAAAAAATGTGTATTAATGTATTGGCTTGGTAAATAAACGTCTCCTGGTCATTAGCTAACGTTTATACGCTAGTTGTACTTAACTAAAAAATAGACAAACCTAACTGCGGTAGCGTGTCTTGAAACCGCAACAATTCATTCTAAATTGTATTTTTAATTTTAATAAAAAAATGTGTATTAATGTATTGGCTTGGTAAATAAACGTCTCCTGGTCATTAGCTAACGTTTATACGCTAGTTGTACTTAACTAAAAATAGACAAACCTAACTGCGGTAGCGTGTCTTGAAACCGCAACAATTCATTCTAAATTGTATTTTTAATTCTTAATAAAAAAATGTGTGTTAATGTATTGGCTTGGTAAATAAACGTCTCCTGGTCATTAGCTAACGTTTAGACGCTAGTTGTACTTAACTAAAAAATAGACAAACCGAACTGCGGTAGCGTGTCTTGAAACCGCAACAATTCATTCTAAATTGTATTTTTAATTCTTAATAAAAAAATGTGTATTAATGTATTGGCTTGGTAAATAAACGTCTCCTGGTCATTAGCTAACGTTTAGACGCTATTGGAACTGTAACGAAACGCAAACATAATAAACTAATCAGTGTTTGTGCCGGACACAAACGTGTTCTTCCGATTATTTTCTTCACAGAGGTAGCGTGTTTTGAGAACACAACAATCCATCCTCAAACATTGTATATTTAATACTGAAACCAAAATATAGAGATATCTGGTTTGAATGCGTGGTTATTGTAATGGCACGGCAGATAAACATCGCCTGCTCGTTAGGCTAGGGGTTGCCATATATGAGCAAAATTTGCACATGCAGTTAAACAGGTATGCTAAACACCTATAAGGCCTGTACAGCTACAGAGCTCGATGTTACATCAATTTGTTTCAACATTTCAACATTCTTTATTAATTGTGAACATTTTAACTAGCAGTACTTAGTACTTAGGCTACTTACGATATGCATATAAACTTGGCAAATGTGCTTTTTATTGCTGACTATTAAAAGCTTCGAAATTACTTTAGCAAAGAATAAAATATAATAAAGCTACACAACTGAAACTCCGGACGCCGGTCTCACTCAGCATTCCGTGAAACCAATTAATTTGTATCGGACATTGCACAAATTTTCTAACTTACAGTTCACAAAAATCCTGTTCGGAACTGATAAATCTGCACTTATGAAAAATGCACCATACGGTTTACCTTATTTACAAAAATGATTTTGCTCATATGAAGAAGATGTATTACTTAAGTTATTGTTTCGAATTTGAAATAAATGAAATTTACAGTTTTTAACTGAATCTAGTAGATCGGTGGTCATTAATTGCTTTTGTTTTTTAAGCAAATATTTTTAGATTGTTTTTGTCTACATTTTAGGATAATTTAATCAAATATCGTTAGGGATATTTGATTTTTCATGACAAACCTAACTCTAGACGTTGAGATAAGGTCAAACCATTTATTCTGTTGGTATAGAAAGAAACATTATTGTAAAATTCTTTCATGTTCAGCCGATTCTAAAACAGATACAAAATAGAACATGTTATGTAAATAACATTTTCTTCACGTACTATGTACTGAGAGAGTAAAGGTTCAAAATACAAGTTCGAACTGGTACAGACATTAGTTTCATCAGAGTTTACTTAAACACTTACCGACTTTTACCAGTGATACTAAATATCGCTTACAAAATTTATTTATGATCTTTGTCCTACTAATTTTACTAATTTTAAGACGGTACAAGTAACACTTATCGATTCTAACATGACTGCAAAATAAGGTGATATTTTGACTTCTGGAGAAAAGAGTTCGGACCAGGAAAACTTGGAAAGAATGAAGAGAATTTATTTCAGTGAACACGACCTCTCGTGTTGAGAGGAAGACCGAACAAAACGTAAACATCATCTGAGAAAAGCGGTTTAGGTAGATAGAATTTCGATAAAAATAAGAAAAGATTTGTCGGTAGAGAATTCGTTAGGTTTAGATGTTTAAGGAGACATGGAAGAAAAACATTTGATAAAGAAAAGTCCTTTTGTTTTTTTTCCAAAAGAAACTCTGTGATTAAAGGAGTTGTCAGGTTCCTTAGATGTTTAAGGAAACATGGAAGAAAAACATTTGATAAAGAAAAGTGCTTTTGTTTTTTTTCCAAAAGAAACTCTGTGATTAAAGGAGTTGTCAGGTTCCTTAGATGTTTAAGGAAACATGGAAGAAAAACATTTGATAAAGAAAAGTGCTTTTGTTTTTTTTCCAAAAGAAACTCTGTGATTAAAGGAGTTGTTAGGTTCCTTAGATGTTTAAGGAAACATGGAAGAAAAACATTTGATAAAGAAAAGTGCTTTTGTTTTTTTTTTAAAGAAACTCTGTGATTAAAGGAGTTGTGAAGTTCCATAGATGTTTAAAGAGACATGGTAGAAAACTGCTCTCATTTTTCTTTCTAAATAAACTCTGTGAGTTGAGGAGTTGTCAGATTCCTTAGGTGTTAAAGGAGACATGGAAACATTTGATAAAGAAAAGTGCTTTCATTTTTCATTCTGGAGAATATCTGTGAATAGAGGAGTTGTCAGGTTCCTTAGGTGTTAAAGGAGACATGGAAAACATTTGATAAAAAAAGTGTTTTCATTTTTCATTCTGGAGAATATCAGTGAATAAAGGAGTTGTCAAGTTCCTTAGGTGTTTAAGGAGACATGGAAAACATTTGATAAAAAAAGTGTTTTCATTTTTCATTCTAGAGAAAATCTATGAGTAGAGGAGTTGTCAGGTTCCTTAGGTGTTTAAGGAGACATGGAAGAAAAACATTCGATAAAGAAAACTGCTTTAATTTTTCTTTCTAAAGAAACTCTTCAGTAGAGAAGTTGTCAGGTTCCTTAAATGTTTAAGGAAACATGGAAGAGAAACATTTAATAAAGAAAAGTGCTTTCATTTTTCTTTCTAAAGAAACTCTGTGAGCAGAGGAGTTGCCAGGTTCCGTGGTAATAAAGAGATATGGAATAAAAATATTTGAAAAAGAAGAGTGCTTCGATTTTTCTTTCTACATAAACTCTGTCAGGTTCAGAGAAAAATTGAAGAATATGGATTTGTGGTGAAACTGTTTAAGCAGGTAAAATTTTGATAAAAATTAAGATAAGAATTGTCAGTACACACCTTTTACGTAACGTGACTCGGAGGAAAACTTTAGAAGGGATGCCCCACAGGAGGTGCAGACTACCTTTATACGTCCCTCGCAGTACCCGAGTCTAACACACACTTACACTTACGACTAACACTTTACACACACACTTACATTTAGAGAGGCGATAATAACCTCAATGTGCTTTTCGCCTTAAAGTAACAACAAAAATTAGAAGGGATGATAGAAGTGCTGCAGCAGACACAAAGTCTCGTCCTTAAAGGGAGGTTGAATGACTGACATTTTCAGTATATTTTTCGTCCCTTGTTCCCGAAATTTACTTTTAGAAAACACAGTTAGTGAAATGTCTTGCAGAACGAATTAAAAGATCTTGGAGCTTTTGAAACTCAAAATCAATACTGCCTCTTTTTCTAGAATTTTAATTTCGCTATTTCAATTGTGACATTATTTTGTTTAGCAAAGTTAAATGGTAGTTTTAGCGAACACATTTTTACAAACAGGACGGTTGCCTAAAGCTTCACTGCATACGTTGAATGCACTATATTTGCAAAACAAAATATTGGTTGTTGACTCGACAATCGACATTGATTCCGAACAACTACATCTCCCATTCAGTTAGGCAATACATCTCGTCTGTTTTCAATTCATTGTCCTCACCTGTCAGGCATTCGTCATGCTGGAATTATTCTCAGGAGAACCACTGAAATAAAAATAAGGAAAACAATTTTATTCAGCTAATTTTAAATTTATAAGGTTCTTTATTGACGGCCCATCAACCGAATTGATCATCTAATCTGATTTCTCTTTATCAAACACAAAACTATTGATTCCAACCGACGTATCAATCGACATAATTGAATCTTATAAAATTCGATGATAAAACAAAAAAAAGTAAGGTGAACAATTAACTGATTAATTAACAGCCGTTAACTTTAATGCTTCATGGCAATGAGTGGCGGCAATAAATTATGAAAAATTTAATTATTCTTCAATTAGAAGTAACAAGCATAACCTGTAAAACCAAAACCTTTCCACTTAAGTTATTAGAGTTGAAACAACGAATACAGTAAATTAAATTATAATATTTTAGAAATTATTTTTAATTATTCTCTTGCTAATTACAAAGGTTGGATCTACGAACAATCAGAAATGCGTTTTGATCAAAAAATCATATCTGCCTGTATCAAACATGACTTGACAGTTGAGGGCCTACAACCTAATGGCATACTTCGTCACAACGTTGTTGTATTTTGGTCTACCCTAACCTTGGAGAATTAACGGTATTGGCCATTGGTGGAATTCAAACAGTTTATACTAGTAATTCAAAGAACAGTAGATCTCGAAGTATATTCTTAACTGATATACAGAGTGCTCCACGACAGCCTTCGTAATCTTTTCCCCAGATTTAACCGGTATCCGTAATATTTACGAAAACTTTAAACGGACCAACTTTATTACAAATTTTGTTCTCTTTCACCACGAAGCGGTCAAAATTATGAAAGGTTCAGCCAATATTACAGGAAGTGACACTCTCAACTTTAAATCAAAGTCCTCCATCTTGAAACGGTAGTAAATGGGGAAAACTTTTACAAGTCTTTCAGACTTCATACATGGTACCTTCGAACTACATTTCAAAACAATCGGCCAATCCGTTTGACCAAAATTGAGTACACTCGTCAACGTTAAATCAGAGATCGCCATCTTGAAACGGTAGTAAATGGGGAAAACTTTTACACGTCTTTCAGACTTCATACATGGTACCTTCGAACTACATTTCAAAACAATCGGTCAATCCGTTTGACCAAAATTGAGTACACTCGTCAACGTTAAATCAGAGATCGCCATCTTGAAACGGAAGTAAATAGGAAATTAAAAATACATAATTTGGGCTTTATACAAGATATCTTCATTTTAAATTTCATAACAATCGGTTAATGCGTATGGCTAAAACTGCGTACATTCGTCATTGCAAATAAGAGGTCACCATCTTGAAACGGAAGTAAATGAGGGAAAATCTTACACATAGGCTATGCCGTATGGGTTTTATACAAGTTACCTTCGTACCAAATAATAGAACAATCGGTCAATGCGTTTGACTATAACTGTCGTATATTTACTGTTAATATACGTCAGAGGCCGCCATTTTTAAACGGAAGTGAAAGGGCAAAATCGTACAATATGTCGTTCGGGCTTTACACAAGGTACCTGCGTACCAAACTTCGAAACAATCGGTCTATACGTTTAGCCAAAACTGCGTAACAAACAAAGAAACACACAAACCAAATGCCGAACGGTCGAGTTACAACAGAGGTATCGCTTTGCTCGGCGAAAAATGGTGAATCTGATTATCGGTACAACACAAGATTTCCATTTCTAAAATTTTAAAATACCTATTTCTATGATTTTAAGTGTATTATGTAACCTATGTTTAACTTTAAAACATAGTCAAGTTAAAGTTAAAAATAAACGTGAAGATAAAAATTATCTTCTTCGAACCTCAATGGATTATGCTGGGTAAGTTAGACCAGAAAGCAAAACCTCAATGGATTATGCTGGGTAAGTTAGACCAGAAAGCAAAACCTCAATGGATTATGCTGGGTAAGTTAGACCAGAAAGCAAAACCTCAATGGATTATGCTGGGTAAGTTAGACCAGAAAGCAAAACCTCAATGGATTATGCTGGGTAAGTTAGACCAGAAAGCAAATAACGTTGCCTCATATCTTAAATATTTAAAGGTTGAAATGATGGTTCCAGAGATTTTCTACTTGTCTGGGGCTTACATTTAAAATAGCAAATACTTCGCACTTTGGTAAGATAGCAATAGACAATTGCACAAGTTTTCCATGACTATTATTCAAGCATATTTCTTATACAGCAATGTTATACAGTAAAAGAATTGTCTTAATTTTTTCTAAGACATTAAAAATTTACAGCCATTGTAAAAATTTTCTAATATTCAATTATACTATTAAAAGGTTGGTTCCCATACCTTACAAAAATCTTATCTACTCAAAAATATTTATTCGGGGCAAACATCAAATATAAGGATATCGACAATTAATTAAAAAAAACAATTTTTTAGCCTTGAACTTTTATAGCTATAACAATTCTTGACTATTATAGCCTATGATTTAACGAAAAAGGATTCTTTACATATATATATATATATATATATATATATATATATATATATATATATATATATATATATGTTTTCCTTTTCATTAAATCATAGGCTATGAAAGTCTAAATAGTACATCAAAAATTGGCAATTATTACTATTATTTATTATGTATACAAACCTTATTTTTTAAGTTTTGCTTCATAAATTTACAAAATTTCAACTATGTAATTTTTGAATTACCGTTTAGGCGCTAGAATTGCGTTATTTACAGACACCAGATCTTTCTTTATAGGATTATAAGGTAGGATTACCTCAGATAAATTAATAGTAGGACGTGAGGCAACACTGTTGACACTCTTGTTGGCGGACACGATATTTTTTCAACCGAATATCTTAAACAGTGAATTTTAAAACGGAAAAAAGTTTTGGAATGAAATTCACTGTTTGAAACTTGTTAATCACAGTTAGATTGCTCATTTTTACAGCGCTAAAGGTCGCTGAAATTGCCTATATTCATTTCAAATTTTATATTTCAATGTCTCATATAGCCTACAATCACATACATCCGACAAGTCTATCCGGCCGCCTCTACACAAGCCGTATGCTGTATTACTACAGTCCAGCCACTTGGTAAACGGCCTGCGCGAGAATTTCCCTCCAACAGTCCGAGTCTACAAACTGTTACTACTCAGCAACAGTGAAGGGAAATGAGGACCTATGGTGAAAGAGTGGTAACTTAGCCACTCACTCGCACATTTTTTCTCTGTACCACTGTTGTTCTTAGCAGGCTGTTTTCTAAGCGGCTGACCTATAGGCCCGAACAACGTATGTGTAAGATTTCCCCCCCATTCACATTCATTTTAAGATGACGCATTAACCGATTGGTTCCTTATATGTCTAATTTTTTAATTTTTTTTTCCTGTTTTTAGATTTTTTATTTCTTTAATTGTTTGGTTGGTGTTTCCTTTTTTAATTAATGTAGTGGATTTTAATTTCGGTATTTTATTTTTTTTATGTTGTACTAGTTTAAGCGTTTACGGTATTATGGTTTCTGGCTGATCTTCTTTTTCATTTTATTCATTATTAGGTGGTTTACGGGCTGTGGCTCAGACTATTTCTTATGAGGTTAGATTGGCTATGATTTTATTGTCATTTATTTTTTTTTTGATTAGTAGATACAGATTTATTGATTTTTATTATTTTCAGTATTATGTGTGGTTTTATTTTAGCTTTTCCTTTGGCTATGTTGAGGTTCTTTTTGCTTGGCTGAAACTAATTGCTCTCCTTACGATTTTGCTGAGGGAGAATCTGAATTGGTTTCTGGGTTTAATGTTGAATATAGTTCAAGTGGATTTGCTTATATTTTTTTGGGTGAATATTGTAGAATTATTTTTATAAGTGTTTTATATGTAATTATTTTCTTAGGTTGTGATCTGGATTCTTATTTATTTTTTATTAATTAGATATGAAAGTAAATTCGATAATGCCCAAAAGACGTATGTGTACAAAAATTTTCCTATTCACTTCCGTTTGAAGATGGCAGCCTCTGATTCAACATTGAGAGTGTAGTTGCTAGTTATTTTCGGCAATACTGGCTGAACGGCAAAACCTATTATAATTTTTAACACTTCATTAACACTCCAATAAAGTTGGTCTAGTAACATTTTTCTTAAATGTTTAGTTTACCGGTTAAATTAGCAAAAACGTTACCAGCGCTGTCGTGGAGCGCTCTAATTAAGAATATATTGCGAGGTCTGCTGTTCTTTCAATTACTAGTTATATACTGTTACGTTACTGTTACTAGTAAACAAGGAAAATCAACACGTTTAGGAGTTTAGTTTTTTAGTCTTTCGTTGTTATAGTTAATTGGTTCTAGTTGAGGTTGTTTGAAATGTTAAGTTTACCGGTTAAATTAGCAAAAACGTTACGAGCGCTATCGTGGAGCGCTGTCGTGGAGCGCTGTCGTAGAGCGCTGTCGTGGAGCGCTGTCGTGGAGCGCTGTCGTGGAGCGCTGTCGTGGACCGCTCTAATTAAGAATATACTGCGAGGCTGCTGTTCTTTGAATTACTAGTTATATACTGTTACGTTACTGTTACTAGTAAACAAGGAAAATCAACACGTTTAGGAGTTTAGTTTTTTAGTCTTTCGTTGTTATAGTTAATTGGTTCTAGTTGAGGTTGTTTGAAATGTTAAGTTTACCGGTTAAATTAGCAAAAACGTTACGAGCGCTATCGTGGAGCGCTGTCGTGGAGCGCTG
Organism: Callitettix versicolor; assembly: GCA_022606455.1. NCBI lineage: Eukaryota > Metazoa > Arthropoda > Insecta > Hemiptera > Cercopidae > Callitettix > Callitettix versicolor. Next base: position 15,141,443 of record CM040182.1, on the reverse strand, counting down.
TCGTAGAGCGCTGTCGTGGAGCGCTGTCGTGGAGCGCTGTCGTGGAGCGCTGTCGTGGACCGCTCTAATTAAGAATATACTGCGAGGCTGCTGTTCTTTGAATTACTAGTTATATACTGTTACGTTACTGTTACTAGTAAACAAGGAAAATCAACACGTTTAGGAGTTTAGTTTTTTAGTCTTTCGTTGTTATATTTAATTGGTTCTTTTTGAGGTTGTTTGAAATGTTAAGTTTACCGGTTAAATTAGCAAAAAACGTTACGAGCGCTGTCGTGGAGCGCTCTAATTAAGAATATACTGCGAGGTCTGCTGTTCTTTGAATTACTAGTTATATACTGTTACGTTACTGTTACTAGTAAACAAGGAAAATCAACACGTTTAGGAGTTTAGTTTTTTAGTCTTTCGTTGTTATAGTTATTTGGTTCTAGTTGAGGTTGTTTGAAATGTTAAGTTTACCGGTTAAATTAGCAAAAACGTTACGAGCGCTGTCGTGGAGCGCTCTAATTAAGAATATACTGCGAGGTCTGCTGTTCTTTGAATTACTAGTTATATACTGTTACGTTACTGTTACTAGTAAACAAGGAAAATCAACACGTTTAGGAGTTTAGTTTTTAGTCTTTCATTGTTATAGTTAATTGGTTCTAGTTGAGGTTGTTTGAAATGTTAAGTTTACCGGTTAAATTAGCAAAAAACGTTACGAGCGCTGTCATGGAGTGCTGTCGTGGAGCGCTGTCGTGAAGCGCTGTCGTGGAGCGCTCTAATTAAGAATATACTGCGAGGTCTGCTGTTCTTTGAATTACTAGTTATATATTGTTACGTTACTGTTACTAGTAAACAAGGAAAATCAACACGTTTAGGAGTTGAGTTTTTTAGTCTTTCGTTGTTATAGTTATTTGGTCTAGTTGAGGTTGTTTGAAATGTTAAGTTTACCGGTTAAATTAGCAAAAAACGTTACGAGCGCTGTCGTGGAGCGCTCTAATTAAGAATATACTGCGAGGTCTGCTGTTCTTTGAATTACTAGTTATATACTGTTACGTTACTGTTACTAGTAAACAAGGAAAATCAACACGTTTAGGAGTTTAGTTTTTTAGTCTTTCGTTGTTATAGTTAATTGGTTCTAGTTGAGGTTGTTTGAAATGTTAAGTTTACCGGTTAAATTAGCAAAAACGTTACGAGCGCTGTCATGGAGTGCTGTCGTGGAGCGCTGTCGTGGAGCGCTGTCGTGGAGCGCTGTCGTGGAGCGCTGTCGTGGAGCGCTGTCGTGGAGCGCTGTCGTGGAGCGCTGTCGTGGAGCGCTCTAATTAAGAATATACTGCGAGGTCTGCTGTTCTTTGAATTACTAGTTATATATTGTTACGTTACTGTTACTAGTAAACAAGGAAAATCAACACGTTTAGGAGTTTAGTTTTTTAGTCTTTCGTTGTTATAGTTATTTGGTTCTAGTTGAGGTTGTTTGAAATGTTAAGTTTACCGGTTAAATTAGCAAAAACGTTACGAGCGCTGTCGTGGAGCGCTGTCGTGGAGCGCTGTCGTGGAGCGCTCTAATTAAGAATATACTGCGAGGTCTGCTGTTCTTTGAATTACTAGTTATATACTGTTACGTTACTGTTACTAGTAAACAAGGAAAATCAACACGTTTAGGAGTTTAGTTTTTTAGTCTTTCGTTGTTATAGTTATTTGGTTCTAGTTGAGGTTGTTTGAAATGTTAAGTTTACCGGTTAAATTAGCAAAAACGTTACGAGCGCTGTCGTGGAGCGCTCTAATTAAGAATATACTGCGAGGTCTGCTGTTCTTTGAATTACTAGTTATATACTGTTACGTTACTGTTACTAGTAAACAAGGAAAATCAACACGTTTAGGAGTTTAGTTTTTTAGTCTTTCGTTGTTATAGTTAATTGGTTCTAGTTGAGGTTGTTTGAAATGTTAAGTTTACCGGTTAAATTAGCAAAAACGTTACGAGCACTGTCGTGGAGCGCTCTAATTAAGAATATACTGCGAGGTCTGCTGTTCTTTGAATTACTGTTATATACTGTTACGTTACTGTTACTAGTAAACAAGGAAAGTCAACACGTTTAGGAGTTTAGTTTTTTAGTCTTTCGTTGTTATAGTTATTTGGTCTAGTTGAGGTTCTTTGAAATGTTAAGTTTACCGGTTAAATTAGCAAAAACGTTACGAGCGCTGTCGTGGAGCGCTCTAATTAAGAATATACTGCGAGGTCTGCTGTTCTTTGAATTACTGTTATATACTGTTACGTTACTGTTACTAGTAAACAAGGAAAGTCAACACGTTTAGGAGTTTAGTTTTTTAGTCTTTCGTTGTTATAGTTATTTGGTCTAGTTGAGGTTGTTTGAAATGTTAAGTTTACCGGTTAAATTAGCAAAAACGTTACGAGCGCTGTCGTGGAGCGCTCTAATTAAGAATATATTGCGAGGTCTGCTGTTCTTTGAATTACTAGTTATATACTGTTACGTTACTTTTACTAGTAAACAAGGAAAATCAACACGTTTAGGAGTTTAGTTTTTTAGTCTTTCGTTGTTATAGTTATTTGGTCTAGTTGAGGTTCTTTGAAATGTTAAGTTTACCGGTTAAATTAGCAAAAACGTTACGAGCGCTGTCGTGGAACGCTCTAATTAAGAATATACTGCGAGGTCTGCTGTTCTTTGAATTACTAGTTATATACTGTTACGTTACTTTTACTAGTAAACAAGGAAAATCAACACGTTTAGGAGTTTAGTTTTTTAGTCTTTCGTTGTTATAGTTATTTGGTTCTAGTTGAGGTTGTTTGAAATGTTAAGTTTACCGGTTAAATTAGCAAAAACGTTACGAGCGCTGTCATGGAGTGCTGTCGTGGAGCGCTGTCGTGGAGCGCTGTCGTGGAGCGCTGTCGTGGAGCGCTCTAATTAAGAATATACTGCGAGGTCTGCTGTTCTTTGAATTACTGTTATATACTGTTACGTTACTGTTACTAGTAAACAAGGAAAGTCAACACGTTTAGGAGTTTAGTTTTTTAGTCTTTCGTTGTTATAGTTATTTGGTCTAGTTGAGGTTCTTTGAAATGTTAAGTTTACCGGTTAAATTAGCAAAAACGTTACGAGCGCTGTCGTGGAGCGCTCTAATTAAGAATATATTGCGAGGTCTGCTGTTCTTTGAATTACTAGTTATATACTGTTACGTTACTTTTACTAGTAAACAAGGAAAATCAACACGTTTAGGAGTTTAGTTTTTTAGTCTTTCGTTGTTATAGTTATTTGGTCTAGTTGAGGTTGTTTGAAATGTTAAGTTTACCGGTTAAATTAGCAAAAACGTTACGAGCGCTGTCGTGGAGCGCTCTAATTAAGAATATACTGCGAGGTCTGCTGTTCTTTGAATTACTGTTATATACTGTTACGTTACTGTTACTAGTAAACAAGGAAAGTCAACACGTTTAGGAGTTTAGTTTTTTAGTCTTTCGTTGTTATAGTTATTTGGTCTAGTTGAGGTTCTTTGAAATGTTAAGTTTACCGGTTAAATTAGCAAAAACGTTACGAGCGCTGTCGTGGAGCGCTCTAATTAAGAATATACTGCGAGGTCAGTAGGATTCCGGCTAGATTGTCCCAAATGTCCCAACTCGCTGATGTATATATATATATAGGCACGCAGCGGTGTCGCTGACATGATGGAAGCTATATACGTGCACGCAGCTGTGATGGAGGCGCACACAGCTTCCTCGCTGACGTGATGGAAGCGAAATGTTTTGCGCGTGTTGACTCATGACCCGTTATGTTATCACGGTACTCGCCCTGTCCATCGTTGCTGACGTCGTCTGTGCGTGCCCGCCATTAATTAATTGAATAAATAAATGTATACCAGAAAAAAGTTGCGCGTTTCTGGCGGGGCTCGAACCGGGGACGTTGCGCGTGTGAGCGCATGCTATAATAACCACTGTACCACGGGAGCGTCTTGGGAAATTAGTGCGATTCGAGATATATGAAACGTAACGATTCCGCTCGGGTTGGCGAATCGCCATCGTGGTACGTGCCCGGGGTCTGTGGATAGCGCGTTATATGAACATATAGTTTATCTATGGCCGCCGCCGTCTCCATCGTGGCCCGGGGCTGTGGATAGCGCGTTATATAAACATATAAAGTAAGTTTATCTATGGCCGCCGCCATCGTGGCCCGGGGCCTGGGGATAGCGCGTTATATAAACATATAAAGTAAGTCTATCTATGGCCGCCGCCATCGTGTTACGTGCCCGGGGCCTGTCGATAGCGCGTTATATAAACATATTAAGTAAGTCAATCTATGACCGCCTCTCTCTCTCTCTCTCTCTCTCTCTCTCTCTCGCCGCCGCCGCCATCGTGGCCCGGGGCCTGTGGATAGCGCGAAACATATAAAGTAAGTCTATCTATGGCCGCCGCCGCCGCCGCCATCGTGTTACGTGCCAGGGGCCGCTGGATAGTTCGTTATATAAGCATATAAAGTAAGTCTATCTATGGCCGCCGCCGCCGCCATAGTGTTACGTGCCCGGGGCCTGTGGATGGCGCGTTATATAAACATATAAAGTAAGTCAATCTATGACCGCCTCTCTCTCTCTCTCTCTCTCTCTCTCTCTCTCTCTCTCTCTCGCTCTCTATCGTGGCCCGGGGCCTGTGGATATCGCGTTATATAAACATATAAAAGTAAGTCTATCTATGACCGCCTCTCTCTCTCTCTCTCTCTCTCTCTCTCTCTCTCTCTCTCTCTCTCTCTCTCTCTCTCTCTCTCTCTCTAGCCGCCGCCATCGTGTTACGTGCCCAGGGTGTGTGGATAGCGCGTTATATAAATATATAAAGTACTTCATTCTATGACCTCTCTCTCTCTCTCTCTCTCTCTCTCAACCTCATCAGCCATCGTGTTACGTGCCTAGCTCCCAGCAAGGTTGTTCATAGGAGGACTAGGGTCGCTGGATAGTGCGTTATATAAACGTTTAAAGTACTTCATTCTATGACCTCCCTCTCCCTCTCTCTCTCTCTCTCTCTCTCTCTCTCTCTCTCTCAGCCATCATGTTACGTGCCTAGCTCCCAGCAGGGTTGTTCATAGGAGGACTAGGGTCGCTGGATAGTGCGTTATATAAACGTATAAAGTACTTCATTCTATGACCTCCCTCTCTCTCTCTCTCTAACCTCATCAGCCATCATGTTACGTGCCTAGCTCCCAGCAGGGTTGTTCAAAGGAGGACTAGGGTCGCTGGATAGTGCGTTATATAAACGTATAAAGTACTTCATTCTATGACCTCCTCTCTCTCTCTCTCTCTCTCTCTCTCTCTCTCTCTCTCTCTCTCTCTCTCTCTCTCTCTCTCTCTAACCTCATCAGCCATCATGTTACGTGCCTAGCTCCCAGCAGGGTTGTTCATAGGAGGACTAGGGTCGCTGGATAGTGCGTTATATAAACGTATAAAGTACTTCATTCTATGACCTCCCTCTCTCTCTCTCTCTCTCTCTCTCTCTCTCTCTCTCTCTCTCTCTCTCTTAAAAAAGGATAGTGTTTTAATATTATACGTTAATTTTTACAAAGTTATTCATTAATATGCTACTTTGGCCACAGTTTTAAAAAAAAATATTTACTCGAAAACCATGATGACTGACCTCTCGTCTTACGTCAAAAAAAAATAAGGAAAAAGAAACAAAGATGTAAACATAAAATTGTCTTTGTTTTTATTTTAAACATCGTTTGCTTGCAAAACAAACAAAAAAACACAAATATACATGACATGTAGTTGAATTATGGTAAATATTGAGTTAATGAAAAAAAATGGCTTATAAAACAGTTATTAAGTACAAATACAAAACAATTTACTAAGTACAAAGAAAAAAAAAACAAAAACATCTCAAGAATTGATTATTATAGTGTAACTAAAATACAAGACATATAATGTATTGCATATGAATACAAGACATATGATAAATATATTGAGTTAATGGAAAAAAAGACTTACAAATCATCGTGAATGGTGTATGATATATGTAGGTGCCCAGCCCGCTGTCGCCATCGTGTTACGTGCCTAGCCTCCCGGGTTGGTCATGGTACGTACCCAACCCGTCGCCATCATGTTCGTTGTCTAGCCTTTCTCTCTCTAGTGTCATCATGTACCTTGTCAATCCTTTGGTGCTATCATGGTACGTATCCAACCCATTGCCATTACGTATCATGCTCGGCCAATTCCGCCATCATAATACGTATCCAACCCGCGTCGCCATCATCTTCGCTGCCTAGCCATTGGTGGCATCATCATCGTACGAGCCTTACCTGTGGTAGCAACATGCCCAGAAATCATAGTACGAGCCCCATCTGTGGTCGCAACATTCCCAGCAATCGTGTTACGTGCCCGTACGTATTCAGTCCGTCGCCATCATGTACTCGCCCAACATCTGGTGCCATCATGGTATGTGCCCAGCCCATCGAGATGCGTCCTGCCCAGCTTTGGTCCATCGTGGTACGTAGCCAACCCGTCGCCATCGTATACCCTGCCCAGCTTTGGTGCCATCATAGTACGTACTTAGCCCTAGGTGACATTATACTATGTATCCATCCCGTCGCCATTATGTACTTTTTCCCAGCCGTATTTGTCATTATAGTACGTACCCAACCCGTCGCTATCATGTACTCTTCACCATTATGGTACGAACCCAACCCGTCGCAATCGTGTATGCAGCTCAACTTTGGTGCCATCATGGTACGTACTCAACCCTAGGTGACATTATAGAAAGTACCCAGCCGTCGCCATTATGTACTTTTCCCAGCCATATTTGTCATTATAGTACGTACCCAAACAACAAAGACGTTCCGAATTTAGTGGGACCATCCCTGACGTTTAAAATTTTGAACGGTATACCGATCTGTAATGTTCGAATCGGCACCGTCTCTACCGGTCGAACGGAATTAGAACGGACGTTAATAAAAGAAGAAGAAGAAGATGACGATCCCGAAGAAGCAGACATACTTACAAAGAATAAATTCAAGAAAAACAACAACAACAACTCTACGTATATCAAAACACAACTGCACGTTAACGCACACAACACAGCAATACTATTATGCAGCTAAACACCTGCCGTTATACGTATATATATATATACTAATCGGTACGGCGGTCATGAGAAAGGAAACGGCGAAATGTGAAGGTCAGTCACAATTCAAGGTCAGGCAGCTGACGCAACATTTGCACACGGCACGTTGAAATGTGAAGGTCACTCACAATTCAAGGTCAGGCAGCTGACGCAACATTTGCACACGGCACGTCGAAATGTGAAGGTCAGTCACAATTCAAGGTCAGCCAGCTGATGACGCAACGTAACACGCCACAGTCACTAAACGTATAAATAACCTGCGGCGCTAACGGTTACGTCAGTTTAGCAGATTCTGTCAAACTTGCATCATTGTTCACCATCGAGTATTTGTTGTTGTTGTTGTGTTCGTCTTTAGCGAATTTTGTAAGTACATTGTTACTTCCTATGTTTCTCTCTCTCTCTCTAAAAATAGTAAGTGGTACTTAAGAATTTTGTCTTTTTTTTTTACATCTCATTTCTCTACGTGTTGATTTAAACTTTAAAAGAATATTTGCATTTTTTATTTTTAAAAAAAAATATACTTAAAAATTTTAACTTTTTTTTTTTTCGGGAAAAGAAAGTAATAACATTTTAAGTATTAACTAATAGTTTTTGCCATGTTTAGTGAATCAAGTAATAATAATAATAATAACGATAATACTAATAATATTAATATGTCAGCTTTTATAGTGTCTACAGTTCAGACGTATGTTAAAAAGTTCCGTTTATTCGGTACAAAAGTAACTTTTAAATTCAATCAACCGCCTGCGGGTGTAAACGAAATTGAATGGGTCAAACAAGGACTGACTGAATTAGTAGAGACTATGACTAGCAAAACGACCGACCAAGACAAGTTAGGGTTCACACTGACCAGCTTAAATTTCAAAAACCGCGATCCGGGCTACGTGGCTTTTAGACCCGCACCGGAAGTGACTGCGGACACGCTTTGGAACATTTTTGGCGGGATAATCCAGAGCAATGCCGAAACGTTCACTACCAGTGACGTTTTCAAAGTGGAGTGCACCAAAGTGAACGTTCCACTGGGTCGCGGCCGTAGTCGTGTTAGACCGGGACTCTATAATAATTTTGTCGAAGAATGTAAAGCTAGAAAGGGGATCGTGGTGATTAAGAACAACGATTCACTGTGCCTCCCGTGCTCACTGGTAGTGGGTAAAGCGCGTGCGGACAAAGACCGAGATTACAAGGCCATCATACAAAATAGGCGAAAAAGACAGACTATCGCGGCCCGCCGACTGATGATTGACGCCTGTGTTGACATAGGGGATGCAGGGGCAGGGGTGGTAGAATTACAACGGTTCCAAACATTCCTGACCGATTATAAAATCACCGTTTACAATTACGACAGCCGCGGTCGTAGCGTGTACTTTGAGGGCAACGCCCCGAACGCGCGGTACGCTATAAATTTGATGTTTCACAACGGTCACTACAATACGATCACTAGCCTAACATCTGCTTTCGCTTGCAGTTACTATTGTGTAACTTGCCACACCCCTTACAAATGCCGAGACGAGCACAGATGCCGGGCGCAGTGCAACGCTTGTAAGCGAACGCCGCCGTGCGTAAAGGACGACAGCGCGATCCATTGCAGCGATTGCAACAGATATTTTAAAAATAAAAATTGTTTTACCGCCCACAAAGGCTATGTCTGTCAGTCTGTACAGGAATGCGCGAAATGTAACAAACTTATTATAACTAGAAAACGAAAAACCGAGCACGTTTGCGGTGAAATATATTGCAAGGTGTGCAAAGACTATAAGCAGTCGGACCACCAATGCTACATGACGGTCGACACGCGTAAACCTATGATCAGAGACTTCCTGTTCGTATTTTTCGACTTCGAGACGCGCCAAGACGAAGTTCTGGACACGGCTCGGGTACATCGAGTCACCTTGTGCGTGTCCAAACAGTATTGCTGGGAGTGTATGATACGTTTGACGCAAGACTGCCCCCATTGCGGTATCAGAACGCGCGTATTCCAAAAAGATCCGGTCCGCAGGTTCATGTCCTACGTCATGGACGTGCGCAAGACGTACAAAAAAGTGTGTGTCATCGCGCACAACGGTCAAGCGTTCGACTACCAATTTATTTTCAAGTACGTGCTCGAAGAGACGAAATTCACGCCGAAACTCATCACGCGCGGTTCCAAGGTCATCCTCATGGAGTTGGATAACGTGAAATTCATCGACTCTCTAAACTACATGCCTATGGCTCTGTCGAAACTCCCCAAAGCGTTCGATCTGCCGCCGGAAAAGAAAAAAGGCTATTTCCCCCATCTGTTCAACACTCTGGCCAATCAAAATTACGTAGGTCCCATGCCCGGTCGCGAGTACTACTGCCCCGACTCCATGTTCGACAAGAACCACAAGGAGTTTTCGAAATGGTACGAAGAACAGGTGCGCAACGAATACGTGTTCGATTTTCAAAAAGAGATTTTCGAATACTGTTATTCGGACGTAGATATACTTGCGCAAGCGTGCATAAAGTTCCGCGCCTCGTTTCTGCAGGAATGCAATGTGGACCCGTTCCTGGAAGCCGTGACCATCGCCAGCGCGTGCAACGTGGCGTTCAGACGTAACTTTCTGAAGGCCGGCACCATCGGCATAGTTCCGAAAAACGGCTACCGTTTGGCCGACAAACAATCGCTCGCCGCTCTGCAATGGCTGGCCTCGGTAGAGGAAAAGGAGCGGGAGCGGACCGCCGACGCCGACTACCGTTTGGAACACGCCGGTCGAGGTAGGGAGAAACAGATTGCCGGCATGAAAGTGGACGGTTATTGCACCCGCACGGACACCGTATACGAGTTCCACGGCAGCTACTGGCACGGTTGCCAAAGGTGTTTCCCTCACGGGCGCGAAGCGCCCCTAGAGGATGACCCATCCGACACGTTCGACGCTCGTTTGCAGAGAACCAAGACCAAAATCGATAAGCTCTCTCGTCTGGTCTCTTCGGTAGTGGAGATGTGGGAGTGCGAGTTCAAGGCACCGCCTCACCTCGCCTTCCAACCCGCTTCACCCCTTAATCCTCGAGACGCTTTCTTCGGCGGTCGTACGGGAAACGTGCGCACCTATCACGCTTGCAAAGAGGGAGAAAAAATTCACTACGTGGACGTGTGCTCCCTTTACCCGTGGGTATGCAAGTACGGTCGATACCCCTTAGGCCACCCCAAAATTCACGTAGGCGATGCTGACTGCAGGAGGGCGGGCATGGATGCGGACGGGTTGCTCAAGTGTACCGTCCTTCCGCCTCGCGAACTCTACCACCCCGTGCTGCCGGTTAAGATGCATGAGAAACTGATGTTCGTGTTGTGCCGCACGTGCGCGGAAACGCTGAACGTCTCCGACTGCGACCACGACGTCGACCGACGAGCGCTGACAGGGACTTGGACCATGGACGAAATCCGTAAGGCCGTGGACAAGGGGTACGTCATTTTGGAAATGTTCGAAATGTGGCAGTACGAAATGGCGTCTTTCGACCAGGGCGGCGGCTTATTTACCGATTTCATTAATACATTTTTAAAAATAAAACAAGAAGCTTCCGGCTACCCCGACTGGTGCACGACCGACGAGGACAGACAAAAATACATAGACGACTATTTCACGGCCGAGCGGGTTACACTGGAAGCGGCTAAAATCGAAAAGAACGAGGGACGACGCTCGCTGGCCAAATTGATGTTGAATTCCTTTTGGGGAAAATTCGGCCAGCGAGAAAACCAGACAAAGACCGCGATCGTCAGGCAACCTACCGAATTATTCAAAATGTTGGTCAGTCCGTCCGTTCGCGTTAACAACATCCAGGAGGTGAACGAGGAAACCATCGTGGTGAACTGGGAGTACGTCGAAGACGTCTGCGAGGTTCTTCCGACGGTCAACGTCGTACTCGCGGCTTTCACGACTGCTCAGGCGCGACTTAAACTGTACGAACACCTGGATGCCCTTGACAGACAGACCATTTACTACGACACTGATTCTGTACTCTACCTGGAAGGTGCACACAAGGTAGAGACAGGTGACTACTTAGGACAGATGACGGACGAACTCCTGGAGTACGGTCCCGGTTCGTACATTACGGAATTTGTATCCGGTGGACCGAAAGTCTACGGTTACAAAGTATTGTCCACTAAATGTAACGAACTGGTCACCGTATGCAAGGTTAAAGGGCTCACTTTAAATCTCAGCACCTCGGGCGTTGTAAATTTCGAGTCGTTAAAGAGAATGGTTCTCGACGTCGACGACTCCGATAAGCAATCGGAAACTATTACGGTCACAGACAAAAGGATTCGTCGCACCAAAGATCACCAAGTGATCACGGTGAACGAATCGAAAATATTTCGCGTGACAGGTGCGAAAAGAAAACGCTGCGGTGATTTCGATACACTACCGTACGGTCACCGTAGCAAAAACAACATTTAGAGTAAGAGAGAGAGAGCACAGAGAGAACACTTTTTCAAAATATTTTTTACCCTCTTTCTTATTCCTGAATGCAAGGTCACTGGCGAAGAGTTAATTCTCTCGTAAACATGAGTGTGTGTGTGTGTGTGAATGTCCCCTCTGGCGAAGCGTGACCGCGCTCGTAAGGGTGAATGTCCCTCTGACGAGGTGTAACAACCCGTAAGGTGTATGGTGCAATAAGAAAGACGGTAAAAAAAAAAAAAAACGGAGGTATCAGCAGAGGAATAGGAATTTTTTTTTGGAATGGATACCACGCGAGGGTGGCGAAGGTTGGGGCCACCCTCCATAAAAAAAGTATAAAATCTTTTGTTTCAGGTAGACGGTCGTCAGTCAACATGAACGTGAGACGTGAAATAGCCGATGAGCTGCATAAGCCGGCGCGAAGAAATTTCAAAACACGTCGTGTCACGCTGAAGGGTGTGAACGATTTATATCAGGCGGATTTGGTGGAAATGATCCCGTATGCTAAGGGCAACAACGGATACAAATATATACTGACAATGATAAATTGTCTGTCGAAATTCGCTATAGCCGTTCCGTTGAAAACAAAGACGAGCGCCGAAGTGGCGGCAGCTCTAGAACCGATACTCGAAAAACACCCCATGCGCCATTTTCAGACCGATCAGGGTAAAGAGTGGTTCAACGCTCACGTGGAAAAACTCATGAAAAATACGGCATAAACCATTACACAACGTATACGGATAAGAAAGCGTCTATAGTCGAACGACTCAATCGTACTTTGAAAACGAAAATGTGGCGCGAATTTACGGCTCGCGGCAGTTACGAATGGATAGATTTATTAAAATCGGTAGTTCGATCTTACAATAACACCGTGCACAGCACTATCGGTATGAAACCGGGTCGTGTGACGCGAAAACACGAAAACCAACTTTTGAAAAAGTAAACGGTCAGGGTGGTGGTGGTGGTGGCACTTTGGAAAAGACTAAATTTAACGTGGACGATAAAGTAAGGATTTCCAAGTATAAGAAGACTTTCGCTAAAGGCTACCTACCGAACTGGACAAACGAGGTGTTTTCTATTTACGCCGTAGTCCCGACCGCACCTACCACGTACATTTTGCAAGACTCGAAAGGCGAGATTCTGAAAGGCGGGTTTTACGCCGAAGAAATAAGTAAAACCAATGTGGGCGATGTGTACCTCGTGGAAAAAGTATTGCGATCGAAAGGAACAAAGTTCTGGTAAAGTGGTTAGGCTTTGACAAGTCGCACAACTCGTGGATCGATAAGCGCAAACTAATCACTTGAAACAGGATATCCGTTTCCTGTGCCCCCACACGCGGCCACATTTTTACATTCGGACGAAGGATACTCTTCTGAGCCAGCTATTTATTAGACACGCGTGCGCACGAGCGGTTCAGTATCGAACGATAATGCGTATCGAGACGTCGCGTGAAAAATTGCAAATTTCAAATTTCGACGTTTTTGCCGGTGGTGGTGGGGGCAAGAGTAAACGTCATAGCTCGCTTTTGCCCAACACTATTCGTTGTATCGTATGCGGACCTTCCAATTGCGGTAAAACTAACGTCGTGTTCAATTTACTTTTCGACACGAACGGATTGAGATTCGCGAACGTTTACGTATTTTCGAAATCTCTGCACCAACCGAAATACAAACTATTGGAAACGGTTTTCACCGAGGACACGGGTATAGGTTATTTCCGTGTACAGAGAACGAAAGTGTCATCGACCCCAGCGAGGCCGAACCGAATTCGGTAATGATATTCGACGATATAGCTTGCGAGAAACACGATAATATACGCAAATATTTCACAATGGGGCGTCACAATAATATAGACTCATTTTATCTAGGCCAAACGTACAGTAGGATTCCGAAGCAGCTGGTGCGCGACAATGCCAACTTGCTGGTAGTATTTAAACAGGACGAACTCAATTTGAGACACATTTACAACGACCACGTGAACACAGACGTTACGTTCGGTGTTTTTAAAGATATCTGCGCGGCAGCGTGGAAAGAGAAACACGGGTTCTTGTTGATAGACAAAGACAGCGAGATAGAAGAGGGCCGGTACAGGATAGGATTCGATCGTTTCTTCAAAGACTTGCAATGAGAATATACACGTACAACGATGTAGCCGCGTATAAGAACGCTTCTTCTACACGTCCGAGGCGACAGCCGCCGAAATCGAACCTGTGCGCGTGGTATTACGCGGATAGGAAACGGTATTGCGGCAATTACTGTAGTAGATCGGGAAAACACGGTGACGTATTCAACAGACGTTGTTGGCGCCATAAAAGGCGCGGTGGCTACAGTAAGACTGTCCCGCCTGTCGTAATACTGATGATCGCTAGCGCTTCGCGCATCTACAACAGGGATATTTGGATGAAATTTCTGTGCGAGAGTGAAAACGCGGAGTCCCGTTCGAACTGGTAATCTACAACGAACACATGCTCAACGGTACAGTACGACACCCTCAAAATCTACTCTCACGTTTCAGACCGTTTCCGGATCTTTTTAACCGTACAGTCACACCCGGTCACGGTAACCTCGAGTACACTCAAGTCTATTTGGACATGTTGCAGTACGGCTGTTTATTCCCGAACGCGTCTAGATGTGTGGTAATTACAGAGAGAAGTATACCCATACGCGAACCCGTGGAAGCTTACAGACTGATTACAAGTTCGAGATGTATGATTGACGTGAGTTATAACGTAAAATACGGTCCCGTGCCAGCGCTTTTGCCTCACAATACACGGGGCAGAGCATTCGAAGCTGTGAATAACAAAGCGCAAGGTATGTTTACAGTAGAATTTCTTAAAGTCGCCTTGCCGAGCGTCGTCGAACAGTGCCGACACTTTGGTCTCTCTTTTGACGGTCACCGTTACAAGGTCGTCGATTCGCGACAATTGGAAACATGGCGTAATTATACGGGTGCGAATTTAGACGAATTCCTCTTATTGAATTCGTATCTTTTAGCTTCATCTTCAATTCGTCCTCTAGTTCGGCTGAAAGAGTATATGCAGGATACGCCAAGAGACGATCACCTATTGGTAGCCGAAATACCTGAGTGGCGTGACAACGTGAAACGCACCTTTGTTTTTACGGACGCGCGTAAAACTATGCGGATCCCTTTTTTCGATTACAATATGTACGGTTATCTGAGAGGGTTGCGTTGGGAGGGTAAAAGGTTTTTGTACGCGTCAGCCGGTGACGTTATACAATATCTGTTGTCCGCGAAAAAGTTTCCACTTTTCTTTAGATCGCTGGAATTGCCCTGAACAACAACACATATAAATAACACTACATATTAGTACAGCCGTTCATTCGACAATATGACGTTAACCGGTGATCTGGCTACGCTCGAAATCGATCGGTTGAAAGACGCCTTGAAACGGAAATATATGCAGATGAAATTCGGCGATGCTGATATGGACGTACAATTGACGAGACAGTACAAACCCATCATCAAAGAGTTGACGAAAATACAAGACGCCTCGCAGACGCTACTGCCCATTATGACGAAAACTGAAAAACAAGAAGAAGAGGAAGAAGAAGAAGAAGACCGTTCTATGATGTCGGCAGTGTCGACACCGAAAAGAAAAACATCATCATCATATCCGAGCTTTCTAGATACGCCAGTAATTGCGGAAACATCATCACCAGGATCTACTTCTTTATCTCCTGCTGCTGCTGCTCTTCCGAAAGTGACTCCGCAGCGGCAGCAGCAGCAAAATGTAGCTAGTTATGTGTCGACACCGCAGGGACGTGACGAATCGATAGAATGGATAAACAAGACGTTTAACCACCCTGTAGTACGTAAATACATGTTGAAAATGATTACCGATACGGCGAGGAAAAGAGAAATCGATAATCTGTACGGACCGCGAATAGAAGAAGACTCGATAATGGTCGGTTCGAAAACGATACAGTTCAGCGACGACGGCGACATTGTTATCGATGACGCAACCTATAAAGGTACACCGGGCCTATACGAAATACTATTCATGAGGGATCCCGTCGAGTACACGACCGAAGACGCCGCCGCGTACAAAAATATCTGTATACAAACAAACGCTCACCTCCAGAAATACAAGTCCTACGCGCCGGTCAACCGTAACCACACTTCTGTTAAATACAAACGTGTTATACAATACCTGTTCCCGCCGGCAAAACAAAATAAGAAGAAGACGAAGACGACGATGAGTCGTGTTAAACAAGGTCAAGGTTACGCGTACTGGGACGATCCGAACGAATTGTGCGACAGATTAAAGCTTTTGCTCATGTCGTACGACGCCGGTCATACGGGTCACGCCAACGAGATAGCGTCCATTATAGAAGAACTCAAAGAGGCGGGACTGATAAAAGGTTCGGGAAATAGAAAAATACGAGCAGTGATACGATGAGTGTCGACAAGTTTGGACGTTATAGCGGCGACGGCGACGGCAGCAGAAATTCCGGACGCCGTGGACCACCCGGGATCGGATTCGCTCTTACTCAGGACGGAGATTACGATTTAAAACACAAAGCGTTACGTAATGTCTACACGCCTGACGACGACGACGGCGGCGGCGACGACGTTGCCGTAAATAGGGTTACGATGATGAAACGTTGTTTAACATTCGACTCGGTGATTGCAAAATATCACGCGAAAAATAATCCTCTCGGCGGTCTAGCTAGACCGACTGCGGCGGACGACGCCGTGACCAAAGAGTATTTAGAATCTTTAATCCCCATTAAACTGGTCGACAGTTATTCGTTTGAAAATTTTCGATTACGTAATGTAGGCCTGCCACAATTGGACGGAGATGCGGTCAACATCCGGTATGCGAAAGAAAATATGCTCGTAAAAGATGGTGGTAGGGAAAATTTGACGCCGGCGGATCGGTTATCAGTAACGTTAAAACACCCACAGCTAAAAATGATGCCGTTACAAAATCATACGTGGATAATCGCGTAATAAGCGTTACAAGCGGTAACAGTTGGCATCTACAGAATAAACGTCTCGGTCACGTAGCGGAACCTGTACTTGCTAAAGACGCTGTCAATTTAGATTTTCTAATGCAAAATACCCTTTTTCTTACTCGACTGCCGACCGGTGATGTGTTCAACGCTAATAGTAAAAGAATCACAAACGTACCTGCAGGTATGGAGCCTATTGACGCTGTCAATGTCGAGCAATTACACAAACAAGAGGAAAACATTAAAATGTGGGTTGCCTTTAACACACTAAACGGCGGCGGTGTTAAGGGTTACTTTGATGCTGAATATAAGCCTATCAGGAACATGGGCAAAGGGTCGAGCGATAACGACGCTGTCACTTACAATCAGATGACCGAAGCTGTAGAAATAGCGATTGATAAAGCAATGATTGGTATGATGAGTAATATTCACAAAGAACTAATCTCTTTGGCTAAGGAAATAAGGAAACGGTACAGTCACGATGACCCTAAACAGAATCTTTTATCCCATTGGCGCCAAGTATGGGAAGAATAAATGTTAATCGAAATTTTCTTCTTCATCATTTACTTAAAGAGCTAGTCGTAGTAATTAGTGTTCAGTGTTAAAATGGTCGGTAAACAGGCAACACGTGTCAGTCGCAAACGGAGAGCGATTAGGAAAGGTCGTGGATTGATTTCGTCCGCTGTCGATTTACTACCGTCTGCTATAAACAAAGCGGTCGATTTACTGCCCGTCGAACTACATATACCTACGTACAACTACTGCGGTCCGGGAACTAAATTGAAGAAGAGATTAGCTCGCGGCGATAAGGGTATAAATCCTTTGGACGAGGCGTGCAAAGAACACGATATCGCATACAGCCGGTACAGCGATTCAAAAAATCGTAGCGAGGCTGATAATCGTCTGGCGGGAAAAGCTTGGAACCGTGTCAAAGCGAGTGACGCTTCTCTAGCGGAACGAGCGACAGCGCTAGCGGTAGCGGCCGCGATGAAAGCGAAAGCGAAATTAGGGGGCGGCGGGAGAAAGAGGAAGAAGAGGTCGACGACTAAAAAACGGCGCACTATTACTCAACTCATTTCCGGTTTAAGGGGAAAAGGTCTTTATCTCGGACCGTACAGGAAGAAGGTAGGCGGCGGCGGTTGCAGAAAGCGTCGTAGGACGACTAGGAAAAAAAACAACAACACACTATTGATCGATTCGATACCTATCAGACCGTTGACGAATTTGGAATTGGAAAAGTACGCGAAACGTTTGGGCGTGGCAGCGTTCCGCGGTGTTTTCATGCGCGACACGTTACCGCGCGGTAAACCGTGGCGAAACGAATCGGCTATCGTGAATTTGGACAGCGTGTCGGGCGACGGTACTCACTGGGTATGTTATAAAAGAAAGGCGATGCGGTCGAGTATTTCGATAGTTTCGGTAATCTGAGACCGCCGAAAGAGTTGATCGCGTATTTCGGTCCCGCAGCCGATATTCGCTATAATTACACGAGATACCAGCGTTTCGATTCAGTCGTTTGCGGTCATCTGTGTCTAAAGTTTCTCACGACACCGTCATGTCCATATGTTTGAGCGGAAACAGTTCCGAACTTTCTTGCGATTTTTTCCCGCCCATCGACGTCTCCGACGGTGGCGGCGGCCAATGGGAAATCGGTCTGGTCGATTTGGCTACGTACAATTCTATTCCGAATATCAAAGACGGCGTTAATAACGAATTTCGATTGTTCACGACGACTAGTACGAGTGGCGACGGTCGCGATAAACGATCTCTGTATTTTTGCAAAATTTGGGTCATGTTACTGTAAATGAAGAAGAAAAGAAAAGAAAACTTTCATCACCTGCTGCTGCTGGTGCTGCTGTCGACAAAGACACGGGAGATACAAGAACCGGTCGTTTAATTACTACTACTACTGACGTCGACGATACAACTGTTTCGTCTAAAACGGTAGACGTAAAATTGCCTACGGGTTCGTACGAAATCGACGACATCGAAAAGTACATTAAATCGAAACTAGATTTGAATATCGTTTTCTCTTTGAAACCGAACAATAACACGTTAAAGGCGGAGTTATTTTGTTCGGAAACGATAGATTTCAGCGGTGAACGTACGATCGGCACGTTACTCGGTTTCGAAAGGAAAATTCTACAGCCCGGTCGAGTGCACGTTTCCGACCTGCCGGTGGACATCATCAAGGTCAGTGTAATACAAATCGAATGTAACGTGGCGTCGGGTTCGTTTCAAAACGGTGTAGAGAGTCACGTTATACACGAATTTTATCCCCGCGTACCGCCCGGCTATAAGATTATCGAGATCCCGCGAACGGTAATATATTTACCGGTCAACGTGAAATCGATTCACAATCTTACCGTCAGCCTGAAAGATCAGAACGGCGATCTCGTGGACTTCCGGAACGAAACTATTTCGATCAGATTGCATTTAAGGAGACGTCGGTAAGAAGAGGCGGAATGGGTCTCGTATTTAACCGGGATACGTATAGACACGACGTTAGTCCGCGGGCAAACACGAGAGTGTTAACACCTAGGAATATACGTTTTTTACGGTCTCTCGGCTTTAAAATTGTTCCGAAATAATGGATATGCTGGCGCTCGAAAGACAACCTGTGTACGATAATACGATCACCGGTAAAGAATATCATTACCATAAACCGTACGCGTCGTCCACGTTCCGCAATAACGATGAGATCCGCATACCGGTTAACCAACAGGACGTCATGACGTTACCGCACGAAAGTATGCTTTACATTACGGGTACGTTGACGGGAAAAAAAGAAAACGGTGCCAAGGCTAAAGTGGACTTTGTCAACAACGGCGTGGCGTTTCTATTCGACAATATCAGATACGAGATTGCCGGCAACGAAGTGGATGGTACGCGTCAATTGGGTATAGTGAGTACGGTGAAAAACTTACTGTCCACGCCCGAGTACAGGGTGAATAACCTTAAAAATGCCGGTTGGGTAGGTCCCGGTAAGTACGTGTCTCCCGATAGTAGTAGCGGTGAATTTTCCGTACTCGTACCGTTGAAAATGTTGATGGGATTTTTCGAGGATTACCGGCGGATAGTGGTCAACGTGAAACAGGAACTGGTACTCTTACGATCGGCTACCGATTTGAACGCCGTTTACAGCGAAGACGGCGCGACGTCAGTTGACCTCGTGATTACCGGTATCACGTGGTTGTTACATCACATTACCGTGGACGGGAAACACGAGGTGGACACGTTGCGAAAGATTCAGAACAACATCACAGCGCACATTGCGTATCGCGGGTGGGACGTTATCGTACGACCGTGGTGGCCGGCCGTAAAACACGAATCGTGGGTCCTAAAGACGGCCACTATAGACCAGATGCCTCAGATCATAGCGTTAGTCTTTCAAACGGATAGATCCAATCAGATCGCTAAAGACGCGTCCGCGTTCGATTATTGCAACATCACTGACGTACGCGTTCATCTGAATTCGGATTTTCACCCTTACGAACAGGTACGCGGTAGTGCGGCGCTAGCGTACCACAAATTCTGCGATTTCCAACAGTACTATTACGGTCGCGAACCGTCCCCTTGTGTCGATTTGCAAACGTTCAAAGAGAAAACACCGATTTTCGTAATCGATTGTTCCAAGCACAAAGATTCGTTCAGGTCGGGACCTGTCGACGTGAAACTGGAAATAGAAGCTTCCGATAATTTTCCCGCCAATACGACGGCCTATTGCGTTATCTTTTACGATAAGCACATGAGCTATTCCCTACTCACAGGCGCTATTAAGAATATAGCGGGTTTTTAGGCTGGTAGGGATGAGGAGGAGTGGGGAGAAGTGAGGTAGGTGCGAGATGAGTGTTACAGCGCTCAGTGCGAGTCATGGAGCGTATGGACGTGGATCGCCAGCAGTCTACAAGACGTACGGTGCCACCAAACTTGCCTTTAGGTATTTATTTGAAAACGTTGAATTTTTTAAACAGCGATTGCAGTAAATTTATCGTGACCGGTCTTTTCCAGCACGCCGCACACGAGCTGGGCGTTTTGGTGCAGTCGGGTAAAAATAAATTTGTTTTCTTCACCTATTTCACGTTCAACGAGTTGCTGAACGAACTGACGAATATAACGTCGGCAGCCGCGGCTGCTGCTGCTTCGACCGCTTCGACAAAATTTAAATTCAGTCAAGGTCACGTGATTGTCCGGAAAGTGTTCGGTAAGAGATACGTTCAGTTGTACAGCGGCGTCGGTAGCGGTCCGCATACCGTTTCGTTGACCGCCGACGAGTGGAAATTGTTCGCCGACAGTGTGCCTCTGGTGACGCGTCGTATCAAAGAATTGTTTTATAACGAAAAAGATTTGATCGCGTACATCATCGAGTGTCTGGCCGGCGACGGCGAACCCGTATCCAGTAGTCTGCCCGAAGCGGACCGTTTGTACGACGAAGTGGTCTTATTCAAAAAACATGCTGCAGCAGCAGCAGAATCGGCTAGCGGTAGTTGAATTTCACGCGTATGTAGACAATTGCGGCGAGTATATAGTGAAAGAATTGGCCGTTGTCAGCCGTTTCTCGTACACGGTTACGATTTTCAAATCGCCTTACGGTTTTCACGAGCTAAACGAAAAGAGTAAGAAAATCGCTCTTTGGTTACGCGAATATTTTCACTGTATAGAATGGGCAGACGGCGATATACCGTTCGACAAGAACATCGTACGTGAGATGTTCAGACCTTTTTCCACTTTGTACACTAAAGGTGCGGAAAAAGCGCAATTTTACGCCGTTACCATCCGAACGTTTTGGAATTACCTGAAACGTTGGATAATAATGTCAAATGTACATATTTCAAATGCATATTACCCCATCATAATAGCGATAGTAGTAAGTGTGCCCTGCAGAGCGCGAAACATTATTACGATTTACTCGATGCTTAGTGTACGCGAGCGCGCGCTTATGTCTAGGAGGTCACTGGCGCGGAGTTAATTCTCCCGTAAACCAAAGAGACGTGTGTGTGTGTGTGTGTGTGTGTGTGTGTGTGTGTGTGAGGTCACTGGCGTGGAGTTAATTCTCCCGTAAACCAAAGAGATGTTTGTGTGGAGGTCACTGGCGCTGAGTTAATTCTCCCGTAATCCTAGGTTGTGTGTGTGTGTGTGTGTGTTTGGAGGTCACTGGCGCGGAGTTAATTCTCCCGTAAACCTGGGTTTTGTGTGTGACTGGTGTGGAGTTGATTCTCCCTTGCGCGCGTGCGCGTACGCTACGCTGACGGTGTAATCTTTTATTGTAATAACCTAAAAAAAGTAAAAATACAAAAAAAATTAAAAAATATAAAGCAAAAAAAAAAATTTTTTTTTGGGAGACTACAATTTTGTCATGGAGTGGTAGTCACCGGGGGTAGCGATGGTTTGGGGCTACTCCCTCAAGGGGTTAAGCCTTCTGCTTAACACCGGATTGTAATGTGGGCTACGACGGCGGCTTCACCACCTCGTACGACGGTTCGAACCCCGTGTACAAACACAGAGGACAATCATGAATATGTTTATGCGGGCCCTGAAAAGGGCCATTTGTACGCTACTCCTCGGATTGACAGCGGGCTGGGCACCTACATATATCATACACCATCCACGATGATTTGTAAGTCTTTTTTCCATTAACTCAATATATTTATCATATGTCTTGTATACATATGCAATACATTATATGTCTTGTATTTTAGTTACATTGTAATAATCAATTCTTGAGATGTTTTTGTTTTTTTTTCTTTGTACTTAGTAAATTGTTTTGTATTTGTACTTAGTAACTGTTTTATAAGCCATTTTTTTTTCATTAACTCAATATTTACAATAATTCAACTACATGTCATGTATATTTGTGTTTTTTGTTTGTTTTGCAAGCAAACGATGTTTAAAAATAAAACAAAGACAATTTTATTTTGTTTCTTTTTTCCTTTTTTTTGACGTAAGACGAGAGGTCAGTCATCATGGTTTTCGAGTAAATATTTTTTTTAAAACTGTGGCCAAAGTAGCATATTAATGAATAACTTTGTAAAAATTAACGTATAATATTAAAACACTATCCTTTTTTATAAGAGAGAGAGAGAGAGAGAGAGAGAGAGAGAGAGAGAGAGAGGGGAGGTCATAGAATGAAGTACTTTATACGTTTATATAACGCACTATCCAGCGACCCTAGTCCTCCTATGAACAACCCTGCTGGGAGCTAGGCACGTAACATGATGGCTGATGAGGTTAGAGAGAGAGAGAGAGAGAGAGAGAGAGAGAGAGAGAGAGAGAAAGAGAGAGAGAGAGAGAGAGAGAGAGAGGGAGGTCATAGAATGAAGTACTTTATACGTTTATATAACGCACTATCCAGCGACCCTAGTCCTCCATTGAACAACCCTGCTGGGAGCTAGGCACGTAACATGATGGCTGATGAGGTTAGAGAGAGAGAGAGAGAGAGGGAGGTCATAGAATGAAGTACTTTATACGTTTATATAACGCACTATCCAGCGACCCTACTCCTCCTATGAACAACCCTGCTGGGAGCTAGGCACGTAACATGATGGCTGATGAGGTTAGAGAGAGAGAGAGAGAGAGAGAGAGAGAGGGAGGTCATAGAATGAAGTACTTTATACGTTTATATAACGCACTATCCAGCGACCCTAGTCCTCCTATGAACAACCTTGCTGGGAGCTAGGCACGTAACATGATGGCTGATGAGGTTAGAGAGAGAGAGAGAGAGAGAGAGAGGTCATAGAATGAAGTACTTTATATATTTATATAACGCGCTATCCACACACCCCGGACACGTAACACGATGGCGGCGGCTAGAGAGAGAGAGAGAGAGAGAGAGAGAGAGAGAGAGAGAGAGAGAGAGAGAGAGAGAGAGAGAGAGAGAGAGAGGCGGTCATAGATAGACTTACTTTATATGTTTATATAACGCGCTATCCACAGGCCCCGGGCCACGATGGCGGCGGCTAGAGAGAGAGAGAGGCGGTCATAGATAGACTTACTTTATATGTTTATATAACGCGCTATCCACAGGCCCCGGGCCACGATGGCGGCGGCTAGAGAGAGAGAGAGAGAGAGAGAGGTCATAGAATGAAGTACTGTTTATATAACGCGCAATCCGCAGGCCCCGGGCCACGATGGCGGCGGCCATAGATAGACTTACTTTATATGTTTATATAACGCGCTATCCCCAGGCCCCGGGCCACGATGGCGGCGGCCATAGATAAACTTACTTTATATGTTTATATAACGCGCTATCCACAGCCCCCGGGCCACGATGGAGACGGCGGCGGCCATAGATAAACTATATGTTTATATAACGCGCTATCCACAGACCCCGGGCACGTACCACGATGGCGATTCGCCAACCCGAGCGGAATCGTTACGTTTCATATATCTCGAATCGCACTAATTTCCCAAGACGCTCCCGTGGTACAGTGGTTATAGCATGCGCCTCACACGCGCAACGTCCCCGGTTCGAGCCCCGCCAGAAACGCGCAACTTTTTTTTCTGGTATACATTTATTTATTCAATTAATTAATGGCGGGCACGCACAGACGACGTCAGCAACGATGGACAGGGCGAGTACCGTGATAACATAACGGGTCATGAGTCAACACGCGCAAAACATTTCGCTTCCATCACGTCAGCGAGGAAGCTGTGTGCGCCTCCATCACAGCTGCGTGCACGTATATAGCTTCCATCATGTCAGCGACACCGCTGCGTGCCTATATATATATATACATCAGTGAGTTGGGACATTTGGGACAATCTAGCCGGAATCCTACTGAGGTCTGCTGTTCTTTGAATTACTAGTTATATACTGTTACGTTACTTTTACTAGTAAACAAGGAAAATCAACACGTTTAGGAGTTTAGTTTTTTAGTCTTTCGTTGTTATAGTTATTTGGTCTAGTTGAGGTTCTTTGAAATGTTAAGTTTACCGGTTAAATTAGCAAAAACGTTACGAGCGCTGTCGTGGAGCGCTCTAATTAAGAATATACTGCGAGGTCTGCTGTTCTTTGAATTACTAGTTATATACTGTTACGTTACTTTTACTAGTAAACAAGGAAAATCAACACGTTTAGGAGTTTAGTTTTTTAGTCTTTCGTTGTTATAGTTATTTGGTTCTAGTTGAGGTTGTTTGAAATGTTAAGTTTACCGGTTAAATTAGCAAAAAACGTTACGAGCGCTGTCGTGGAGCGCTCTAATTAAGAATATACTGCGAGGTCTGCTGTTCTTTGAATTACTAGTTATATACTGTTACGTTACTGTTACTAGTAAACAAGGAAAATCAACACGTTTAGGAGTTTAGTTTTTAGTCTTTCGTTGTTATAGTTATTTGGTTCTAGTTGAGGTTGTTTGAAATGTTAAGTTTACCGGTTAAATTAGCAAAAAACGTTACGAGCGCTGTCGTGGAGCGCTCTAATTAAGAATATACTGCGAGGTCTGCTGTTCTTTGAATTACTAGTTATATACTGTTACGTTACTTTTACTAGTAAACAAGGAAAATCAACACGTTTAGGAGTTTAGTTTTTTAGTCTTTCGTTGTTATAGTTATTTGGTCTAGTTGAGGTTCTTTGAAATGTTAAGTTTACCGGTTAAATTAGCAAAAACGTTACGAGCGCTGTCGTGGAGCGCTCTAATTAAGAATATACTGCGAGGTCTGCTGTTCTTTGAATTACTAGTTATATACTGTTACGTTACTTTTACTAGTAAACAAGGAAAATCAACACGTTTAGGAGTTTAGTTTTTTAGTCTTTCGTTGTTATAGTTATTTGGTTCTAGTTGAGGTTGTTTGAAATGTTAAGTTTACCGGTTAAATTAGCAAAAACGTTACGAGCGCTGTCGTGGAGCGCTCTAATTAAGAATATACTGCGAGGTCTGCTGTTCTTTGAATTACTAGTTATATACTGTTACGTTACTTTTACTAGTAAACAAGGAAAATCAACACGTTTAGGAGTTTAGTTTTTTAGTCTTTCGTTGTTATAGTTATTTGGTTCTAGTTGAGGTTGTTTGAAATGTTAAGTTTACCGGTTAAATTAGCAAAAACGTTACGAGCGCTGTCGTGGAGCGCTCTAATTAAGAATATACTGCGAGGTCTGCTGTTCTTTGAATTACTAGTTATATACTGTTACGTTACTGTTACTAGTAAACAAGGAAAATCAACACGTTTAGGAGTTTAGTTTTTTAGTCTTTCGTTGTTATAGTTAATTGGTTCTAGTTGAGGTTGTTTGAAATGTTAAGTTTACCGGTTAAATTAGCAAAAACGTTACGAGCGCTGTCATGGAGTGCTGTCGTGGAGCGCTGTCGTGAAGCGCTGTCGTGGAGCGCTCTAATTAAGTATATACTGCGAGGTCTGCTGTTCTTTGAATTACTAGTTATATATTGTTACGTTACTGTTACTAGTAAACAAGGAAAATCAACACGTTTAGGAGTTGAGTTTTTTAGTCTTTCGTTGTTATAGTTATTTGGTCTAGTTGAGGTTGTTTGAAATGTTAAGTTTACCGGTTAAATTAGCAAAAACGTTACGAGCGCTGTCGTGGAGCGCTCTAATTAAGAATATACTGCGAGGTCTGCTGTTCTTTGAATTACTAGTTATATACTGTTACGTTACTGTTACTAGTAAACAAGGAAAATCAACACGTTTAGGAGTTTAGTTTTTTAGTCTTTCGTTGTTATAGTTAATTGGTTCTAGTTGAGGTTGTTTGAAATGTTAAGTTTACCGGTTAAATTAGCAAAAACGTTACGAGCGCTGTCATGGAGTGCTGTCGTGGAGCGCTGTCGTGGAGCGCTGTCGTGGAGCGCTGTCGTGGAGCGCTGTCGTGGAGCGCTCTAATTAAGAATATACTGCGAGGTCTGCTGTTCTTTGAATTACTAGTTATATATTGTTACGTTACTGTTACTAGTAAACAAAGAAAATCAACACGTTTAGGAGTTTAGTTTTTTAGTCTTTCGTTGTTATAGTTATTTGGTTCTAGTTGAGGTTGTTTGAAATGTTAAGTTTACCGGTTAAATTAGCAAAAACGTTACGAGCACTGTCGTGGAGCGCTGTCGTGGAGCGCTCTAATTAAGAATATACTGCGAGGTCTGCTGTTCTTTGAATTACTAGTTATACACTGTTACGTTACTGTTACTAGTAAACAAGGAAAATCAACACGTTTAGGAGTTTAGTTTTTTAGTCTTTCGTTGTTATAGTTAATTGGTTCTAGTTGAGGTTGTTTGAAATGTTAAGTTTACCGGTTAAATTAGCAAAAACGTTACGAGCGCTGTCGTGGAGCGCTCTAATTAAGAATATACTGCGAGGTCTGCTGTTCTTTGAATTACTAGTTATATACTGTTACGTTACTGTTACTAGTAAACAAGGAAAATCAACACGTTTAGGAGTTTAGTTTTTAGTCTTTCGTTGTTATAGTTATTTGGTTCTAGTTGAGGTTGTTTGAAATGTTAAGTTTACCGGTTAAATTAGCAAAAAACGTTACGAGCGCTGTCGTGGAGCGCTCTAATTAAGAATATACTGCGAGGTCTGCTGTTCTTTGAATTACTAGTTATATACTGTTACGTTACTGTTACTAGTAAACAAGGAAAATCAACACGTTTAGGAGTTTAGTTTTTTAGTCTTTCGTTGTTATAGTTATTTGGTTCTAGTTGAGGTTGTTTGAAATGTTAAGTTTACCGGTTAAATTAGCAAAAACGTTACGAGCGCTGTCGTGGAGCGCTCTAATTAAGAATATACTGCGAGGTCTGCTGTTCTTTGAATTACTAGTTATATACTGTTACGTTACTGTTACTAGTAAACAAGGAAAATCAACACGTTTAGGAGTTTAGTTTTTAGTCTTTCGTTGTTATAGTTAATTGGTTCTAGTTGAGGTTGTTTGAAATGTTAAGTTTACCGGTTAAATTAGCAAAAACGTTACGAGCACTGTCGTGGAGCGCTCTAATTAAGAATATACTGCGAGGTCTGCTGTTCTTTGAATTACTGTTATATACTGTTACGTTACTGTTACTAGTAAACAAGGAAAGTCAACACGTTTAGGAGTTTAGTTTTAGTCTTTCGTTGTTATAGTTATTTGGTCTAGTTGAGGTTGTTTGAAATGTTAAGTTTACCGGTTAAATTAGCAAAAACGTTACGAGCGCTGTCGTGGAGCGCTCTAATTAAGAATATATTGCGAGGTCTGCTGTTCTTTGAATTACTAGTTATATACTGTTACGTTACTTTTACTAGTAAACAAGGAAAATCAACACGTTTAGGAGTTTAGTTTTTTAGTCTTTCGTTGTTATAGTTATTTGGTTCTAGTTGAGGTTGTTTGAAATGTTAAGTTTACCGGTTAAATTAGCAAAAACGTTACGAGCGCTGTCATGGAGTGCTGTCGTGGAGCGCTGTCGTGGAGCGCTGTCGTGGAGCGCTCTAATTAAGAATATACTGCGAGGTCTGCTGTTCTTTGAATTACTGTTATATACTGTTACGTTACTGTTACTAGTAAACAAGGAAAGTCAACACGTTTAGGAGTTTAGTTTTTTAGTCTTTCGTTGTTATAGTTATTTGGTCTAGTTGAGGTTCTTTGAAATGTTAAGTTTACCGGTTAAATTAGCAAAAACGTTACGAGCGCTGTCGTGGAGCGCTCTAATTAAGAATATATTGCGAGGTCTGCTGTTCTTTGAATTACTAGTTATATACTGTTACGTTACTTTTACTAGTAAACAAGGAAAATCAACACGTTTAGGAGTTTAGTTTTTTAGTCTTTCGTTGTTATAGTTATTTGGTCTAGTTGAGGTTGTTTGAAATGTTAAGTTTACCGGTTAAATTAGCAAAAACGTTACGAGCGCTGTCGTGGAGCGCTCTAATTAAGAATATACTGCGAGGTCTGCTGTTCTTTGAATTACTGTTATATACTGTTACGTTACTGTTACTAGTAAACAAGGAAAGTCAACACGTTTAGGAGTTTAGTTTTTTAGTCTTTCGTTGTTATAGTTATTTGGTCTAGTTGAGGTTCTTTGAAATGTTAAGTTTACCGGTTAAATTAGCAAAAACGTTACGAGCGCTGTCGTGGAGCGCTCTAATTAAGAATATACTGCGAGGTCTGCTGTTCTTTGAATTACTAGTTATATACTGTTACGTTACTTTTACTAGTAAACAAGGAAAATCAACACGTTTAGGAGTTTAGTTTTTTAGTCTTTCGTTGTTATAGTTATTTGGTCTAGTTGAGGTTGTTTGAAATGTTAAGTTTACCGGTTAAATTAGCAAAAACGTTACGAGCGCTGTCGTGGAGCGCTCTAATTAAGAATATACTGCGAGGTCTGCTGTTCTTTGAATTACTAGTTATATACTGTTACGTTACTTTTACTAGTAAACAAGGAAAATCAACACGTTTAGGAGTTTAGTTTTTTAGTCTTTCGTTGTTATAGTTATTTGGTTCTAGTTGAGGTTGTTTGAAATGTTAAGTTTACCGGTTAAATTAGCAAAAACGTTACGAGCGCTGTCGTGGAGCGCTCTAATTAAGAATATACTGCGAGGTCTGCTGTTCTTTGAATTACTAGTTATATACTGTTACGTTACTGTTACTAGTAAACAAGGAAAATCAACACGTTTAGGAGTTTAGTTTTTTAGTCTTTCGTTGTTATAGTTATTTGGTTCTAGTTGAGGTTGTTTGAAATGTTAAGTTTACCGGTTAAATTAGCAAAAACGTTACGAGCGCTGTCGTGGAGCGCTCTAATTAAGAATATACTGCGAGGTCTGCTGTTCTTTGAATTACTAGTTATATACTGTTACGTTACTTTTACTAGTAAACAAGGAAAATCAACACGTTTAGGAGTTTAGTTTTTTAGTCTTTCGTTGTTATAGTTATTTGGTTCTAGTTGAGGTTGTTTGAAATGTTAAGTTTACCGGTTAAATTAGCAAAAACGTTACGAGCGCTGTCGTGGAGCGCTCTAATTAAGAATATACTGCGAGGTCTGCTGTTCTTTGAATTACTAGTTATATACTGTTACGTTACTGTTACTAGTAAACAAGGAAAATCAACACGTTTAGGAGTTTAGTTTTTTAGTCTTTCGTTGTTATAGTTATTTGGTTCTAGTTGAGGTTGTTTGAAATGTTAAGTTTACCGGTTAAATTAGCAAAAACGTTACGAGCGCTGTCGTGGAGCGCTCTAATTAAGAATATACTGCGAGGTCTGCTGTTCTTTGAATTACTAGTTATATACTGTTACGTTACTGTTACTAGTAAACAAGGAAAATCAACACGTTTAGGAGTTTAGTTTTTTAGTCTTTCGTTGTTATAGTTATTTGGTTCTAGTTGAGGTTGTTTGAAATGTTAAGTTTACCGGTTAAATTAGCAAAAACGTTACGAGCGCTGTCGTGGAGCGCTCTAATTAAGAATATATTGCGAGGTCTGCTGTTCTTTGAATTACTAGTTATATACTGTTACGTTACTGTTACTAGTAAACAAGGAAAGTCAACACGTTTAGGAGTTTAGTTTTTTAGTCTTTCGTTGTTATAGTTATTTGGTCTAGTTGAGGTTGTTTGAAATGTTAGTAGTTTTAATGAAAACGTTGTATAACTTTGTATTCCTGTTGTGTTAGTCAATATAGATTTGCTTTACGCAAATCTAACTTTGGATTTGTAACTTAATAATTGAATACAAATATCACATTTTTCTAATTTTGTCTGAATTTCTGTTGCCTCTACACTACATTAAAAAAAAGTTACGTAACAATTATTCCAAAAGATTGTTAAAATTTAACAGGGTTGTAGAACCTCTTACTGGACACTTGTTACAGGGAATTAACCGTTTCGGCCACTACTATTAACGAATCCAGCTGCACCTTATGTTCCGAACACGTCATATATTGTATGCTTATTAACACATATGTCTTTCGATCTAAGCCTTCAATACGAATGTTGGTCTGTTGGTTATATTCCTATTCGCCCCTCTTTTGAGTTTGATTTTAGTAACAAGCTACTGTAGATCTATTTTCACATGCATTTGGCCCATCAGACTTATTCATCCGCATCTTGAGTACCGATATTTGAAACAAGCCGTTTACTAATGTACCAGTACATAAATTCGGCTTGGCGAATAATATATCATTCCGCCGCATAAGTTCCGATTTTCGGAACACACCGTATGCAGTAGCTGTGTATAAATTCAACATATCGAGCTAAAAATATGTCCAGCGTCACTTCATTTCTGATTTTTAATACACCGTATAACGTAGGTCCACTATCATACATTCGACTTACCGAGCCAAACTCGTAGACCTTAAGGCCGCCTTTTAAGTTCCGATTTTCGGAACACACCGTATGCAGTAGCTGTGTATAAATTCAACATATCGAGCTAAAAATATGTCCAGCGTCACTTCATTTCTGATTTTTAATACACCGTATAACGTAGGTCCACTATCATACATTCGACTTACCGAGCCAAACTCGTAGACCTACAGGCCGCTTTTTAAGTTCCGATTTTCGGAACACACCGTATGCAGTAGCTGTGTATAAATTCAACATATCGAGCTAAAAATATGTCCAGCGTCACTTCATTTCTGATTTTTAATACACCGTATAACGTAGGTCCACTATCATACATTCGACTTACCGAGCCAAACTCGTAGACCTACAGGCCGCTTTTTAAGTTCCGATTTTCGGAACACACCGTATCACAGTAGCTGTGTATAAATTCAACATATCGAGCTAAAAATATGTCCAGCGTCACTTCATTTCTGATTTTTAATACACCGTATAACGTAGGTCCACTATCATACATTCGACTTACCGAGCCAAACTCGTAGACCTACAGGCCGCTTTTTAAGTTCCGATTTTCGGAACACACCGTATGCAGTAGCTGTGTATAAATTCAACATATCGAGCTAAAAATATGTCCGGCGTCACTTCATTTCTGATTTTAATACACCGTATAACGTAGATCCACTATCATACATTCGACTTACCGAGCCAAACTCGTAGACCTACAGGCCGCTTTTTAAGTTCCGATTTTCGGAACACACCGTATGCAGTAGCTGTGCATAAATTCAACATATCGAGCTAAAAATATGTCCGGCGTCACTTCATTTCTGATTTTTAATACACCGTATAACGTAGGTCCACTATCATACATTCGACTTACCGAGCCAAACTCGTAGACCTACAGGCCGCTTTTTAAGTTCCGATTTTCGGAACACACCGTATGCAGTAGCTGTGTATAAATTCAACATATCGAGCTAAAAATATGTCCGGCGTCACTTCATTTCTGATTTTTAATACACCGTATAACGTAGGTCCACTATCATACATTCGACTTACCGAGCCAAACTCGTAGACCTACAGGCCGCTTTTTAAGTTCCGATTTTCGGAACACACCGTATGCAGTAGCTGTGTATAAATTCAACATATCGAGCTAAAAATATGTCCAGCGTCACTTCATTTCTGATTTTAATACACCGTATAACGTAGGTCCACTATCATATCATTACCGAGCCAAACTTCGACTTACCGAGCCAAACTCGTAGACCTACAGGTCCACTTTTTCTGAAATACACCGTTCCGATTTTCGAACACACTCGTATGCAGTAGCTGTGTATAAATTCAACATATCGAGCTAAAAATATGTCCAGCGTCACTTCATTTCTGATTTTTAATACACCGTATAACGTAGGTCCACTATCATACATTCGACTTACCGAGCCAAACTCGTAGACCTACAGGCCGCTTTTTAAGTTCCGATTTTCGGAACACACCGTATCATGCAGTAGCTGTGTATAAATTCAACATATCGAGCTAAAAATATGTCCAGCGTCACTTCATTTCTGATTTTTAATACACCGTATAACGTAGGTCCACTATCATACATTCGACTTACCGAGCAAAACTCGTAGACCTACAGGCCGCTTTTTAAGTTCCGATTTTCGGAACACACCGTATGCAGTAGCTGTGTATAAATTCAACATATCGAGCTAAAAATATGTCCGGCGTCACTTCATTTCTGATTTTAATACACCGTATAACGTAGATCCACTATCATACATTCGACTTACCGAGCCAAACTCGTAGACCTACAGGCCGCTTTTTAAGTTCCGATTTTTGGAACACACCGTATGCAGTAGCTGTGTATAAATTCAACATATCGAGCTAAAAATATGTCCGACGTCACTTCATTTCTGATTTTAATACACCGTATAACGTAGGTCCACTATCATTCATTCGACTTACCGAGCCAAACTCGTGGACCTACAGGCCGCTTTTTAAGTTCTGGGTTTTGGAACACTTCGTGTACAATAGGCTTATTATCGCATCAAATTTCCCATTGCACAAACATTGCCTCTTGTATCTCGAATTTGGGAACACAATTTAAACTGTAAACCCCCTATCATATACATTCGGACTATCGATCTTAAACATATTTAAAAGTTTCTTATTGTTCCGAATTTCGGAACACGCTTAAACTATAAATCATCTGTCACATGCATTCAGACAATCGAACTGTAGACCTATTTATCTGCCTCTTAAACCTTCTATCATATATATTTGGACTACCGATCTCTAAACCTATTTGGCCTCCGAATTTTGGAACACGCTTTAAACTGCAAACCTCTTATCATATAAATTTGGATCGGTCTGTAAGCCTATTTGACCTCCTTTTGTGCTCCGAATTATGGAAAACGCCTTAAATGCCTCTTATCATATAAATTTGGATCGGTCTGTAACCCTATTGAGCCGCCTTTTGTATTCCGAATTTTTGAACACGCCTATCATATACATTCGTTCTATCGGTCTGTAAACATATTTAGCTACCACTTGTATTCCGATTTTTGGAACACGCTTTAAACTGCAAGCCTCTTATCGTATAAATTTGGATCGGTCTGTAAACCTGTTTGGCCTCCTTTCGTGCTCCGAATTTTGGAACACGCTTTAACTGCAAGCCTCTTATCGTAAAAAAATTGGATCGGTCTGTAAGCCTATTTGGCCTCCTTTTGTGCTCCGAATTTTGGAACACACTTTAAACTGCAAGCCTCTTATCGTATAAATTTGGATCGGTCTGTAAACCTATTTGACCTCCTTTTTTGCTCCGAATTTTGGAACACGCTTTAAACTGCAAGCCTCTTATCGTATAAATTTGGATCGGTCTGTAAACCTATTTGACCTCCTTTTTTGTTCCGAATTTTGGAACACGCTTTAAACTGCAAGCCTCTTATCGTATAAATTTGGATCGGTCTGTAAACCTATTTGACCTCCTTTTTTGCTCCGAATTTTGGAACACGCTTTAAACTGCAAGCCTCTTATCGTATAAATTTGGATCGGTCTGTAAACCTATTTGACCTCCTTTTTTGTTCCGAATTTTGGAACACGCTTTAAACTGCAAGCCTCTTATCGTATAAATTTGGATCGGTCTGTAAACCTGTTTGGCCTCCTTTCGTGCTCCGAATTTTGGATCACGCTTTAACTGCAAGCCTCTTATCGTAAAAAAATTGGATCGGTCTGTAAGCCTATTTGGCCTCCTTTTGTGCTCCGAATTTTGGAACACACTTTAAACTGCAAGCCTCTTATCGTACAAATTTGGATCGGTCTGTAAACCTATTTGACCTCCTTTTGTGCTCCGAATTTTGGAACACGCTCTAAACTGCAAGCCTCTTATCGTATAAATTTGGACCGGTCTGTAAGCCTATTTGACCTTTTTTTGTGCTCCGAATTTTGGTACACGCTTTAAACTGCAAGCCTCTTATCGTATAAATTTGGATCGGTCTGTAAACCTATTTGACCTCCTTTTTTGCTCCGAATTTTGGAACACGCTTTAAACTGCAAGCCTCTTATCGTATAAATTTGGATCGGTCTGTAAACCTATTTGACCTCCTTTTTTGTTCCGAATTTTGGAACACGCTTTAAACTGCAAGCCTCTTATCGTATAAATTTGGATCGGTCTGTAAACCTATTTGACCTCCTTTTTTGCTCCGAATTTTGGAACACGCTTTAAACTGCAAGCCTCTTATCGTATAAATTTGGATCGGTCTGTAAACCTATTTGACCTCCTTTTTTGCTCCGAATTTTGGAACACGCTTTAAACTGCAAGCCTCTTATCGTATAAATTTGGATCGGTCTGTAAACCTGTTTGGCCTCCTTTCGTGCTCCGAATTTTGGAACACGCTTTAACTGCAAGCCTCTTATCGTAAAAAAATTGGATCGGTCTGTAAGCCTATTTGGCCTCCTTTTGTGCTCCGAATTTTGGAACACACTTTAAACTGCAAGCCTCTTATCGTACAAATTTGGATCGGTCTGTAAACCTATTTGACCTCCTTTTGTGCTCCGAATTTTGGAACACGCTCTAAACTGCAAGCCTCTTATCGTATAAATTTGGACCGGTCTGTAAGCCTATTTGACCTTTTTTTGTGCTCCGAATTTTGGTACACGCTTTAAACTGCAAGCCTCTTATCGTATAAATTTGGATCGGTCTGTAAACCTATTTGACCTCCTTTTTGCTCCGAATTTTGGAACACGCTTTAAACTGCAAGCCTCTTATCGTATAAATTTGGATCGGTCTGTAAACCTATTTGACCTCCTTTTTTGTTCCGAATTTTGGAACACGCTTTAAACTGCAAGCCTCTTATCGTATAAATTTGGATCGGTCTGTAAACCTATTTGACCTCCTTTTTTGCTCCGAATTTTGGAACACGCTTTAAACTGCAAGCCTCTTATCGTATAAATTTGGATCGGTCTGTAAACCTATTTGACCTCCTTTTTTGCTCCGAATTTTGGAACACGCTTTAAACTGCAAGCCTTTTATCGTATAAATTTGGATCGGTCTGTAAGCCTATTCAGCCGACTTTTGTATTCCGAATTTTGGAACACGCTCTAAAGTGTAAGCCTTCTATAATAGGCCTAAACATCGTAATATCGTTCTGTAAACATATTTAGCTACCACTTTATGTCCCGAATTTTGGAACAGCTTTAAACTGTAAGCCATTATATATATTTAGAATTTCGATCTGTAGACCTATTTAATTAAGTCACCTCTTTGAGTTCCGAATTTTGGAACAGCTTTAAACTGTAAGCCATTATATATATTTAGAATTTCGATCTGTAGACCTATTTAATTAAGTCACCTCTTTGAGTTCCGAATTTTGAAACACGCTTTAAACTCTAAGCCTCCTATAATATACATTCGAACTATCGATCTGTAGACTTATTTAGCCGTCTCATAAGCCACCTGTCATATATTATTTTAATATTGATCTGTAAACTTAGCCGTTCTTTTTTGTTCCTAATATTGCAACACGCTGTAAAACTGCCTCCTATCTAATACATTTGGACAATCGATAAGTAGACCTAATTAGCCGAATCTTTTGTTCCTAATTTTGGAACTCGCTTTAAACTATAAGTCTCCAATCACATATGCTCGGACTCCAATCACATATCTGTAGACCTACTTAGCCGCTTCTTTATTTGCGATTTTCGGAACACGCTATATTCTTGAGGCCTACTATCGCATACATTCTATTATTATATGGTTACTGATTTTAATAAGCAATTATATTCATTTGTTAATTAGTTTATTACTGAACGAAGGTTATCTTGTGTTGGAGGCCGCTAATTACAGACTCGTGTTGCAAACAGTGGAGGCCTATTACAGTAAAAACTTTGCAGAAACCTTCTCACATTCAATTTATTACAGCTGTAAATAATTTAACATTTTATAATTACAATTTCAATTTATTATAAGCACCCAAATAATCTACGATTCGGGAACTATCAGTGGAATAGCCGGGGATTTGTTTAATGATAAATTTAAAATATCATTGAGGTTATTGCAATGACCTCAATTTATTTCCAACGTATTGGAAAACATAAAATGTGCAAAATGTTTTCTGTGTCGTGGCTTTAGCTCTTTTCACTGTAGCTTAATACTTTACTTACTTTTTCGAAGATATAACGTACTTCAATAAAAGTACACATTTTTCAACTACATTTCCAGTCTACATTTTTTCAACTAGGATTTTTTAAATTCTACAGTTATCATATGAATATGCCTATACCAGGGGTCTCCAAACTACGGCCCGAGGGCCACATCCGGCCCGCGGACAGATTTTGTCCGGCCCGCGGAGAGCTAGCATACTTGAAAACTCCTTTTAGAGAACATATTTATTATAGCAAATTAAATTTAGTTTACTGAAGTATTCTAATTTTATGTTGAATAATTATTAATATGACATCTACATTGATATGGTCATGGGCTAACTACTCATAACATTGTTGTAGGCTTATTGTTATTGTTTTTGTGAGTAGTTGGATAAAGAAACACAGAATTGTAATGAGTAAAGACATGTATAATATGCAGAAAATTTAACTTCAGTATATAATAACTAACAAATTATTGAAATGAGTCCAACTAACATTTTAAATAAAAACATAACTTATAACAAGCATAATGACATATGAAATACTAATGAGATTTATGTAATTGAGATTTTCCAGTGACAATAGTTTGTAGTTGTGGACTAATTTTACTTGTACCAATTATTAAAAGAGATTTAAGATGCTCATCAGTTAATTTAGATCTGTAAACATTTTTTGTGTACTTCATTTTGGAGATCTTCTCACACAAATAAGTAGTACCAAAAACAGAAAACAGCCCATTTGTCCGATTTGCAGCCTTTTTTAAACGTTGCGTACTTTTTCGGACTTTTTTTTTCATCAGTGGACTATTTCACTTTTTACCACCGGCAACAATGATAATATGGTTTTGGCCCTCGGAACTTACTGGAGTAATCAGTATGGCCCTAAGGCTGGAAAGTTTGGAGACCCCTGGCCTATACAGCAAGTTTACGTACACTATAGAATAAAATTGTTTAATTTAATATCGTTCGATCGAGGACTTTACTGTACAGTATAAAATAACATTGTTTTTTGTCAACACTGGGTGTTCCCATAGACACTTGAACTTACAACATATCCTTCAAAGTAGACCTTATGTTTCCTTCAAAATGTTTTCTTGATAAATACTGTTTTCTTACCATTAGCCTAAGTATTCAAAAAATAATCTCCATATAATACCAGGCCTAGTACACGGATGCATTTTAAATGTCCTCCCCACGAACTTTTTGATACGTTTCTTCAGATACCGAAGTGACGAAGAGCTCGGTGGTTCATGTGGCCAATGGACGTTAAACAGGCCGATGTTTTTTTTGTAAAACAATACTTCATGTTTATAAGTTTATTTCCGGCCGCTTACTTCGAATAATCAATGTGTTTTTCATATTACGGACATTGTTTCAGATAATCTTTTTACGATGAACAAAGTACTCGTATCTTTCTTTTAACCTTTGTTCGTTGAAGAGATATCGGTAGTTTTTAATATGTTTCAAGGCTTTATTGCAAACGTTACAACATTACAAAAAGTTACAAATCATGTGAGATGTTCAACAGCATTTCATTTACCTAGTCTGTAGACCGGGTACTCTAGTATATTACGAATAGAAGTTTTGTAGGAAAAGAATTTGGGAAAGTCTGGATACAAAGGCAATGGGTTTGTTCGTGACCAAACACTATAAACTGCACTATTTATTATTACTTAAGTTTTAAATTAAAATTTTTTTTTTAAATTATAGAAATAATTGCTGTTAATCCAAATTTTGAAATACGAGACAATATGGGATGCATGAAAAAAGTCCAATTAGAAGATGGTCTAAACCTCAATAATACATCTTGATACAAATTACCATAGAAGATGATCTAAACCTCGATGTTAATACACCTTGATATAAATCCACTTAGAGGATGGTCTAAACCTCGATGTTAATACACCTTGATATAATTCCCCATAGAAGATGGTCTAAACCTCGATGTTAATACACCTTGATATAAATCCACTTAGAAGATGGTCTAAACCTCGATGTTAATACACCTTGATATAATTCCCCATAGAAGATGATCTAAACCTCGATGTTAATACACCTTGATATAAATCCACTTAGAGGATGGTCTAAACCTCGATGTTAATACACCTTGATATAATTCCCCATAGAAGATGATCTAAACCTCGATGTTAATACACCTTGATATAAATCCACTTAGAGGATGGTCTAAACCTCGATGTTAATACACCTTGATATAATTCCCCATAGAAGATGGTCTAAACCTCGATGTTAATACACCTTGATATAAATCCACTTAGAAGATGGTCTAAACCTCGATGTTAATACACCTTAATATAATTCCCCATAGAAGATGGTCTAAACCTCGATGTTAATACACCTTGATATAAATCCACTTAGAAGATGGTCTAAACCTCGATGTTAATACACCTTGATATAATTCCCCATAGAAGATGGTCTAAACCTCGATGTTAATACACCTTGATATAAATCCACTTAGAAGATGGTCTAAACCTCGATGTTAATACACCTTGATATAATTCCCCATAGAAGATGGTCTAAACCTCGATGTTAATGCACCTCGATATAATTCCCCATAGAAGATGGTCTAAACCTCGATGTTAATACACCTTGATATAATTCCCCATAGAAGATGGTCTAAACCTCGATGTTAATACACCTTGATATAATTCCCCATAGAAGATGGTCTAAACCTCGATGTTAATGCACCTCGATATAATTCCCCATAGAAGATGGTCTAAACCTCGATGTTAATACACCTTGATATAATTCCCCATAGAAGATGGTCTAAACCTCGATGTTAATACACCTAGATATAAATCCACATAGAAAATGGTCCAAACCTCGATGTTAATACACCTAGATATAAATCCACATAGAAAATGGTCCAAACCTCGATGTTAATACACCTAGATATAAATCCACATAGAAAATGGTCCAAACCTCGATGTTAATACACCTTGATATAATTCCCCATAGAAGATGGTCTAAACCTCGATGTTAATACACCTTGATATAAATCTACTTAGAGGATGGTCCAAACCTCGATGATAATACACCTTGATATAATTCCCCATAGAAGATGGTCTAAACCTCGATGCTAATACACCTTGATATAATTCCCCATAGAAGATGGTCTAAACCTCGATGTTAATACACCTTGATATAAATCCACTTAGAGGTCTGTAAACCCGTGTAAACCCGTAAAAACCTCGATGATAATACAACTTTATATAAATCCGTTGACTGGATTGGTGACAAAGAAAAAATGTAATTCAACCACAAAATTTTAGATGATTTACCAGCCTTAAGCCTCAGTTAAATGAGCTGAAGAAAATTGCCTAATAACTTCTAACATTTTCATTTTAAAACAACTTCAAAAATACCATTTTTTTATTGGTAGTTTTTAATAAGTTTCAAGGCTTTATTGCAAACCTTTCACTTTAATAATTTCAATTACATTATTTTTAATGTAATTGGATCGGTCTGTAAACCTATTTGGCCTCATTTTGTGCTCCAAATTTTGGAACACGTTTTAAACTGCAAGCCTCTTATCATATAAATTTGGACCTGTCTGTAAACCGATTTGGCCTTTAAATTCTTATGTTTTCTTAAGAATTACAAGAAAACACTGTCATTTTCATATATTATTTTGTACAGTATGATGAATACTGTAGCCCCAACTTCTTTGTTAATGTTGGTTGCTCTATATGATTGTATTACAAGTTACAAATCATGTAAGATGTTCAACGGCATTTCAATTACCTAGACTCTAGACATAGGAACTTTAGTACATTACGAATAAAAATTTCTTAGGAAAAGAAAATATTAACAAACTCACCACTGACACATATCTAGCAAGGAGTTGCAAACAAATAATATCAATGTTTTACAAAAAAGCAAGTGGTGTTTTCACTCTAAAAACATCGATGTTTTGACATCGACTGTTTCATGCCGATGTTTTTTCAACATCAATATTTTGTCCTGACGTATTGATATATCAATATTTTAATTGAAAAGGCTGGTGATGTTCCTTCTCACTGAACTACTGGAGCACATTTTGCTTCTGTTATCACAGTTCAGCTTATCACTTCTGACAGTAACAACGACAGTTTCACTTGGGCTGTCTGGAACTCGATTCTCGATGTCAAATTGCCAATGCTTCCTTTCTATTGTCTACGACTGTTGTCTACATATGCACGGGCTGTCTTGGTTGGTAGAATAGATGTTCCGGCGATTGGGTGTTGAATTTGCTATGGAGGAATTTTCCGAGTGATATATTTGTTTAAATTCGTATATTTCTGTTTAATACATGTTATCATTAACTTAATTCATTAATATTCTTAATCTGTGCCTATAAAAAAAAACACTTTTATTTTTAATGCAAAGTACTTAAAGATAATATATATATATATATATATATCTTTTATATATATATATATATATATATATATATATATATATATATATAGAACATAATGTTTTAACATTGCTTACCATATCCCAATGATAGCTGACAGAATCAACGAAGCGGAAAAACAGTGATCTGCTGATACTCTATAAATTAGCTTATTCCTGGTGTACTAGTTACGTAAACTAAGATAGAAGACTGAATAACGAGTTCTCATCTGTCACTCTGAGAGAGTATTGCTAGTGTTTGAACAAAGGTTGATAGAAGAATGATTTTGTCGCTGCTACTCTAACAGCTTAGTGCTCTTTACCCAAATCCAAACCAAGGCCAGAGGCTAAACAAATGAATTTTCCTCTGTTACTTTGAGAGTGTATTGCTAGTGTTTGAACAAAGGTTGATAGAAGAATGATTTTGTCGCTGCTACTCTAACAGCTTAGTGCTCTTTACCCAAATCCAAACCAAGGCCGGAGGCTAAACAAATGAATTTTCCTCTGTTACTTTGAGAGTGTATTGCTAGTGTTTGAACAAAGGTTGATAGAAGAATGATTTTGTCGCTGCTACTCTAACAGCTTAGTGCTCTTTACCCAAATCCAAACCAAGGCCGGAGGCTAAACAAATGAATTTTCCTCTGTTACTTTGAGAGTGTATTGCTAGTGTTTGAACAAAGGTTAATAGAAGAATGATTTTGTCGCTGCTACTCCAAGAACTTAGTACTACCTACCCAAACCCAAACCGAGGACAGATGCTAAACAAACGAGTTTGCCTATGATATTCTAAAAGTTGAAACTAACTGCTTGAGCCATAATGAAAGACCGTAGAACGAGTTTGCCGCGGACACACTGTGATATAGTGTATTACTAAGAACCCATGCCAAAAACTGAAGAACGTTTATACTTCTTATAGCCTGAGAGTGTTGTACTTGCAAACCAAACTAAGATTAATGACTGAATAACGAGTTTCTCTCAAATACTTTGAGCACCTAGTACCCAAACTAAAGTTTAACACTGAAGAAAGGATTTGGCGTTTTTATTTCAAGAGCTTAGTACTACGCGTACAAAACAAACGTTGATGACTGAAGAAACGAGTTTTTTTTTGTGTTTAACGTCCGACTATTGTGCACACTTGGGCTAATGCAGACGATGGGATGATTTATAGCGTATGAAAATGCCAAGCCCTGGCCGGGAATCGAACCCGGGTCCTCGGGGTGAAAGCCTAGTACGCTATCCACTAGGCCACCGAGGCGGCCAAACGAGTTTTGTAGCTGATATTTTGAGAGCAGAACAATTTGTTCACACCAAGATTCAAGACTGGAGAAATTGATAGCTTCTGATACTTTTAAAGTGTTGTACTAGTTACACAACCATAGCTGAAGACTAAAGAAAGAGTTCGCCTCGGCGCTGATACTTTGGAAGCTTTGTTTATCCTAAATTCTCTGTGTTCTCTCTATTATACTGTCTGTTCAAACT
Source organism: Callitettix versicolor (assembly GCA_022606455.1). NCBI lineage: Eukaryota > Metazoa > Arthropoda > Insecta > Hemiptera > Cercopidae > Callitettix > Callitettix versicolor. The sequence goes on along the minus strand of CM040182.1, from coordinate 15,099,230 downwards.
AAAAGTAATAATTGAAAAAAGATTTCGTCTGTGATACTTAGAGCCTAGTACTAAGTGTCCAATCCAACCTTCAAGGTACAAGGATATTTTTGTCGTTGGCGTGGTAAATCGTAGTAAAACCAAGGTTAAACTCTGAAAAATGAATTTGTTACACACACACCACACACACACACACACACACACACACACACACACACACACACACACACACACACACACACACACACACACACACACACACACACACACACACACACACACACACACACACACACACACACACACACACACACACACATACATACACACACACACACACACACACACACACACACACACACACACACACACACACACACACACACACACACACACACACACATATATATATATATATATATATATATATATATATATATATATATATATATATATACACACACACACACACATATATATATATATATATATATATATATACACACACACACACAATTAAATCTTGCGGATGAAGACTGATGAAATACTCGTATTGCGTCAGATTCTCTGAGAGCGTAACGCTAATTGCTTAGGTCAAGTTTGAAAATAATTAGTTGACTTAGGTTTTGATACTCTAGGAATGTTGTAGCAGCCTCCCAAACCAAGTTTTAAAATTGTAGATCACGATGACATGTTGAATGTATTACCAACTTCCCTAGATAAAATTTAAAGACAGAAGAACGGGTTTACTCCTAAAGCGAAACACTGGCTGCCCGACTTGAGCTTGAAAGTAACAGCAACAGTGCGTAGTTATGTAGCAAGAATGTGTCGGCTTATGTACGCGTTACAGCCATTTCTAAAAACCTACTATGTACACTTAACAGTATTTAGGAATCCCTGGTAACCGACTCATCCCTGACGTTCTTCGTGTTTCTGTTGAACAAAAAACCTCTGTAAAAAATTAACGGTAACCTCTACGCTACTTCAACATACCTCGTCATAGAAAATTAAAAATTGCAACATTTTCCGATTATTTTGGATGAATTTCTTTTGCACTGAGGAAAGTGTTTTTGATCTAGTACAAATCTACATTTAAAAAAATATTGTTATTATTATTTATATAAATTTTAAATTTAAAATAACATCAAGTGGACGAATTTTAAAACCGACATAAATCTCTGTAAAATAAACCACTGAACGGTTTCATGATTGATTAACAGAAGTAAGGCCTAAGTTTATATAGAGATAAATAATGATATCTGATGATGACAAATCGTCAGGTAAAAACTCAGCAGGGAGTTGGCCCTACACGGCGCCAACAAAGAGAGCCCATGTGTCGACAACAATAGACCCATAAATAAACTTCATCGTCCGAAAGAAGTTTTGTGAAGATCGGTTAAAAGTTCAGGTTTTACTAGCAAAGAGTAGTTTTAGGTTAGGACAATTAAGCCACCGTATGGATCGTTGATTTCAATCAACGAGCGTACACTCTAATACGATTGATTTAATTAATTATGACAAAACGCCCATGCGCACGCAAATTTTTTAAGCGGTCCAATAATTTGACCGAACACAGTACGGTTGCCGTGCTAGAAGGCGCAATAAATTTCTTTTTAGACTGTTCATGTTTCAAGTATTAATAGAGAACAAATTAGACTTGCAGTAAAACAGGTTATCACCAATAAACCGAACACACACACACACGCGCGCGCGCGCGCGCGCGCACGCACACGCACACACACACACACACACACACACACACACACACACACACACACACACACACACACACACACACACACACACACAAGTATTAATAGAGAACAAATTAGGCTTGCAGTAAAACAGGTAAACCAATAAACCGAACACACACACACAAGTATTAATAGAGAACAAATTAGGCTTGCAGTAAAACAGTTTATCACCACACATTTTGTACTATATTTATAAATACGTAGGTACAACAAATTTTTTTTTTATTTTATTTTTTTATTTTATTTTTTTATTTTATTTTTTTATTTTATTTTTTTTTTGCTCTAGAGAACCTTTGAAATTATTGGAACAAAACGCGTTTACAAGAAAATCGTTTAATATAGACATATAAAGTTCTAGTTTTAAATAATTTTTTTTCAAAACGTGAGCGATTCAAGATGTTTCATATAGCCTAAAGTATAGCCTACTAGCTGCTACAGTGTATGCTTAGCTACAGAAATTTATATTTTCCAATTTATAATCACTGTGATTTTATATTGTAACACTGTTACAATATTACAGATTTTCTATGGTATCATTTATGACCTAAATAAAATACACCAACGCATTACACATATTAGATAAAATTCAATTTAGATGTTTCACGGTATTACTAATGTGGGGATTTTTTTTAATTGCTATAAATTTTCCTCGAACTATCGATATGTGTAACTCAAACTAGCGTACCAGATTTGAAAAGAAAAATCTTTCACAAGGAAATCCCAAATAAATCCTAATTGCCGAAAATATATTTTAAGTTTTATACACACACTGGTATACACACATACACATACACACACATACACGCGCGCACGCACACACACACACGCACGCACACGCACACACACACACACACACAGACACACAGACACGCGCGCGCGCGCACACACACACACACACACACACACACACACACACACACACACATATATATATATATATATATATATATATATATATATATATATATATATATTATTATTATTATTATTATTATTATTATCTGCGCATAGACCCTGTTGGATCACGCAAAGCACTCCGACTCATGTCTTGCTCCTTCTAATCCTCCACACCTCCCTCATCCTGTCCCCATGGATCCTCTTCCGCTCCTCCGGCCATTTTACCCCTGCTCTCTTTGGGATTTCATTCTCTGGGACCTTCCAACCAAGCATCTTTCTCCTGTATGCGCTCCTGTCTTCAACATCTGTTGAGTCTATTCCTGCGTCATGTAGGTCTATTCTGACTTGCGCGATCAACGACGTTGTTGATTTGACACCTTGTATATACTTAAGGATTCTGTTGGCAAGTCTCGTTGTTGGGAGTCTACTGATGTGTCCATAGAACCGAAGCCTCCTTCTTCTGATATCTGCTGCCAGGTTCGATATCTGTGGTCTTCCGGGAGTGCAACCCGTATCCATCTTCTGTTAATCTCGGGCGAAGGATCTTCCTCAAGATTTTGCGTTCTTCCTTCAAAATGTCCTCCATGGTAGCTTCTGTGTGGAGTGCTAGCGTCTCGCTTGCATATAATACCTCCGGTTTTATGATTGTGTTGTAAATACATATTTTGTTTTTGTTCTTTTAAGGCGAAAAGCACATTGAGGCTATTATCATCTCCCTAAATGTAAGTGTGAGTGTAAAGTGTTTAAAGTCGTAAGTGTAGTATTGTAAGTGTAAGTGTGTGTTAGACTCGGGTACCGCGAGGGACGTCTAAATCCTCTCAATTGGTGCAGCTAGTCTGCATCCCCTTTGGGGAATATATATATATATATATATATATATATATATATATATTATTATTATTATTATTATCTGCGCATAGACCCTGTTGGATCACGCAAAGCACTCCGACTCATGTCTTGTTCCTTCTAATCCTCCACACCTCCCTCATCCTGTCCCCATGGATCCTCTTCCGCTCCTCCGTCCATTTTACCCCTGCTCTCTTTGGGATTTCATTCTCTGGGACCTTCCAACCGAGCATCTTTCTCCTGTATGCGCGCCTGTCTTCAACATCTGTTGAGTCTATTCCTGCGTCATGTAGGTCTATTCTGATTTGTGCGATCCACGACGTTGTTGATTTGACACCTTGTATATACTTATGGATTCTGTTGGCAAGTCTCGTTGTTGGGAGTCTACTGATGTGTCCATAGAACCGAAGCCTCCTTCTTCTGATATCTGCTGCCAGGTTCGATATCTTCTCTGTGGTCTTCCGGGAGTGCAACCTGTATCCATCTTCTGTTAATCTCGGGCCAAGGATCTTCCTCAAGATTTTGCGTTCTTCCTTCAAAATACCCTCCATAGTAGCTTTTGTGTGGAGTGCTAGCGTCTCGCTTGCATATAATACCTCCGGTTTTATGACTGTGTTGTAGTGTCTGATTTTTGTGTGCGTCGACATACATCTCTTATTGTAGATATCACGCTTTATACCGAGAGCCCTCTTCATTCTCAGTAGCCGAACCTTTTGCGCAGCCTTCTCGCCACCTGTGGGTTCAAGAATTTCTCCCAGATATTTGAAGTGCTTGACTCTGTTTATCTTACCATATTTTGTGTTTAGTTCTTGAATATTTAATTTTGTACAGAAGAATTCGGTTTTTTTTAACGAGATCTGTAGACCGACCCTCTCTGCACATTCCTTTAGGACTTCTATCTGTTTAATCGCTGTTGTTTCATTATCTGTGAGTATGTCCAGGTCATCTGCAAAAGCTAGGCACGCGATTTCTGTGTTGTCCTTAGGTCTTCCAAGTCGAACTGGTTTCCAGTGCCCTTCAATTTTTAATTCTTTCTCCCATTCCCTGATAACTTTGTCCAACACCAGATTGAAAAGGAGAGGCGAGAGTCCATCTCCTTGGCGAACTCCAGATGTGATCAGGAAGGGTTTAGAAATTTCCCCCATAAATTTCACCTTAGCGATTGTTCCTGTCAGTGTTTGTTTGATCAGTCGCAGTGTTTTAGGATCAAGTCCATGTTCTTCCAGGATATTAAACAAAGATTTTCGATTAATGGAATCGTACGCTTTTTTAAAATCTACGAACGTACAGATCACTGGGACATTCCTTTTAGCTTTTACTTGCAATATTGTTTTCAGGTTGAAAATTTGTTCTGTGCACGAGCGACCCGGACGGAAACCTGCCTGGTACTCACCAATTCTGTATTCTATCTGTTTTTGTGTTCTTTGAAGAAGACATGTTGAGAGTATTTTGTAAGTAACTTGTAGTAAAGAAATTCCTCTGTAGTTGTTCACATCTGTTCTGTCTCCTTTCTTGTGTAGGGGGTGAATAAGAGCACACTTCCAGTCATCCGGTAATTTTTCCGTTCGCCAGATATCCGTGATGGTATTTGTTAATTCCTGTAATGAGTTCGGTCCGAGATTCTTCAGAAGTTCTGCAATGATTCTATCTTCTCCGGATGCCCTGTTGTTTTTCAGTCTATGTATGTGATCCTCGATTTCTTCTTGTGTTGGTGGTAACGATTCAGGGTAAGTGTCAGCACAGTTTTCTTTAGGGAACCGTTTGTTGGGTTCGGGGCAATTAAGGAGGTCAGAAAAATATTTTGCTAACTCCTGACAGTTTTCGTAATTAGTTAATGCCAATGTGCCGTCTTGTTTTCTAAAGCACAGATTTTGTAGTGCTTTATCTATATATATATATATTTTGTGGTATATATATATATATACACACGCGCACGCGCACGCGCACGCGCGCGCACACACACACACACACACACACACACACACACACACACACACACACACACACATACACGCACACACACGCACACATATACACACACACACGCACACGCACACACGCACATACGCGCGCACACACACACACACACACACACACACACACACACACACACACACACACACACACACACACACACACACACACACACACACACATACATACATACATACATACATACACACACACACACGCACGCACGCACGCGCGCGCACACACACACACACATACACACGCATATACTTAAAATTAAAATGCGAAATAGTAAAAGTATTGGCAGCTAGTTTGGAACGTGTCAACGGAATGCAAAGCAGTTTATCTCTTATAAACATAAAAAGCAATGCCCTGACTGATAGACTGATTCATAATCAACGTAAAGTCAACACTATAATAGTTAGACTAGAAATTTTCAGGGTACCTTAGTACCACCATGTAGTGGTGCGCGAAGAATGATTTTGCAATATTTAACCCCTAAATGTGATAAAAATGGGGTACAACAGTTTTTACTGGAAAAATATGTTTTTAGTCCGATCTTCTTTAAACGTAGAATAATTATTCTAAAACACAAGTAATGAAATACATTTTCATCATTTTCCAAAATTCATCCCCTAAAGGTATTAAAATGGGGTAGAAAATGTAAAAAGGAAGTATAAAATTTTACATTGGAAAACATATTTTTTTTTGATCGTGTATTCATTAAAGAACATTATCCATGAAATAGGCTTTGTCGTACGGCTTTGTTGTAAACTTTATTTTTTTACACAATTTTGGACGTCCAAATGAGTACCGTTGGCTGTTGTAATAATAACTCCATCATACAGTTACTGGGAACTCCACAGTAGCAACTTTTGCAAATGACACAGCAATTTTAACAGTTGGGGACAATATTTTAGAAGTCACAGAGAAATTACAGAATGCCACCAACGCAGTAAGTCAATGGACAAAAAAATGGAGAGTAAAGCTTAATGAAGCAAAAACTGTACACATTAATTTTACGAATAGAAAATATGAACTATTACCAATAATATTAAACGAAAGGAGTATAACATATGCAAACAGTGCTAAATATCTAGGAATGACACTCGATGCAAAGCTCCGATGGAAGAAAGAAAAAAGAGGAGCTGCAGCTCAAATTCAATAAAATGTTTTGGCTTATTGGAAGAAATTCAGAACTTTCGATAGCCAACAAGATACTGCTATACAAGCAAGTTCTAAGACCAATATGGACCTATGGTGCACCACTCTGAGGATGTACAAGAAAAAGCAATAGTAAAATTATTCAAGTTTTTCAAAATAAAGTATTGAGAACGATGGTCAACGCCGCTTGGTATGTGAGAAATGTAAACATACACCTAGGTGTTGAATCTGTTCAGGAAGTCATTAAAAAGCTCTCGGTTAAGCATTATTGCAGGTTAGAACAGCATAATAATACAGAGATTGTCCAACTACTATGCCGCAGTGACAACATCACAAGAAGGCTGAAGAGGACCAAGCCAATTGACCTCTCCAGGCTGTAAACACATTGGGACCAGCCGTCGGACTGCACCCCAGCACACAGTGAACACAATGATAAAGAAAAATTACTAGATGGGGCACGCCTCAGTTGTAATTAATATAAAATAAAAAAAAAAATAATAATGATTATAAACCACAATAAAATATTTCAAATTATTAACTTACACGCGGGGACATCCTCCCGGCTTGGCGAGGCAGCATACAAAACAGTTGTAAATTTGATGTGCAATAAAACAAAAAAATACA
>CM040182.1:14916995-15084495 GCA_022606455.1 Callitettix versicolor | reverse complement strand
TTATATTTTTTCTCCAGGTTTTTCTGTACATTTGCAGTATTGGCAAACTGCCATCCCTTGTTTTTATTGCGGTAAAACGACAAGATAATTTAGATACTAGTTATTTGTGCAACTACTGAGCGAAGTGTGTGTATTTTAATTATTAGGGTACAATGTTTATTTATAATTAGTTTCCATGTGTGTATTAAATAAACAATGTATACTAATACAACATACGTACGTTAATTAGCATGAAAGCACTAGGCTATATAATTTGATTCATCATACAGTAAACTAAGTCGTGTCGTTTAAAATTTAAATTTTATTTAGTTGTCAAGGAAGTAAAAACAGGAGGAAAAGTAAAAACAATTAGCAAAGTTTAAGTTTGGGTTAGCAAAACAATCGTTTCGCTCACTACTGCAGGAAAAGTAAATTGTTCACGTATATAATATACGAACCTAAGAATATTATGTATTTCATGAAAAATCGATATTTTAATTTTATATTTTGGCCGCACTTTTGTTATTTTTTCAAGGAACACTTTTTTAAATTTTTTAATAAATTTTCTTTTTCCACCAGAAATAACAAGTTAGATTATTTTTACTTTCCACGCTAAAATAAAACAAAAGTTTGCATCATCTTGAATCTTTACTTGTATGGTTGAGACGAAAAAAATTACTTCGGCCTATTCAAGTTGGTTTCATGATAATCACATTTAATTTAATCACAAAGCGTTTTAATAATCTGTGCCTCAAATTAGCCTGTGAGTTCCGTTCTGTCATAAGAAAAGCTTGTAGGCCTAACTACAAAGATAAAGTTAACAACTGTATGAGGTTAAGAATAAGAGGTAGCCTAATAAACTTATGTTTGATAATACAGTTATTTAGGCCTGCATATGCTAATAACAAGATAGCGCGATCAGTTTAAGATTTTATAATTATTTTTTTTTCCTTTTTTTTTATATCTTCCGTATACATGTACTTATGAATGTCAACAAAGCATGTTTTGAAAAATTCACCGAAAACTTTAGGAGATTTTAAAAAATATAAAAATTCTTTTGCAGTGTGGGTAAAAGAAGAATACGATCCAAATGAAGTTTTTGTGTTCGTGCATCAAACATGTATAGGACGTTGATGGTAAAACGTTGAGGGGTGAAAACTTCAGGTACTTTTAGGTTTTTCGAGTATAATTTGAAACTATAAATGATTTTGGTAGAAATGGCTTTGGTTTGTGTGTTTGTTAGTTACGCAGTTCTTGCTAAGTCCATTAACTTATTGCTTTGAAATTTTGTACGGATAGCTTGTATAAAGCCCGAACGTTTATGTGTAAGATTTTCCCCATTCACTTCCGTTTCAATATGGCTGCTTCTGATTTACAATGAGTGTACGCGGTTTTAACTGATTCCAAATATATGAAGTTTTAGTACGTTCTGACTTTCGCCAGACCTCTCCAAGTCCAAGTTTTTTGTTCCCTCTTTCTAATTTCGACAAGTTAGGTCAAAAAAAATCTAGAAAAAATGTATAAATCAAATTTGGATCAAAGCAAGAAACTGTTTTTCGGATATTTTAGCGTGACTGGAGCGATAAAATCATTGTTGCGGCAGTGCAGAAAACTCTGGGGTTAGATGCCGCTGTTGGCAATCCGTTCTTGATACTTTACGTTTGATATGTAAGTAATTGTAAACATCAATCAGCAAAATAAAAGTACATTTTTTTTTTATTTTATTTTATTTATTTATTTTTTATTTTTTTTTTTTTTAACGTCCGACTATTGTGTACACTTGGGCTAATGCAGACGATGGGATGATTTTTAGCGTATGAAAATGCCAAGCCCTCGTCGGGAATCGAACCCGGGTCCTCGGGGTGAAAGCCTAGTACGCTGTCCACTAGGCCACCGAGGCGGCATGGTACGTATTTTTAGGTGTACCATTTGAAAATACGTACCGCACACAAAAATGACCGTGTACAAAATAAATACAGCGCACAAAAATTACCACGTACAAAGTACGTACCGAACATAAAAAATTACCACGTACAACGTACGTACCGTACAAAAAATTACCGCGTACAAAATACGTACCGTACACAAAAATTACCGCGTACAACGTACGTACCGTACAAAAAATTACCGCGTACAAACTACGTACAGCACACAAAAATTACCGCGTACAAAATACGTACAGCACACAAAAATTACCGCGTACAAAATACGTACAGCACACAAAAATTACCGCGTACAAAATACGTACAGCACACAAAAATTACCGCGTACAAAATACGTACAGCACACAAAAATTACCGCGTACAACGTACGTACCGAACACAAAAATTACCGCGTACAAAATACGTACAGCACACAAAAATTACCGCGTACAAAGTACGTACAGCACACAAAAATTACCGCATACAAAGTACGTATAGCACACAAAAATTACCGCGTACAAAGTACGTACAGCACACAAAAATTACCGCGTACAAAATACGTACCGTACACAAAAATTACCGCGTACAACGTACGTACCGTACAAAAAATTACCGCGTACAAACTACGTACAGCACACAAAAATTACCGCGTACAAAATACGTACAGCACACAAAAATTACCGCGTACAAAATACGTACAGCACACAAAAATTACCGCGTACAAAATACGTACAGCACACAAAAATTACCGCGTACAAAATACGTACAGCACACAAAAATTACCGCGTACAAAATACGTACAGCACACAAAAATTACCGCGTACAAAATACGTACAGCACACAAAAATTACCGCGTACAAAATACGTACAGCACACAAAAATTACCGCGTACAAAATACGTACAGCACACAAAAATTACCGCGTACAAAATACGTACAGCACACAAAAATTACCGCGTACAAAATACGTACAGCACACAAAAATTACCGCGTACAACGTACGTACCGAACACAAAAATTACCGCGTACAAAATACGTACAGCACACAAAAATTACCGCGTACAAAATACGTACAGCACACAAAAATTACCGCGTACAAAATACGTACAGCACACAAAAATTACCGCGTTCAAAATACGTACAGCACACAAAAATTACCGCGTTCAAAATACGTACAGCACACAAAAATTACCGCGCACAATGTATGTACCGTATACAAAAATTACCGCGTACAAAGTACGTACCGAACACAAAAATTACCGCGTACAAAATACGTACCGTATACAAAAATTACCGCGTACAAAATACGTACAGCACACAAAAATTACCGCGCACAATGTATGTACCGTATACAAAAATTACCGCGTACAAAGTACGTACCGAACACAAAAAATTACCGCGTACAAAGTAAGTACCGAACCAAAAAAAATTACCGTGTACAAAATACGTACCGCACACAAAAATTACTGCGTACAAAATACGTACAGCACACAAAAATTACTGCGTACAAAATACGTACCGTATTTCAGGAAAAATCAAATTTAGATCTCAACGGTCAATACTAGTTTACAAGACAAGAAACAAGGCGTCTACAAACACTCAGTGCTTGCTTGACCATTTTCATTTTATTTTGTTAACAACCACCAACACTGGTTGCACGTGATTAGTTTTTTTAGATTTTTTTTTAATTGTTCATTTTTTAATTTGTATTTTTTTTAATTTGTATTTTTTTTTTTTAACGTTCATACCTTATGCCAGTTAGATTAATGAGGACGAGGGATCAGCGTTAACGGAAAGGAAAAAGCAACGGGAGTAACTGCGGCTAGAACTAAGAACCTTAAAGTGTGCAGTTCAGAGACGCAGCAGACTGACCGGTGCTTTAGGCACATCGAGTCCCCTAGTTTTTTTAGAGGTAATAAAGCTGTAAGGATCAACGCTGGCCAACCTCTACTCCTTAACTCATTCCAGGCTATTGTTTAACCGCTTTGTTATTAGGAAACAATGGGAAACTTTGAAGTTAACGAAACTGGACAAATGGTGCACAACCACAAAAGAAGAAAATCGATCAGATTTTTCAAAACCGTTAACCAGATTTTTCTAAAAGCTTTGTTATATATGAAAATCCATCAGTTTAGTCAGTGAGCCAAATTTTAATAAATTTAAAAAAATAGAGTCACATAAACAACACAACAACAACAATAAAAACAACAGAAACAACAACAACAATAATAATAATAATAAGTAATACATAAACCCAATATTAAAAAAATAAAAAACACGACAGAGTACAAAGTTGATTTTTGTTTACTCCCAAATTATAATTTTCCTTACTAAATTCAGTACACTCGCTTGAGTTTTGCATCTTAATGATCAAACTTTTGAGTAAAATCTGATGAATAACTTTTAAAAAATTTAGATAATTCTTTGATTTCATGCATACAGCTTTTTTGTAAACAGCGATACTTTTTCGATAGTTAATGGCTGTATTTCAAGAAATTTAATCGACATTATTATTGTTGATCTTGTGCGAATCAAAATCGTGTTATTTTGAAGTTTTTTAACAAAAAAAATGATTTTAAATTAAAAAGTTTGATTAAAAACTAATAAATTTAAGATATGCCTAAACTAAACGCGTACGTGCGTGCTGAATTTCATCGGAATCGGTTAATTCTTGTATTCACAAACACACAGATAGACAGGCTTTCGGGTAAAAGTAGCTTTTCATTCAGATGATTTGAAAATAAACATTAATATCTCAATAAAGATTTTTTTTAAAGATCATTGCACTTTCTATAATTGACAGAACGAAGCGAGGTTTGTTTCAACTCGACCGTTCGGCATTTGGTTTGTGTGTTTGTTTCTTCTCTTCGTTTCACCCTCTTTGGGGTACGCTGAATTAATCATTTCTTGCGCGCTGTACTTTTCTTTGTTCCCAGTAGCTCTTCATTCTTTCCGATCTTCTTTTCCTCTCCTCTTCTGAAATGATAGCTTTAGGTTTTATTTTGGTTTTATCTTGGAATCTTATTCTTTCGTCTTTGGTAATCATCTTAGCAGTTTGGTCAAGCAATGAATCTTCTGTAATTTTTAATTCTATTAGGTCTTTTTCAATTTCTTTAAACCAGTTCGGTTTTGTTTTACGATTATGGAAAAAAATCAAACACTTGTTTCGTTAATCTATTAGAGTTCATTCTAAGAAGATGGCCGTAAAAATTTATTCTCCTTTTTCTCATAGTATCTGACAATTTTTCAATTTTCTTGTAGAGAGCTTCATTTCTTATATATACTACTTTATTATCCTGAAATTTTGTTCCTATAATTTTTCTTAAGATTTTCCTTTCCTTTGTGTGTTTCTTTGTTACGCAGTTTTGGCTAAACGCATTGACTGATTGTTTTTGAAATTTGTTACGGAGGTACCTTGTATAAAGCCCGAACGACTTATGCGTAAGATTTTTCCCCATTCACTTCCGTTTGAAGATGGCAGCCTCTGATTTAACATGATTAAATCATGTATTGATTTAAACCGAGTATATAATTTCTCACTCGTCTATGACGAGTGTCGGGGGCCGATTGTTTTAAAATTTGGTGTCAGGTACCCTGTTTAAAGCCCGAGAACGTATGCGAACGATTTTTTCTCATTCACATCCGTTTCAAGATTATGGACTCTGATGCAACGTTGAAAGCGTAGTTGCTGGTTATTTCCTGTAATAGTGACTGAACGGCAAGACCTATCGTAATTTTACCTCTTCATGGAAAAAGAGTATAGAATTTTTAATAAAGTTGTTGCAGTAATATATTTAAAAATATTACGGTTACCGATTAAATTGGCGGGAAAAGTTACGAGCGCTGTCGCGGAGCGCTCTGTATATTAATTAAGAATATACTTCGAGCTCTATTGTTCTTTGAACTACTAGTATAGGCCCTACTTCATACTGTAAGATCTGCATACTTCATTGTTCTAAAATCTGCAAATTACTGTCGTTCCAATCAACTGTTTCATAAATGATCATTTAATTTTTCATTTAAGAGATAATTCAGATTTTATAATGGTTCGTAATGTACGCCAACATTTATAAAAGAATTGTGTTCTTTCTTAAAAATTATATTTTCCAACAATGCTATTTGTATTGCATAGAGCGCTGTGAGACCAGGTTTGTCCTACAGTCTAGGTCTTCGAAGTTTAATTTCCTAAACCGCAAGTGTACGCGAGGAATGACTGACTACGCCATATATTGACTATCTCATGCTGTGTTACAATCCTAATAAACCATGGAACAACCAGCCTATAACTTACTGGCATTGTTCCTCTTAAATACCATTCAAAATAATAAGCCCAGCATCCACTAATACAGTAATACCATCCGACTATAGTAATCCCGACCGCGAGTATGTTTTTGTAATTTAGCAATAACAATTTTGACAGTTTAAGATACGAAACACAGCGGTCAAATTAAATATAGACCAGATTAACCAGTGCCAGTGCAATGGAGGTTTCGTTACTTGTTAGATTAATAATTACCGCCAAACGCGACTATAAGGATGTCTGAGTGAGATATAAATTAACTTGTGGAACGGAAACAAGGCTAAGATATAAAAATACGGCTCCAACTGCACACCTTTTTTTAAAATATCAGTTCCTGTTACTTATTAACTGTGATTTTACGGAGTTCTAATTTATCAGGAGGCGCGCGAGATTAGGACCACCGTGTTTTCTTTGAAAGCGTTTTTTCCTGTCTGTCGGTAACGCCCTTAAGAAGCTAAGCCGAGAGTTATGGAAGGTGTCGGTAAACCTGGGAAAAATATGGCGGTTACTGATATTTTTTTCTTTTAAGGAGAGTAAAAATTACGTGAGAACGTTCAGAAGGGACGCGCTAAAATGGAAGCGAAGAAATATTTTTATACACAATACGATAGATCCGCAGCCATGATGAACGTTATCTGATGGCACTCTCAATATGAATTGTAAATTTTCTCTCAGACTAACACCGCTGTTTTGACTTTATCATGACACTCCCAATATGAATTGTAAATTTTCTCTGACACTAACACCGCTGTTTTGACTTTATCATGGCACTCCTAATATGAATTGTAAATTTTCTCTCAGACTAACAACGCTGTTTTGACTTTATCATGGCACTCCCAATATGAATTGTAAATTTTCTCTGACACTAACACCGCTGTTTCGACTTTATCATGGCACTCCTAATATGAATTGTAAATTTTCTCTCAGACTAACAACGCTGTTTTGACTTTATCATGGCACTCCCAATATGAACTGTAAATTTTCTCTGACACTAACACCGCTGTTTCGACTTTATCATGGCACTCCTAATATGAATTGTAAATTTTCTCTCAGACTAACAACGCTGTTTTGACTTTATCATGGCACTCCCAATATGAATTGTAAATTTTCTCTCAGACTAACAACGCTGTTTCGACTTTATCATGGCACTCCCAATATGAATTGTAAATTTTCTCTGACACTAACACCGCTGTTTCGACTTTATCATTGCACTCCTAATATGAATTGTAAATTTTCTCTCAGACTAACAACGCTGTTTTGACTTTACCATGGCACTCCCAATATGAATTGTAAATTTTCTCTCAGACTAACAACGCTGTTTCGACTTTATCATGGCACTCCTAATATGAATTGTAAATTTACTCTCAGACTAACAACGCTCTTTTGACTTTATCATGGCACTCCCAATATGAATTGTAAATTTTCTCTCAGACTAACAACGCTGTTTCGACTTTATCATGGCACTCCTAATATGAATTGTAAATTTACTCTCAGACTAACAACGCTCTTTTGACTTTATCATGGCACTCCCAATATGAATTGTAAATTTTCTCTCAGACTAACAACGCTGTTTTGACTTTATCATGGCACTCCCAATATGAATTGTAAATTTTCTCTCAGACTAACAACGCTGTTTCGACTTTATCATGGCACTCCTAATATGAATTGTAAATTTACTCTCAGACTAACAACGCTCTTTTGACTTTATCATGACACTCCCAATATGAATTGTAAATTTTCTCTCAGACTAACAACGCTGTTTTGACTTTATCATGACACTCCCAATATGAACTGTAAATTTACTCTCACACTAACACCGCTGTTTTGACTTTATCAAGGCACTCCCAATATGAATTGTAAATTTACTCTCACACTAACACCGCTGTTTCGACTTTATCATTGCACTCCTAATATGAATTGTAAATTTTCTCTCAGACTAACAACGCTGTTTTGACTTTATCATGGCACTCCCAATATGAATTGTAAATTTACTCTCACACTAATACCGCTGTTTTGACTTTATCATGGCACTCCCAATATGAATTGTAAATTTACTCTCACACTAACACCGCTGTTTCGACTTTATCATTGCACTCTAATATGAATTGTAAATTTTCTCTCAGACTAACAACGCTGTTTTGACTTTATCATGGCACTCCCAATATGAATTGTAAATTTACTCTCACACTAATACCGCTGTTTTGACTTTATCATGGCACTCCCAATATGAATTGTAAATTTACTCTCACACTAACACCGCTGTTTCGACTTTATCATTGCACTCCTAATATGAATTGTAAATTTTCTCTCAGACTAACAACGCTGTTTTGACTTTATCATGGCACTCCCAATATGAATTGTAAATTTTCTCTCAGACTAACAACGCTGTTTCGACTTTATCATGGCACTCCTAATATGAATTGTAAATTTACTCTCAGACTAACAACGCTCTTTTGACTTTATCATGGCACTCCCAATATGAATTGTAAATTTTCTCTCAGACTAACAACGCTGTTTCGACTTTATCATGGCACTCCTAATATGAATTGTAAATTTACTCTCAGACTAACAACGCTCTTTTGACTTTATCATGGCACTCCCAATATGAATTGTAAATTTTCTCTCAGACTAACAACGCTGTTTTGACTTTATCATGGCACTCCCAATATGAATTGTAAATTTTCTCTCAGACTAACAACGCTGTTTCGACTTTATCATGGCACTCCTAATATGAATTGTAAATTTACTCTCAGACTAACAACGCTCTTTTGACTTTATCATGACACTCCCAATATGAATTGTAAATTTTCTCTCAGACTAACAACGCTGTTTTGACTTTATCATGACACTCCCAATATGAACTGTAAATTTACTCTCACACTAACACCGCTGTTTTGACTTTATCATGGCACACCCAATATGAATTGTAAATTTACTCTCACACTAATACCGCTGTTTTGACTTTATCATGGCACTCCCAATATGAATTGTAAATTTACTCTCACACTAACACCGCTGTTTTGACTTTATCATGGCACTCCCAATATGAATTGTAAATTTACTCTCACACTAACACCGCTGTTTTGACTTTATCATTGCACTCCCAATATGAATTGTAAATTTACTCTCACACTAACACCGCTGTTTTGACTTTATCATTGCACTCCCAATATGAATTGTAAATTTTCTCTGACACTAACACCGCTGTTTTGACTTTATCATTGCACTCCCAATATGAATTGTAAATTTACTCTCACACTAACACCGCTGTTTTGACTTTATCATTGCACTCCCAATATGAATTGTAAATTTTCTCTGACACTAACACCGCTGTTTTGACTTTATCATTGCACTCCCAATATGAATTGTAAATTTACTCTCACACTAACACCGCTGTTTTGACTTTATCATTGCACTCCCAATATGAATTGTAAATTTTCTCTGACACTAACACCGCTGTTTTGACTTTATCATTGCACTCCCAATATGAATTGTAAATTTACTCTCACACTAACACCGCTGTTTTGACTTTATCATTGCACTCCCAATATGAATTGTAAATTTTCTCTGACACTAACACCGCTGTTTTGACTTTATCATGACACTCCCAATATGAATTGTAAATTTACTCTCACACTAACACCGCTGTTTTGACTTTATCATTGCACTCCCAATATGAATTGTAAATTTACTCTCACACTAACACCGCTGTTTTGACTTTATCATTGCACTCCCAATATGAATTGTAAATTTTCTCTGACACTAACACCGCTGTTTTGACTTTATCATGACACTCCCAATATGAATTGTAAATTTACTCTCACACTAACTCCGCTGTTTTGACTTTATCA
This sequence comes from Callitettix versicolor, assembly GCA_022606455.1. Lineage (NCBI taxonomy): Eukaryota > Metazoa > Arthropoda > Insecta > Hemiptera > Cercopidae > Callitettix > Callitettix versicolor. The sequence continues at coordinate 15,074,444 of CM040182.1, read as the reverse complement.
TTGCACTCCCAATATGAATTGTAAATTTACTCTCACACTAACACCGCTGTTTTGACTTTATCATGGCACTCTCAATATGAATTGTAAATTTACTCTCACACTAACACCGCTGTTTTGACTTTACCATGGCACTCCCAATATGAATTGTAAATTTACTCTCACACTAACACCGCTGTTTTGACTTTATCATGGCACTCCCAATATGAATTGTAAATTTACTCTCACACTAACACCGCTGTTTTGACTTTATCATGGCACTCCCAATATGAATTGTAAATTTACTCTCACACTAACACCGCTGTTTTGACTTTATCATGGCACTCCCAATATGAATTGTAAATTTACTCTCACACTAACACCGCTGTTTTGACTTTATCATGACACTCCCAATATGAATTGTAAATTTACTCTCACACTAACACCGCTGTTTTGACTTTATCATGGCACTCCCAATATGAATTGTAATATATATTTTTTGATATAAACTTTAATTTAGTGTTGCTCAACAGCTCTGTAAAGATATCAGTGGAAGGTATTTGCAGACTTACATCAGCCTTACATGATTTAGTGTTATTCACAGCTCCGTATAGATAACTACAGAAACGTTTTCTGTGTATAGACCTATAACAGCCATGTTTAAGTGTGTTGTTCAACATCTACGTAAAAATAATAACAGAAACTGTATACAGATCAACGTCAGTTTTATACGATTTAGTGTTATTCACAGCTCCGTATAGATAACTACATAAACGTTTTCTGTGTATAGACCTATAACAGCCATGTTTAAGTGTGTTGTTCAACATCTACGTAAAAATAATAACAGAAACTGTATACAGATCAACGTCAGTCTTATACGATTTAGTGTTATTCACAGCTCCGTATAGATAACTACATAAACGTTTTCTGTGTATAGACCTATAACAGCCATGTTTAAGTGTGTTGTTCAACATCTACGTAAAAATAATAACAGAAACTGTATACAGATCAACGTCAGTCTTATACGATTTAGTCTTATTCAACAGCTCCTTATATATAACTACAGAAACGTTTTCTGTGTATAGACCTATAACAGCCATGTTTAAGTGTGTTGTTCAACATCTACGTAAAAATAATAACAGAAACTGTATACAGATCAACGTCAGTCTTATACGATTTAGTCTTATTCAACAGCTCCTTATATATAACTACAGAAACGTTTTCTGTGTATAGACCTATAACAGCCATGTTTAAGTGTGTTGTTCAACATCTACGTAAAAATAATAACAGAAACTGTATACAGATCAAAGTCAGTCTTATACGATTTAGTGTTATTCACAGCTCCGTATAGATAACTACAGAAACGTTTTCTGTGTATAGACCTATAACAGCCATGTTTAAGTGTGTTGTTCAACATCTACGTAAAAATAATAACAGAAACTGTATACAGATCAACGTCAGTCTTATACGATTTAGTGTTATTCAACAGCTCCGTATAGATATCTACAGAAACGTTTTCTGTGTATAGACCTATAACAGCCATGTTTAAGTGTGTTGTTCAACATCTACGTAAAAATAATAACAGAAACTGTATACAGATCAACGTCAGTCTTATACGATTTAGTGTTATTCACAGCTCCGTATAGATAACTACAGAAACGTTTTCTGTGTATAGACCTATAACAGCCATGTTTAAGTGTGTTGTTCAACATCTACGTAAAGATAATAACAGAAACTGTATACAGATCAACGTCAGTCTTATACGATTTAGTGTTATTCAACAGCTCCTTATATATAACGACTGAAACTTTGAGTATCTTATAGACATATAATAGCCTTGTTTAGTATTGTTGTTCAACAGCTTTGTAAATATATCAACTGATTTACGTGTAGTGTGTATGCCTACAACAGTGTTATTTCTTAATATAGTGTAATTCAACAGCTCCGTAAATATATCAGCATTAATTATGCTCTATAGGCCAATAAAACACTGTTTATTTAGTGTTTTCAACAGTTCTTGTACATATCAACAGAAAATACGTATATACCACTTGCAACAGTCTTTTTATATGTAGTGTTGTCCCGCGGCTCCTTAAGTACGAAGCTAATGTTTAATTTAGTTGTGTTCAACAGTTCTGTAAATTATCAACAGAAATTATGTGTAAGCCCACGACCATCTCGCTACATTCGTTATGCTTTTACTCTGTACAGATTAAACGGTTTGAGGTAAAATAGAATGTGTTTCACTTGAAAATCTTTCTTATTCTGCAATGTGTCAACTTTCGTTTCTCCTGGATTTTTATTTTCCCGATCTGAATTTATAAATTTTTAAGATTTATTTATAAATAGGTCTCACTGTGAAAATTAATGTTTGCTGTTACTTGTTCTTAGAGAGTGTCAAACAAACATTTTGGTGCTTGCAGCACAACCACTGATAACACAGCGTGAAGCGACTTTCTTTGTTTCATTAGCAAGCAACGCTGAATGAAAAAGAAGATAAGTTTGTAACATATAGCGTGAACGGTTATGTGTAATAGCTTAGAGATTTATTAACTTAGAGAATCGTTTTCCTTCGACGGTACCGTGATATAAGTTAGAAATCAACCTGTGTAATAAGATAGAGGTTCCGTACTGTGTATTAACTTAGAGACTACAGTTCCGTCAAGTGTGTTGCACCGTGTGTATCTTTACAGTTTACAGTTGAATATATTGTCAATACTATGGTCAACAACATATCTAAATGTTTATTTTTGACAATTATCTGTATAGAAAAATAGAAATATTGGTGTTTTATCGAAAAAAAACAACGTAAGTTTATATGAATTAATTAATTCATAATTAATTCTTTAATTTAGAGCTGTTTTCTTAATTCAATTTGGATATGGTTTGAATAAAGCAGCCTTCAAACAATATTTTTATATTATTATTACAATTACTACTACATATGTAAATTAGTATACATTTACAGCATTGCACATAAGCCTTTAAGAACAAAACCTATCCAAATAAACTTTATATTTTAATAATATATCTTTCTTCAACTAAGCGAATTCTACTTGTTAGATAAAAGATACTGAAGCGCCTGCAAGCAGCGGCGTCGGCAACATATACACACGGTGCAACACACTTGACGGAACTGTAGTCTCTAAGTTAATACACAGTACGGAATCTCTATCTTATTACACAGGTTGATCTCTAACTTATAACACGATACTGTCGAAGGAAAAACGAATCTCTAAGTTAATAAACCTCTAAGCTATTACACCTTCCCGCGTGAACACCGTTGTACGAGAATTCTTTTATTTATTTTAAATATATGCTATTCTGAATATTGTTGTGAAAAAAGTTTTGTAGTTACTCAAAATGTGTTGCCGCAGCGATTTTTTGAAAAGTGCTAATTATAAGAGATAAGATAGGGGTTTCAAAAATTGCTTTCTTTGCAGGAAATATTAGATGTATCTAGTAAATCGTTAGATTTATCCCCTGCAGGGGATTCAGACTAGCTGCACCTATTGAGAGGATTTAAACGTCCCTCGCGGTACCCGAGCCAAACACACACTTGCACTTACAACACTACACTTACGACTTTAACACTTTACACTCACACTTACTTTTAGGAAGTCAGTAATAGCCTTAATGTGCTTATCGCCTTAAAATAACAATTAAAAAAAAACCTAAGATTTATCACTGAATAGAACAAATATTACATAAACTATAGGCCTACTTTTTTTACTTTTATGAAACATTATGTTAAACTTAATTTTTGTTTGACTAAAATTTGTAAAATCTTTTTTTCATTTTGAGTTGAATTTACGATGTCAGTCCTTGTTTCGCTATTCATTCCTTGTGATGGCTAATTCGTTCATTGTTCCTTGTTTTTTGACAAAACGACTTAACCTAACTAAAACGCTTTCTTAACATGTCCATTAGTAATAATAAAAATATAAAAGTGAGGAAGTTAACTATGAGAAGTTCGAAAATAAAAGTGACCCACATAACCACAAAATCAGTACCGCGCGAAGTAGGTAGGACTAACGTGTTTTTTAATCGCGAAAACGATTAATTAAATGAGCAGCAGTAATACTGAAAACGATAAACACTTTTTTTTAATATTAAAAGCCTAACTAACACGGTTTTAAATGTGTATTGTACATTTCCAATTTACGCTTAAACATTTATAGGCCTAATACAGAAACATGATTTCCGGTTGCTTTTGTGTACTGCTTTTGGAAGCACTGCATTAAATTACTTAGTTTAGTGATGTAACAGGCATACAAAAGGGAACAAACAGTCCACTGAGTCCACTACATGTAAACACAATTTTTGGTTAAAAAGATTTGTGTAAAATATAAAAAAAGTAATAACATCGATATTAGAGTGTTTGTAAACAGTGAACATATAAATGTTAAAGTATAGTTTATATAATATTTGTACCAGTCAGTGTTAAATCTTACGTTTTATCTAAGATAAGTCTAATATTTCACGCAATAAAGCAGTTTTTGAAATCCCTATCTTATTCCGTATAGCACTTTTGAAAAAAATCGCTATGGCTACTATTTTTGAGTCCTCACAAAAATTGTTTGACCTTGATATTCAGATTACAAAAAAATTATCGGATATCGGTGTGATCACACTGTTCTGCACTAGTACTAAAAAAAGGCTATAATGCACTCATTATACGCCAACAGATCCGCAATACCCTGTATAGTTTCAACACGTACTTTCCGTCTAATTTTAGGTTAGTTTTTAGTGTTGTAATTTGAACGTTGCGGCCACGAAGCTTCCGAGGTAAAGAAGAAGCGACCTTAACAATTAGGCTTAGAGTGGAGAGTGGAGTGCAGTTAATGACTGACTAACAACTCACAACGCTCAGAACCAATTAAAACCAGTGAACAAGATATAACTTAATTCTGTTATTTTAATTACCTTCGTTTTGTCGGTAACCTCGCTTCTGATTGGATATTAATAGCTCGCCCAGCAATTAGGCCTAGCGCTATAAAACAAACATGAATTATGTTTTAAGCGATGCGAGATACAATTAGCTCGAATTTTCCATTAAAATATCGTTTGTCAAAACTTGACGTGACAGCGAAACAATATAAATAAACTGCTATTTGATTGCGGTCGTTTGTTTTCATTAATTATTTTCATTCTTTTTCTGATTTAGTTTTTAGAGTCCGTAGGTGTTTCGTATTTGTCGTTAAGACACCTCTAGCGTGTAAACGTTAGATTTTCAAAAGTGAGTTCACAGGTTAACAGTGCATGCTACTTTAACTCAGCTGCCAGGTAGGATATCTTCCTTTTTAACTCGGATCTAAGGAGCGCCAGCTTGTCGGTTCGAGATTAGTTACTACTGTGAGCTTTTTCACACGGACGTTGTTATATTTTTCTACACTACACAGCATATGTTTTTGACTCGCGGTGCTAAAGATACTTCGCTGTGCAGTGTAAAATAAACATTGTTTTTAAAGTAAAACTAGATCCTCATTGTTGGTTCATTATTGTGTAAACTACGATATGTTCATTATAAACACTGTTTTTAAAGTAAAACTAGATCCTCATTGTTGGTTCATTATTGTGTAAACTAAGATTTGTTCATAATAAACACTGTTTTTAAAGTAAAACTAGATCCTCATTGTTGGTTCATTATTGTGTAAACTACGATCTGTTCATAATAAACACTGTTTTTAAAGTAAAACTAGATCCTCATTGTTGGTTCATTATTGTGTAAACTACGATCTGTTCATAATAAACACTGTTTTTAAAGTAAAACTAGATCCTCATTGTTGGTTCATTATTGTGTAAACTACGATCTGTTCATAATAAACACTGTTTTTAAAGTAAAACTAGATCCTCATTGTTGGTTCATTATTGTGTAAACTACGATCTGTTCATAATAAACGCTGTTTTTAAAGTAAAACTAGATCCTCATTGTTGGTTCATTATTGTGTAAACTACGATCTGTTCATAATAAACACTGTTTTTAAAGTAAAAGTAGATCCTCATTGTTGGTTCATTATTGTGTAAACTACGATCTGTTCATAATAAACACTGTTTTTAAAGTAAAACTAGGTCCTCATTGTTTGTTCATTATTGTGTAAACTACGATCTGTTCATAATAAACACTGTTTTAAAAGTAAAACTAGATCCTCATTGTTTGTTCATTATTGTGTAAACTACGATCTGTTCATAATAAACACTGTTTTTAAAGTAAAACTAGATCCTCATTGTTGGTTCACTATTGTGTAAACTACGATCTGTTCATAATAAACACTGTTTTTAAAGTAAAACTAGATCCTCATTGTTGGTTCACTATTGTGTAAACTATGATCTGTTCATAATAAACACTGTTTTTAAAGTAAAACTAGATCCTCATTGTTGGTTCACTATTGTGTAAACTACGATCTGTTCATAATAAACACTGTTTTTAAAGTAAAACTAGATCCTCATTGTTGGTTCACTATTGTGTAAACTATGATCTGTTCATAATAAACACTGTTTTTAAAGTAAAACTAGATCCTCATTGTTGGTTCACTATTGTGTAAACTACGATCTATTCATAATAAACACTGTTTTTAAAATAAAACTAGATCCTCATTGTTGGTTCACTATTGTGTAAACTACGATCTGTTCATAATAAACACTGTTTTTAAAGTAAAACCAGATCCTCATTGTTGGTTCATTATTGTGTAAACTACGATCTGTTCATAATAAACACTGTTTTTAAAGTAAAACTAGATCCTCATTGTTGGTTCATTATTGTGTAAACTACGATCTGTTCATAATAAACGCTGTTTTTAAAGTAAAACTAGATCCTCATTGTTGGTTCACTATTGTGTAAACTACGATCTGTTCATAATAAACACTGTTTTTAAAATAAAACTAGATCCTCATTGTTGGTTCACTATTGTGTAAACTACGATCTGTTCATAATAAACACTGTTTTTAAAGTAAAACTAGATCCTCATTGTTGGTTCATTATTGTGTAAACTACGATCTGTTCATAATAAACACTGTTTTTAAAGTAAAACCAGATCCTCATTGTTGGTTCATTATTGTGTAAACTACGATCTGTTCATAATAAACACTGTTTTTAAAGTAAAACTAGATCCTCATTGTTGGTTCATTATTGTGTAAACTACGATCTGTTCATAATAAACGCTGTTTTTAAAGTAAAACTAGATCCTCATTGTTGGTTCACTATTGTGTAAACTACGATCTGTTCATAATAAACACTGTTTTTAAAATAAAACTAGATCCTCATTGTTGGTTCACTATTGTGTAAACTACGATCTGTTCATAATAAACACTGTTTTTAAAGTAAAACTAGATCCTCATTGTTGGTTCATTATTGTGTAAACTACGATCTGTTCATAATAAACACTGTTTTTAAAGTAAAACCAGATCCTCATTGTTGGTTCATTATTGTGTAAACTACGATCTGTTCATAATAAACACTGTTTTTAAAGTAAAACTAGATCCTCATTGTTGGTATATCATTTTAGTAGTGAGTAATGTAAAACATTCAAGAAAATGTTTTATTTTTAATTATATTGTTCCGACATTGTTACTACTTTTAGAAGATTAGTAATCAGAAGGCAATGCGGAACTGGTGGAAGTGACAATTTTCAGGTGTCTTGGAAAAGGTGCTTATAAAATTTTGCTGCATCACCTTTAATGCACTGATGAAGAATTCGGGTGTTTTTTTCGTTATTTTTTTACAACATTTTAAAAAAGTGTTGCTTTTTGAAATTTTCATTGATGTTTTAAAGATATGACCACGAATCCGGCGTTTTTATGTTACTTTATTTCAAAATGTCAGCAAAAAATATAAACTGTATCGCTGTGAGTGCCAGCGAAACGATAAGTATCAACGAAACGAGTTTTTGCAGTTCTAAAAAACTTCTAGCCGATGCTGACTTTATTTTTAAATGTTGGCAAAAACATAAACGTATATATTGCTCTGTGAGTGCAACCGAAGCGAGAAGCATCAACGAAGCCAGCAAGTTGTTGTAGCTGTAAAGAAACTACAAGGCGATTCTAACTTCATCTGAAAATTTAGGCAAAAAATATAAACTGTATCGATGACAGTGCCAGTGAAGCGAGGAGTATCAACGAAGCCAGCGAATTTTTGCAGCTGTAAAGTAGCTGCAATTCGATGCTAACTTTATTTAAAAATTTCGGTAAACGAGTATAAACTGTAAAACTGCGAGCGCAGGCAAAGCGAGAAGTATCGAGGCCAGCGAGTTTTTGCAACTGTAAAGAAACTGCAAGGCGATTGTGAAGCTATGCCATCGCCCCCGAACTCCACGAAAACATATACATCAGGAAAAAGTAAAGTGGCGCGACATGGTTTGTTATTGTATCGTCTGCCATCTTGCCTATCTCGGTTCTAAATCTACTTCCTACAAAACAATCTGTTTTCCGGAACTGACGTTAGAGATCGTTTTATTCGACCAATAAGATCGCTTCCAACTTTATAACGTATGCGCCCCTTCCCCGTTTAGTTTCCAAAACTGTTCTTAAGCGGCAATTATTTGGCAACGCCGGAGTGGTTTTAATAGTTAGGGGGCCGATGTGGCATTGACGAATGTGATTTACTTTGACTAAGAAAAGGAAAGGAACCCGGTGAAAGCGCAGGGTGTGAGATATTTATTGCCAAAGGAATTGACTATTCACGTAGCCTATTAAATCAGTGTTTACATTTATATGCAAAACGTTTCACACACCATTGGATTCTCTTAACAGTTACACAACCTAAATCTTTCCACTCTAAAAGTCTATTCTCCACTTCTATAGAATATACTAATCGAATCTGTGTTTAATATTCTACAAGTCTATACTATACAAACCTAGATGCAAACACTCTACACGTCTAGATTTTAAATTCTACAAATTTAAACTGTACAAACCTACACGCAACATTCTACAAGTCTAGGTTTTACATTCTACAAATTTATGCCTATACCATACAAACCTAGATGCAACACTCTACAAGTCTAGATTTTACATTCTACAAATTTATGCCTATACCATACAAACCTAGATGCAAACACTCTACAAGTCTAGATTTTACATTCTACAAATTTATGCCTATACCATACAAACCTAGATGCAACACTCTACAAGTCTAGATTTTACATTCTACAAATTTATGCCTATACCATACAAACCTAGATGCAACACTCTACAAGTCTAGATTTTACATTCTACAAATTTATGCCTATACCATACAAACCTAGATGCAAACACTCTACACGTCTAGATTTTAAATTCTACAAATTTAAACTATACAAACCTACACGCAACATTCTACAAGTCTAGATTTTACATTTTACAAATTTATGCCTATACCATACAAACCTAGATGCAACACTCTACAAGTCTAGATTTTACATTCTACAAATTTAAACTGTACAAACCTAGATGCAACACTCTACAGGTCTAAATTTTACATTCTACAAATTTAAACTATACAACCTAGATGCAACACTCTCAAGTCTAGATTTTACATTCTACAAATTTAAACTATACAAACCTAGATGCAACACTCTACAAGTCTAAATTTTACATTATACAAGTCTATCCTACATAAACCAAGATGCAACACTCTACAAGTCTACATTTTATATTATACAAGTCTATAGTACATAAACCAAGATGCGACACTCTACAAGTCTACATTTTACATTATACAAGTCTATACTACATAAACCAAGATGTGACACTCTACAAGTCTAGATTTTACATTCTACAGATTTAAACTATACAAACCTAGATTCAACACTCTACAAGTCTAAATTTTACATTATACAAGTCTATACTACATAAACCAAGATGTGACACTCTACAAGTCTAGATTTTACATTCTACAAATTTAAACTATACAAACCTAGATTCAACACTCTACAAGTCTAAATTTTACATTATACAAGTCTATCCTACATAAACCAAGATGCAACACTCTACAAGTCTACATTTTACATTATACAAGTCTATACTACATAAATCAAGATGCGACACTCTACAAGTCTAGATTTTACATTCTACAAATTTAAACTATACAAATCTAGATGCAACACTCTACAAGTCTAAATTTTACATTATACAAGTTTATACTACATAAACCTAGATGCAACACTCTAAAATTCTAGAATTTACATTCTACGAATCTATACTCTATTCTCGACAAGCGCAGACGCTACATTATTGTAGTCGGCTCTCTGGTTTGTGTATGATAACGACCTGTAAATATTTCTTGGGGAACATTTCGTTAGGCCCTACACTTTTAAATAGAAGAGTTTCGGTAAGCACATTTTGTAAACGTGTAAAACTGCAGTAGTTCCAGTAAGATCCCTTCCATTGCAGACAAAGTAAAAATATTTTAAAACGCCTGATTTCCAAAACAATTTTTCACCTTGATTAATTTTCCGCCATTTTGGACTACTGACTGATTAATGTAATTTTGTGGGTGGGGGCGGTTGTCGGATGATTCAACTCACAGAGAACCTCCCTGGTGTACGGAAATTTTTGTAAAATTACCTTCAAAAACTAGCAGTGTTGAGCTCTTTTTAAATTTTAAAACGAATATAAAATAAGTGTAAAATTTCGCTCTACTTCAGACAAAAGATCATTAATTTCTTTCGATGATTAAAGTTTTAAAATTTTTGCAAAACTTGCTCTTTTTATATAACTGTAACATAAAAACTGCAAATTCTATAAGCATTTATCAGCATAGAAGTAAATTAAAAGATAAAATATCGACATAGATTATAAAAAACTTTTATTCTGTGGGTTGTTGAAAGTAGCGTTTTTATTAGCTTTAAAATCCTTATTATACATACTCTATTTTAAATATAACATTAGGAAAATGCCAGTGCTGGTAGAGGAATGGCACAACGATCGGGGTTGTGGGATCGGATCCCGACCGAGATTAGTGAGATTTTTAATGTGAGTATAAATCAGCAAAGGTGACTTTTTCGGTAAGGAAAGTAAAGTTGGTGGTCCCGTATGGTCTATATCAGGGGTCTCCAAACTTTCCAGCCTTAGGGCCATACTGATTACTCCAGTAAGTTCCGAGGGCCAAAACCATATTATCATTGTTGCCGGTGGTAAAAAGTGAAATAGTCCACTGATGAAAAAAAAAGACCGAAAAAGTACGCAACGTTTAAAAAAGGCTGCAAATCGGACTAAAGTCCGCAAAACGGCAACACTGCATATTATTAATTTTCCTGTCATTATCTGTAATTTCTAGATTAGTCGTAGAGTACGAGCCATGAGGAGTAACGCGACACGACATCTGGTGGACCATGAGTAGTTAGCCCATGACCATATCTATGTAGATGTCATATTAATAATTATTCACCATAAAATTAGAATACTTCAGTAAACTAAATTTAATTTGCTATAAAAAATATGTTCTCTAAAAGGAGTTTTCAAGTATGCTAGCTCTCCGCGGGCCGGACAAAATCTGTCCGCGGGCCGGATGTGGCCCTCGGGCCGTAGTTTTGGAGACCCCTGGTCTATATTATCATCGCACGTTCTCGTTAGGCTTAGTGACATAGATTATAGACGTTAAGAAAAAAAGGTTTTTTTTTCTTAACATGTATCTTCGTATGAACATTCAGCAAAGCAAGCGCCACAACAGTATCTCGACCAAGTTTCGGTCAGTTTTAGAGTCGAGAAAGATCTTCCCGCGGTTGCAGTTAACACAGGAAAGGAAGGGAGAACCAACATAAAATATCTAATTGATTAATCCTGTTCTCACATTCAGTGTGTTACAAAGTGTACAAATGTACATATGTACATACGGACAAAATTTTATTTACAAACAAAATTTAATAGGGGATGTGTAATAGCTTAGAGATTTATTAACTTAGAGAATCGTTTTTCTTGACAGTACCGTGTTATAAGTTAGAGATCGACCTGTGTAATAAGATAGAGGTTTCGTACTGTGTATTAACATAGAGACTACAGTCCCGTCAAGTGTGTTGCACCGTGTGCATATGTTGCCGACGTCGCTGCTTGCAGGCGCTTCAGTATCTTTACAGTTTACAGTTGAATATATTGTCAATACTATGATCAACAACATATCTAAATATTTATTTTTGACAATTATCTGTATAGAAAAATAGAAATATTGGTGTTTTATCGAAAAAAACAACGTAAGTTTATATGAATTCATAATTAATTCATTAATTTAGGGTTGTTTTTTAATTCAATTCGGATATGGTTTGAATAAAGCAGCCTTCAAACAATATTTTTATATTATTATTACTATTACTACTACATATGTAAATTAGTAGTCTATATATTTACAGCATTGCACATAAGCCTTTAAGAACAAAACCTATCCAAATGAACTTTATATTTTAATAATATATCTTTCTTTAACTAAGCGAATTCTACTTGTTAGATAAAAGATACTGAAGCGCCTGCAAGCAGCGGCGTCGGCAACATATACACACGGTGCAACACACTTGACGGAACTGTAGTCTCTAAGTTAATACACAGTACGGAACCTCTATCTTATTACACAGGTCGATCTCTAACTTATAACACGGTACTGTAGAAAGAAAAACGAATCTCTAAGTTAATATATCTCTAAGCTATTACACCTTCCCAATTAATATCGGGATAATGTATTGGGTTTCGGATTTCTCAGATGTCTCCTACACCCTTTTCCTTGAAACTGCGCATGTAGGCCTACTTTTATTTTTATGGAAGTAAAATAAATCTTTTACATTTTTTATTGAAGTGAATACTTCTTATGGCGGGTATGGACGTATGTTTTGCACGGGAAAAAAATCAGTTTGCCGTCACGCATCACGCTCTTATATATATTTTTGTTTTAAAATGTATTTTTGAAATGAAAACTTGTATGTTCGCGCCATTATATTACTTACCCAGTCCAACTTAATTATTTAGTTTTGTATCAAGTGTTAACTGTGTAACAGTGACGTTTTATACGTTATTATATATTGGTAGGTGTGAATAATAAATAGTTAGATTATTTTAAACGTCATTAGGTCTATAATACTTACCCAGTCCAACTTAATTATTTAGTTTTGTATCAAGTGTTAACTGTGTAACAGTGACGTTTTATACGTTTATTATATATTGGTAGGTGTGAATAATAAATAGTTAGATTATTTTAAACGTCATTAGGCCTATAATACTTACCCAGTCCAAATTTATTTAGTATTTAGTTTTATGACAAGTGTTAACTGTGTAACAGTGACGTTTTATACGTTATTATATATTGGTAGGTGTGAATAATAAATAGTTAGATTATTTTAAACGTCATTAGGTCTATAATACTTACCCAGTCCAACTTAATTATTTAGTTTTGTATCAAGTGTTAACTGTGTAACAGTGACGTTTTATACGTTTATTATATATTGGTAGGTGTGAATAATAAATAGTTAGATTATTTTAAACGTCATTAGGCCTATAATACTTACCCAGTCCAAATTTATTTAGTATTTAGTTTTATGACAAGTGTTAACTGTGTAACAGTGACGTTTTATACGTTTATTATATATTGGTAGGTGTGAATAATAAATAGTTAGATTATTTTAAACGTCATTAGGCCTATAATACTTACCCAGTCCAACTTAATTATTTAGTTTTGTATCAAGTGTTAACTGTGTAACAGTGACGTTTTATACGTTTATTATATATTGGTAGGTGTGAATAATAAATAGTTAGATTATTTTAAACGTCATTAGGCCTACAATACTTACCCAGTCCAAATTTATTTAGTATTTAGTTTTATGACAAGTGTTAACTGTGTAACAGTGACGTTTTATACGTTATTATATATTGGTAGGTGTGAATAATAAATAGTTAGATTATTTTAAACGTCATTAGGCCTATAATACTTACCCAGTCCAAATTTATTTAGTATTTAGTTTTATGACAAGTGTTAACTGTGTAACAGTGACGTTTTATACGTTATTATATATTGGTAGTTGTGAATAATAAATATTGAAATGCTATTATACTACTTACCCAGTGCAACTGAATTATTTAGTATTCTGTTTTGTGATTTGTGTTAACTGTAGGCTACAATAGTAACGTTTTAATAATATTTGATACTTCTTAATATAATATTTTAAATTTGAAAGTTTATGTGTGTGTTTTTGTTTGTTATTCAATCACACATTAACTACTGGATTGATTGAGATGAAATTTAAAATGAACATAGTTTAGGTACCTGAGATGGACATAGATGTATTTTCGTTTTAAAAATCTGAATCCCTGTTATTATTTATTATAAAATTATTGTTTATAAGCTTACATTTGCAATTATTTTAATTTAAACAATCTTATAATTCCAAACAACCTGCTTTTCCAAATTAAAATATTGCAGTTTCCATTGAAGTTGGCATTTACAATGACAGTTAATAAGTCACAGGGTCAGATATTAAGAGTAGCAGGAATACATTTGGGACTCCGTGCTTCTCCCATGGTCAGTTATAGCCTATTCTAGTGTCGAGCAGCAAAAATCTATGTCTTGGTAAAAAACCATAAAATCATGTAATATTGTATTTAGAAATATATTAAACTGAAATGAACGTACTCACGATTTTGAAAATCGCTATACATTTTATTTTGTGATGTAAAATGTATACCCATAACCCGTGAAGTAGTAGTAACTTCTGTCGGCAGTCATGCGACTGCCACCTTTTTTTAATTTCTTTTGTATCGGGAGGGACGGTCGCTCCTCCACCCCCTTTAATCCTTCTTTGTTTAAGACTGGCGGAATGAATAAGAAGTAAATCGTTTTGCCTCGTTTAAAAATCAGTATTTCTTTGACTTCGTCCAAATTTGTACTTTATTTTTTAACACTTTTAAATAGAGTCAAATTTGGTTACCCTTGATATGCCGTACAACAATTTCCATGCTTACAAGATGTTCTCAAATTACTATTTTTTCTTATTAATTATTTTTTTCAAAGTACTATCAAGACCTTAATCAATTTTTACATACCTTCTTTCTGTTCCTTCGAAGTTAAAATTCTGTTAATCCTTGAGAAATGCAAGGTTTTTTGTTATTTCATCAATACTCAAACCAGAGACACTGGTACAAGATGTTCTCAAATTACTATTTTTTCTTATTATTTATTTTTTTCAAAGTACTATCAAGACCTTAATCAATTTTTACATACCTTCTTTCTGTTCCTTCGAAGTTAAAATTCTGTTAATCCTTGAGAAATGCAAGGTTTTTTGTTATTTCATCAATACTCAAACCAGAGACACTGGTACAAGATGTTCTCAAATTACTATTTTTTCTTATTATTTATTTTTTTTAAAGTACTATCAAGACCTTAATCAATTTTTACATACCTTCTTTCTGTTTAATTGTTTACGGGTGAAATAAATAATATTACAATTGTAAATAAATTAAAAGGAAAACTTAATTATATTCTAATTATTTCTTAAAGTAATAAAAGCTTCCAAGCATATTTGGCCCCCAAACTATTTAATTGTTTACGGGTGAAATAAATAATATTACAATTGTAAATAAATTAAAAGGAAAACTTAATTATATTCTAATTATTTCTTAAAGTAATAAAAGCTTCCAAGCATATTTGGCCCCCAAACTATTTAATTGTTTACGGGTGAAATAAATAATATTACAATTGTAAATAAATTAAAAGGAAAACTTAATTATATTATATTCTAATTATTTTTAAGGATAAGTGAAAATTTGTTTTAAGGCCTACTTATGTTTTGGGGTAAACTTACTCAATTTTACCATCTAATATTAACTAATAAGAGTGAAAGATATTTATTTATACTAAAATTTTATGAGCACAATCTTGCTTTTTACAAAATATGTCTTTCAACTTTAAAGCAGTATAGTTTATCTTGTTAATAAACAAGATTTATGTTGTTTTTATAAAGTTGTAAATTTGATGAAATTCAATAAAGAAACTGTTTACTACTGCATTTATCAAAAACGAATCAATTACTCACATAATCGTTCAATTACTTAATCACTTAATTACTCAATTAATCATATATATTACTTCACATATACATATCTATCCATACAATATATCACATATACATACATATATATATATATATATATATATATATATATATATATATAAATTTACTTGTAATTTTATATGAGGGTAATTACTACATTTGAGACTGGCAACACTGGTTTTAGCACTTGTTTAGCATTCGTAATTCTGGTCAGATTTCATTCAAACTTGCTTTTTGTAATAACTTAGAAAAAGGTCCTTACTCAGCAAAATCCTTTCAACCTATTCGTTATGGCATGGTCTTCAAAAATCATAAATTTTGTATCGTTTATCTTTTTCTAAAATCTGATTTCACCGTCTCAGTCAGTTTTTTAAATCTGAAAAATGAATGCTCAACTTTCAAATTCATAAAAAAACACGAAATTACCTAATGGCGGCCATGGTCCATTTTCATATTTCCAATATAATTCGGAATTTTTAAATGCTGGTTTACGCAGATGCTAGTAAACGCCGATTACGAAGGTTAAATCAGATTTTCAAGATAAACTGTTTTTACTGTGATATTTAATATTGTTACTTTTTGTAAATTCTCTTCCTCACGTCATGGAAACAACTGTATGCGCGATTATTTATAGTTTTCTTGGATATATTTTTCAGATGCAATACATTATTTTATTTCAAAGTATACATAAAACAACATACACACTGTACAGGAATAATGCCTATATGGGTGACAGCCTGTGAGTGGTATAAGGCTTCTAAAACAACGCGCGATCATTATCTCAAAAATACACATATATTACTTTTCACACATTCCCTATTCGTATATTAAATTTAGTACGGTTGAGAGGTTACGGGGTTTTATGGCCCCGGGCACCGCAATGAAAGGATCTGTTGTGCCTCTTTAGTGCTAGTTCAATAGACTGATACCTTCACTGACTTCGAGCAGTCCACTGACTAGCTAATTCAACAGTAGGTCCTTGTGCTCCTGGAGTTCAATAGACTGATACCTTCATTGACTTCGAGCAGTCCACTGACTAGCTAATTCAACAGTAGGTCCTTGTGCTCCTGGAGTTCAATAGACTGATACCTTCATTGACTTCGAGCAGTCCACTGACTAGCTAATTCAACAGTAGGTCCTTGTGCTCCTGGAGTTCAATAGACTGATACCTTCATTGACTTCGAGCAGTCCACTGACTAGCTAATTCAACAGTAGGTCCTTGTGCTCCTGGAGTTCAATAGACTGATACCTTCATTGACTTCGAGCAGTCCACTGACTAGCTAATTCAACAGTAGGTCCTTGTGCTCCTGGAGTTCAATAGACTGATACCTTCATTGACTTCGAGCAGTCCACTGACTAGCTAATTCAACAGTAGGTCCTTGTGCTCCTGGAGTTCAATAGACTGATACCTTCATTGACTTCGAGCAGTCCACTGACTAGCTAATTCAACAGTAGGTCCTTGTGCTCCTGGAGTTCAATAGACTGATACCTTCATTGACTTCGAGCAGTCCACTGACTAGCTAATTCAACAGTAGGTCCTTGTGCTCCTGGAGTTCAATAGACTGATACCTTCATTGACTTCGAGCAGTCCACTGACTAGCTAATTCAACAGTAGGTCCTTGTGCTCCTGGAGTTCAATAGACTGATACCTTCATTGACTTCGAGCAGTCCACTGACTAGCTAATTCAACAGTAGGTCCTTGTGCTCCTGGAGTTCAATAGACTGATACCTTCATTGACTTCGAGCAGTCCACTGACTAGCTAATTCAACAGTAGGTCCTTGTGCTCCTGGAGTTCAATAGACTGATACCTTCATTGACTTCGAGCAGTCCACTGATTAGCTAATTTAACAGTAGGTCCTTGTGCTCCTGTAAACCGAACACTCTTCACCTCCTGCCAACAAGAGCCTCACAACTATAGATTGAGACGTGAAGTTTTTTCATTCATCGTGGTTAGCCTACACACAGTTTCTTCATGGGAAATTTCTACCGTTCAGATATATCCAACAGTGCCCAGTAATAAGTCCCATGGTACTTCTGTTCCGTCCCTCTAGAGAAACCGCTTTCAATAGACTATCATAGATGATAGCCCTCCAGTCTTGGAGTAAAATTTCCCATCAACTTTGTCGTCGCAACGAGGTTTTCAACTTGTACGTTTTAGGGCTGGCTTTGAAGTTGGATTTGCGGGAAGCGTGATGCGAGGAACATGTTTATATTGATACATAAAAGTATATTTAGCGCGTCGCGTATCATATTAAATTAATTATAAATAAAAATTACTGTTTCCACCCGGGATCGAAGAGGACCTTGCGTGTGACAACCACTGCACTACGAAGATGTTTGACCTATTTAAGTATGTGAAATGAATCGTTAATTAAATGTTGGTAATTATATTAAAAGATCAGTTGTTTTATATTAATTCGTAAAGATAAGCTGATAGGCTATGTTTTAGGTTATGTTGTTAAAAACTAGCTATGTTAATGTCATTTATATTAATTCCTAATGATCAGCTTATTTCATTGAACAGATGATAGGCTATAACAAGTTTCAGGATATGTTGTTAAAAACTAGCTATGTTAATTTGTCGTGTTTTCGAACAAATTATCGTAAATAAAATAAAAAAGGAAAAGAAAACATGGAATATGATTTTTATTTTTGGTTCAGTAACAGAAATAGTATTTCTTTTTTGAGTATACCTCCGGGGTATTCCCATCAGATTTCAACGTCTTGAGATCTACACTAACACAGTTATCAATGACTCTCGAGCTTTCCTCTATAATGGTTGTGTTTCTCACCCTGTAGTTTAATCCCTGGTAGGTCTCCGTTTCTATATTTCATTGGAAGCCTCTTTGCTACTATTATGTATTCGCAGTTTGCGTTTTTTGCATTCCCAATATACTTTTGTTAAGGTCTTATTGATTTCAGATGTTCGACACCATATCTTAATTCTTCCATTGCAGATTGGGTAGGTCGGCGTCCCCATACCCAAACCATACCTGTGGGCTCCACGGTACAAACCCAGTTTCCTCCACCACCTCGATAGTTTCACTCCCCAGGCCAACTTTTACCAGTTGCCCAGGGTTTTTGTGTATTTTATTGTTTGTTTTCAGCCAATAAAATCCCACATGCAGCTAGGGAAACAAAACGACCACCCATACGGAGATCAGCACGCATAGGTAAAGCTAGATTGAAACTGGAGGTCGCCTGGTATTCGGAGTTGATATACTTAGAGCTAATTTCCCCCTTAGCTAAGCAGGCTTCGGCATACGCTGTTTTTACCTCGGCCTGAGTTGTTGATAAGGATGGGGAAGGACTATTAGGAAGTGAAAGGAATTATGGGTTTAGGTTCTGATCACTCTAAAGCGGTTGGAGATAGAAGTCCCAACTCAGTAGCTTACGGATCAGTAGCTTACGTATGGGCAGGATTCGCCAAATCCTGTAGCAGCACATCCTCTACCGGGATCGCAGTGGAGTGCTGCCCGCTACCCTACCATCCGTGTTGTTCATTGTAAAACTTCCTCTTTTCTATGAGTTAAGTAGGTTAGGATTATATCTTGTTTCTTATAGTAATGTTTTGGAATATTATTCTTGTTTCTTATAGTAATGTTTTGGAATATTATTCTTGTTTCTTATAGTAATGTTTTGGAATATTATTCTTGTTTCTTATAGTAATGTTTTGGAATATTATTCTTGTTTCTTATAGTAATGTTTTGGAATATTATTCTTGTTTCTTATAGTAATGTTTTGGAATATTATTCTTGTTTCTTATAGTAATGTTTTGGAATATTATTCTTGTTTCTTATAGTAATGTTTTGGATTATTATTCTTGTTTTTTATAATAATGTTTTGGAATATTATTCTTGTTTCTGATAGTAATGTTTTGGAATATTATTCTTGTTTCTGATAGTAATGTTTTGGAATATTATTCTTGTTTCTTATAGTAATGTTTTGGAATATTATTCTTGTTTCTGATAGTAATGTTTTGGAATATTATTCTTGTTTCTTCAGTCTTTAGAATTACTACTTGCACTTGCCACAAACACTTCTGTTTGTTTATCATAGAAAGAAAACAACAAACAAATAACAACACAGCCTATTTGCTTCTACAACGTTTTGCTCAATAGTAAGTCCTTTTTTCAACTCTCGGCTCGCTTTATTTCTTCGCCTTTCACAGCGCACTTGATCACATATTTGCACTGCTATGTTTGTAACATATGTTTATCACACTTAGTAGCTTAAGCCCATTTTATTATAAAAACAGTCTGTTGGACTCGCTTCATCATTAGGATGATGCTTGTGGATCTTGTCAGATTATTGAATATATTCTCTATAAGACTAATGTTAATTAACAATTACCAACATTTAAGAAAAAATTATGTTTGAAATATTATTTAGGTCATTTATGTGGGAATATGATCCACTCTTTACATTTTTTGCTTTACAAAATAGCGGAGTAATCTGTATCGTTAGTTATAGGAAATAAATTCAATATGGTCGACAGGGTCCATAGACTCTTAGGTTTTTAGGTACGGCCTATTTTAATTCATATATTTGTTACGAAAAACATAGACTGTTTCTATTCTGTCAAAAATTTTAATTTTTCATAAGCAAACTGTTAGTATTATGAAGTACTAACAAAAAAAAAGACAAAATAAGTTTGGAAAACACCACTAGAAATGCGTGACGTTGTAGTTTTATGGACTACTAAATCGGTTTTGATAATCAATATTCAGTTTCTAAATAGTGTTTATTAAATCGAAATTCAGACAAATATTTTGTTTCAGTATTGCAAATAAAAATTAAAAAATTGTTAAGAACATGTCAGAAAAAATATAATTTTACAAAAATGGTTTTTATGATCATGGCCTCCGAAAGGAGGGGGGGGGGGTTCGTGTGCACTTGATAGTCCCGGGCCCGGAAGTGACTAACCAGTACTATATTTTAGGGCTAATTGTGATGGATTTTGCGCGCCACGTGATGCGAGGAACATGTAGCCTATATTTTGCGCGTCGCAAGTTTCATATTAAATTAATTATAATTAAAAATTACTGTGTTTCCACCCTGGATCGAACAGGAAATGGTGTTGTGGTGATAACCACTAGGCTACACTACGGAAACTATGAAGTTTGACCGATGTAAATATATGAAATGAATCGTTAATTTAATTTTGGTAGTTATATTAAAAGATCAGTTGTTTTATACAATTCGTAACGATCAGCTGATTTCATTAAACAACTGTTTGGCTATAAGTTTCAGGTTATGTTGTCAATAACTAGTTATGTTAATTTATCGCGTTTTCGAAAAAAAATCAGAATTAAAATAACAATTAATACAGTAATTATCCTAATTACGAACAAATTATCCTAATTAAAATAAAAAGGAGAAGAAAACATGAGACATGGTTTTTATTTTTGGTTCAATAACAAATTTTTTTTTGTGGTGTGTTAGAAAAAACCTTGAAAACATGCCTATATGTTAATTGTAAAATAATGTTTAACAGACGATAAAACCAACCAATAAATAAAACCCATTCTAGGCGTAAGGTGATTAGTTTTTCCATTTCATAGAAAACACATGGCTACTTAACCATAATAAGGGGTCTGCTTCAAATTTTGGGTCCCGAACCAGAAATTTGATGTTGAAGCCAAGTTTGCGGTAAAAAATCCCTGTCGTTCAAACATTTTTTTAAAAACTCAGATGTGAAGTGTTTAAATATTTATAATCTATATGATATAAAATTAATTGTTTAGGTTACTTCCTTATAGGCCTAATCGAATACGATTTACGTCACTTTCTAAAATTAATCTGACAAAGAACTGCTTTTTGGTTAATAATTTCTGCTGAGATGTTAAATAAACTTTGTATAAACAAAAGTAAGTGCACTCGCCTCGAGTTTTAACCTTAGCAATTAATTTCCCAACTCATTTTGCTTGGCGGTGTGCCTCAGTTGTGAAGTCAACCGTTGGATACAAGAAAACAAAGATGATTAATGACGATAAAGTAAAAATAATTCATTTATAATGATCTTGTTTTCCTTGTCCAACAGTTTAGCTCCGAGATGAGGCCATCAGCAGAGCAAAATAGGCAGAGAAATTGAGAACTGCTCAAGTTATGATGATTATTCGATGAAGTTGAACCGTCGGTGCACTTGATAGTGTCCAAAGTTGATTAAACATATGTTTTACATTTTAGAAAGCGATGACCATCGTACTCGGTACAAAGAAATGTAAACGATATAATATAAATAACACGCCCTGCCTGATTCACTATCGCCGAGCCGAAAATGATGAAACTATAAATGTGAAATTTGAGCAGTAGTTTCATTGGAATTGTAGAGACTCGTTAACAAACAATTTTCCAAAATTCAAACCCTAAACAAACGTAAAAAGATGACAAACATTTGTATGGCAAATTTTTTAAAATTTTCTTGAAATTTAGCTTAAATATGCCTACTCCACAACACAAATACAATCTCACGTAGGCCTATTTCAGAATTTTCCAAAATGTAACCACTATACTATAAAAGAACTAAAGTACGTGTAATGGTTATGTGAACGTGCCAACTATTATTTATATTTCGTAATGGCATAAATATATTTACAGTGGTACCTCACGATACGATCTTAATCCGTTCCTGGACCGGGATCGTATCGTAAAAAAATCGTATCTTGAAGATCGCTGATTTGCATCGCCTCCAATGCCTTCAAGTCGTCAGTGTTGTTGAGCTCCTCCTTGTGCTCGTCGAGTAGGTTGTCAATGTCAGCCTCATCGACAACAAGCCCCAAAGACTTTGACAGAGAAATAATCTCCTCCAATGGAGCAGGATCATCCACAGCTTCTTCTTCAGTAGGGATTTCGAAACCCTCAAAGTCTCGTTCTGCAACCACAGCTGTCCAGAATTTCCTCCATGCTGAGTTCAAGGTGCGCCTTGAGACCTCACCCCCATGCCTTTTATATGATTTTTAAGCAATGGACAATGTCGTAGTGACTCTTCCAAAACTCACGGAGTGTGAGTTGCGTGCTCTCTGTCATTTCGAAGCATCGTTTGAAAAGGTACTTCGTGTAAAGCTTCTTAAAATTAGCAATGACTTGCTGGTCCATAGGCTGGAGGATGGAAGTGGTGTTCGGTGGCAGATAGAGCACTTTGATGAAGTCGAAGTCGGGATGTATCTGTTCTTCAAGGCCAGGAGGATGAGCAGGGGCATTGTCGAGCACAAGGAGGCATTTTAGAGGAAGACCATTCTCCTCTAAATATTTTTTCACTGCAGGTCCGAAGCAGCAATTAACCCACTCAACAAATAAAAGCCTCGTGACGTATAAAAGCTTGAATAGTGACGTATTGAGGCTTGCTTATTGACGCGTGAGGTTTGCCCGTAGCGCGCCAACTTCAAAACAATTTCAAGCGGCAAGAGATATTGGGATCGTATCGCGAAAAACGTATCGTTTCGCGAGCACGAATATTTGCGATATTCCACTTCGTATCTTGAACACATCGTATCGTGAACCCATCTTATCGCGAGGTTCTACTGTACTTCATAATTCAGCTACTGTGTACAAACGTACTAGATTGAAACCCCTTAGAGATGTGAGCACTCGCGCTGTTTTGGTGACATCTTACGGCAGAGTGTTCAACTATTTTTTCAAACAATTTCCCTGTCCTTGCAGCTTACAGCGTTCATAGCGGTATACAGTCCAATTACTTGGACTTTAGCCTCCGATATTCAACGCTCTTTTGAAATGGAATTGAATCTATTTCCTTCAATTTCAAAAAATATATAAATGCAAGAAACCTGTAAAAATTGATACAGGGGACTGATTTTATGGATTTGGTGTATTATAATTAATTCAAATGCAACAAGTTTAAGAATTTTAATTTTTACGTTACAAAATACACAAATGAAGCTGCGGGTTCAGCTAGTAAATTATAAATACTTTTTTAAAAAAACACCTTAAATCTGAGGCGTAATTTTTAATACACAATATTTTTTTAGTAGCACATTAAAACAACATACACAGTTCCTTTAAAACCTGTTGATACGATTGTTCAGGGAATAATGGTGAAAATAAAATAACAATATTATTGCAATTAATAAATACTGGTAATTGGGTACAACTAACAGATGAGGTGTTAGTAGTTTAATAATGAAAACAAAATGGTAAACATCAAATAAAAACCACAATTAATTGTGCACGACCATAGGACACAAAAGTATATTTATGATATAGATTGGTTGTGGTGTATACATCACTTCTACTTTTCTGTTTAAAAAAACCCTTTTTTAGTTATTAAAACTGTACTGAAATAATTTATCAACATTCCCAAGGTTGAAGATTATCGATTTTTACGGCTTAACTTCAAGTTTACTTTAATAAGCAGTAATACAAAAATTTAATTGAGTTTTTCAAAATATTACTCACTACATAAACATATTAAGTTTCAACTGTCTAACTGTCCGAAATTATAAAATTCAAATTTTAATGAGTTAAAATTTACCCTCCTTGAAAGGTGGGTGTTAAAACGCTCCTATATTTTAAGCTCCAAATCCGATTAAAAATTAATGTAAATAAACCAAATTCTAGTTTTAAAAATATTGTTTAGCTTACTCAATTTTTCATCTCATTAAATAATTTAATAAAAATATAGTTACTTGTGTACGGATTCTACTCAGTTGAATTGTGACACATTTTAGATCTTTTCTTTTATGGGACAAAAACATGTTAGCTGTTATGTTAGAGGCAGTTACTCAATTTTCCATCCTTTTCTTTTAAATCATCAAAATAATATCCCACACATTTCATACTTAGCTTTAAAGAAACTACGCTTTAGCCTTTCAGAAAAGATTTTTATTGAAAGTGGGGGAATCCACTGTTTTTGCTCCATCAATAGACTTTAAAAAACTATTTTATCAAAATACGAATAACTTTACATTTCCTATTTAACTGTGAAGGACCTACTGTGACAGATTTCAGCCCTTTACTTTATTAGGAAGTGGGAGAATAGTGATAGTAAGTCTGCAGGACTTTATTAGATAACTGTTATTTTAGTCCCTACACAACACTTTAAGCTGGTGTCAAGTTACTGCGATAGTATTTTCTGACAGTTGGCTTTTTCCCAGCGATATATTGATCTACCATCTACGTTAGTCCAATTACCATAAACTAAAAAAAATTTCTGTACACAGCTGCCTTGTTAGTGATGAAGGTAAAAAAACTTTATCTGTGTGTTAGATAAAATAGCAACCTTGAATGTAAACAATCAGATGATAAAACATGTAGACTACTGAAGAACGTTAAGTACAGAAACTGTTCAAAGTCTCTCTCTCAGCCGTGACCTATTGCCACCCGGGTTAAATAATTCATCACAGATATATTAAATTTTACACCCTGACTTATTTATACAAAATTTCAGGGGTTTCACTCTATATGAAAATATAACAGACCTTTTTTATGTGTAAAAATTAGGTAATCCAATTTGGTCCAGTGTAACCATATGTTTAAAACTCCCCAGTAAAGGTTGTTCTTTACATACATCACTTACCAGTACACCAATGTAAAATATTTACCCGATGGCAGCACAGTCTGAAACTCGAAGATTAAAAATTCTAATTTGTTCAAATTTTAACATCAATTACAATGGTGAAGTATAAGATGAAATTGTATCTTGAAAAAGTGTAAGATGAAATTTTTTTATGATTCTGAATAGCCATTGTTTTGAAATGGATGAATAGATTTTGCTACTACAACTACTAGCAAAATCAATTTCTGTTCCAAATTTCTATTTGGATATAACCGTGTTCGATACACGTGTTGAATAACATGATGTTATTCAAAGTTGTTTTTTTTGTTAGTTTAAAATTTGTTTTTATCAATTCAAAGAAACTCCGTTGTGTAGCGACTTTTTTTACTTATCAAAGTATAACTAATGAAGATAAAGAACGGGCAAATCCTGAGGAAAAAGTCAACTAAACATATTTTGTTCATTAATGTAAAATATTTTGTAAGAAAACACTTCATTTTATTAATAATGTACAGTCTTATGTAACTCTTTGAACGCAATCAACTGGTTGGTAGACAGTCCTCTGTTGGCAATCCTAGTGGGAAGGTGTAATAGCTTAGAGATATATTAACTTAGAGATTCGTTTTTCCTTCAACAGTACCATGTTATAAGATAGAGGTTCCGTACTGTGTATTAACTTAGAGACTACAGTTCCGTAAAGTGTGTTGCACCGTGTGTATATATTGCCGACGCCGCTGCTTGCAGGCGCTTCAGTATCTTTTATCTAACAAGTAGAATTCGCTTAGTTAAAGAAAGATATATTATTAAAATATAAAGTTCATTTGAATAGGTTTTGTTCTTAAAGGCTTATGTGCAAAGCTGTAAATGTATACTAATTTACATATGTATTAAATATGACTACAGTAATAGTAATAGAAATAATAATATAAAAATATTGTTTGAAGGCTGCTTTATTCAAACCATATCTGAAATGAATTAAGAAAACAGCCCTAAATTAACAAATTAATTATGAATTAATAAATTTATATAAACTTACGTTGTTTTTTTTCGATAAAACACCAATATTTCCATTTTTCTATACAGATAATTGTCAAAAATAAACATTTAGATATGTTGTTGACCATAGTATTGATAATATATTCAACTGTAAACTGTAAAGATACTGAAGCGCCTGCAAGCAGCGGCATCGGCAACATATACACACGGTGCAACACACTTTACGGAACTGTAGTATCGATGTTAATACACAGTACGGAACATCTATCTTATTACACAGGTCGATCTCTAACTTGTAACACGGTACCGTCGAAGGAAAACCGATTCTCTATAAGTTGATAAATCTCTAAGCTATTTACACTACACATCCCCATCCCAGTCAGTGAATTAGTCAAGTGTACCTGTTCCATTTGTCAGATCATGTTACAAACATTTTAACAGTTTTCCATGTCTATAGAAAAGTTCGCTAGATATTATAATATCATTAAGTATAAGAAACACTGGAGCTACTTTTAAAATTTTGTTTTTAAATAAAAACACTTTCATTTTGTCAGTTTTAATAAGTTCTACAATGCTACTTGTTTTTGTGCATCAACAGAACGAACCTGGTTAATATCAAAAGATTCCCTTCCAATCCAAACAAATTGTGTTATGAAGGTAGTGAAAAATCAACACAAAAATGATACTAAGAGATAAAATCAAATCGGTGGTGAACAAATAACCCAGATAAAACACATCTTAATGTGAACTTACACATACTTGGTGCAAATGTTCAAAAAAATATACTCCATATTTTAATGGTTTCCTTAAAAAATATCCCGGAACAATAAATCCAATTTATCAAACAACTATTCAAACAAATCCACAAACATTCACTCAAAACCCCACAATAAAAATAGGAAAATTAATGTAGACGAAGCTCAATAAATAGAAACTTGAAAACAACAGTTTGAACAGGTTTCTCCAGGAAAGAACAAAAACCTTCTTACTCACAAATTTTTTTAGGCACTATCAACTCATACAGCAGACAACTATTTGGTGTTAAGCATCCAGTATTATATCTTAAAAACATAAGACAAAAAAATATATAACTATTAACATTTACATAAAACTAGTTAACAGTATTAAATATTTTAAAAATTATTAAAAAAACAAACACAATTATTTGCAAGGCGTAAACTGGTCCTACAATAATAATTTTTTTTTATATTAATTACAACTGAGGCGTGCCCCATCTAGTAATTTTTCTTTATCATTGTGTTCATTGTGCTGGGGGGTGCAGTCCGATGGCTGGTCCCAATGTGTTTACGGCCTGGAGAGGTCAATTGGTTTGGTCCTCTTCAGCCTTCTTGTGATGTTGTCACTGCGGCATAGTAGTTGGACAATCTCTGTATTATTATGCTGTTCTAACCTGCAATAATGCTTAACCGAGAGCTTTTTAATGACTTCCTGAACAGATTCAACACCTAGGTCCTTATGTATGTTTTCATTTCTCACATACCAAGGGGACAATAATAATAATAAAAAAATAATAATAATAAATTGATAAATTCTAAAACACAAACGTGCTTAAAACTAATTAATGAGGATAACAATTCTTAAAAATAAATAAATAACAAAACACTAACAAATTGTTGCAGGACTCTTACAACAAGAATATATAAATTAAAATTTATTTTAAAAAATCGAGACATTGCAGGAAGTCTATAAGTCGGTCAATGGCCGAGGCACTATCTCACAACATCGTCTGTAAACAAGTGCTCAAACCACACATAATACGTACATTTTGAGAACCATCACAATTGAGCAATATATGTCTTATTGTAATGGCTTTTCCACAAACCTTGCACAGAGGCGGGTACCCGCTTCCATCAGAAAACCATGCATCAGCAAGGAATGTCCGAAGTTCCCAAATTCAATGAGCCGAAATACATTCCTTCAGACACTCCCTAAACTTAGGAGTGAGTTCCGGTACGACATTACAGTTCCTCACTACCAAGAACTAATGACACTAACGACAGGGTCCAATTGCAACAAACATGGGCTGCGACCCCCATAGTCCCATTTTCCACTGCTTGCCAAGCACAATCAAGGTGACCGCGGTTCCACAACTCGCCCTAATAGAGGTCATCAGCAGAGCTAAGTACACATCAGGATCCACATACTTGGCACTGCCAAAGGTAGCTAAGCAGTATCACCACTCCCAGACATGCGTAGATATGAGTCCAGCGATTTCTTTCTTTCTCTTACTAACATGTAGTCGGCTGGATGCCAAAAGATGAAACCTGCCTAAAAAAGGGATGTACAAAATACAAAGCCTAATATATAACGTAAGTGTATCTGTAGAAGTGTAAAAATATGTGAATGTGTTATTGTAATGTTTTGTTTGACTGGGGTACCGCAAGGAACGCCAACCTCCTCTTAATACGTGCAGCTAGTCTATACCTCCCCTCAATCTCCAATAATTGGATTAGATCCAATTTGGATCTAATCTCCAAATGACAAGGTTATCTCACCTCCAGTGAAAATTATACTGAAAATAATCACCTCAAATGTTTCACACAAATGTCATCGAAGTAAAAGGAAAATAAAGTCTTCTGTGCACATATTACTTTTGACTTAACAAACCCAAATGATATTCTCATCAGTGTAGATCTATTTGTACAACTACTATCAGATTTTTCATTATAGACCCTGACTTTAATTCGTTGTTACAATCAAGCAAAAAATAATGTAACATAATTAAGCGATTACCTTAATTGTTATATCCTGAACAATTACACATATAATATATTGCTGAGAGTAAAATGTATAAAAAAACAGTCTTTCACTTATTTTACTGTTGTTGAAGTTAGTCTGCACTCCCCCTGCGGGGTTGACACTTAATAGAAAATATGGTTAAAAGGGTGATGGTTAATCAATCGAGTCTCTACTAAAACTCTATAAAATTAAAATTAAAGCTTGAAAATTTTCATTTATATTAAGGACAATACATGTAACAATCTCTACAAAAGAATTTTTTATCCTCAAAACTCTCAACCAGGTAAACACCATAAACAGCAGCAAAAATGCTGACAAACCATGTATTTTAAACATATGTATTTAAACATATTACATAAGAAAGTTGCATATAATTCTTTTAAAAAAATGTTTATGTATAATTGTTTAGGATAAAACAATTCAGGTAACTGTGTAATTATATTTACTACATTATTTTCTGTTTGCTTGTAACAACGAATCAGTCAGGGGCTTAATAAAATATAAAATCCGATAGTAGTAATTGTTTAATAAAATATAAAATCCGATAGTAGTAATTGTTTAATAAAATATAAAATCCGATAGTAGTAATTGTTTAATAAAATATAAAATCCGATAGTAGTAATTGTTTAATAAAATATAAAATCCGATAGTAGTAATTGTTTAATAAAATATAAAATCCGATAGTAGTAATTGTTTAATAAAATATAAAATCCGATAGTAGTAATTGTTTAATAAAATATAAAATCCGATAGTAGTAATTGTTTAATAAAATATAAAATCCGATAGTAGTAATTGTTTAATAAAATATAAAATCCGATAGTAGTAATTGTTTAATAAAATATAAAATCCGATAGTAGTAATTGTTTAATAAAATATAAAATCCGATAGTAGTAATTGTTTAATAAAATATAAAATCCGATAGTAGTAATTGTTTAATAAAATATAAAATCCGATAGTAGTAATTGTTTAATAAAATATAAAATCCGATAGTAGTAATTGTTTAATAAAATATAAAATCCGATAGTAGTAATTGTTTAATAAAATATAAAACACGGTTGTAAGTTTTCTGGGAATACACAAGTAGATATGAACAGACATTGTATTTTTTTTGTATTGCTTATTCTACAACTTCACATTAACAACTTTGTTAATTCACATAAACCACATATTCTGAAGTTCCAATACAGCCCAAATATGAAAAATTGTTACAAATAATGTTCTTAAAATATTTGTCAGTATCTAAATATCTGGACACTTACAAATAAAAGACAAGCGAATCGGATATAATTTTTTTTATTTTTGTTTATACATTTTTTAAATAGTAATGTTTGTTACTTTTTCCTTTTGTGTTTGACCTGTAACAAAATGATGAAGAGTAGAGTGGTTTCATATGTAATTACACATTTCATTACTCTCCTGTACATTTTTAAAATTTATTTTATGGTCGAACTCATTAAATTTTGGAATAACAGATAATAACTTCAAATATAGCAGCTGGATTTAATTAAATTAATATACAGATAAATAAAATAAGCCTAGAATGATTTTCATGAAACTTTACTAAAGCTTCCTGCGCAAGCATGGGCTAGCAAAGTATCAGCGGCTTGTAGTGTTTCTAAAAGTATCGTAGCTTCTGCAATCCATTCTCTGGCTGCCGCTCTGGGTGCGCCTGTTAGTAAATTCATGTATCGCACAGCTTGCAAGAAGTCACCTCGATCCAACCAGTACCTAAAATATGTATAAATTATTCTAAAAGTCAGAAACAATTAATATTGTTTTCAATGACAAACACAGAGTTTCTACAAAAATTTCAAAATCATACTCACTGATTTTCGACAAAACATACGAGGTTTGTCCAATAAATACTCGAACTGGTCGAATATGGTGGCCATTACGGAGAGTTAAGCCACGTCCACTGGCCTCACGTGTTGTCTGGGACCCAATGAGCCGTCAGTGCTTGGCAGAACGTTACACTGTGCGGATCTTGCGAGTAGAGTTATTTTTAGTTCTGCATTATTTTTTTGTTCATCGATATGGAAATTGACCAATTCACTGAACAACGAATTAACATCAAGTTTTTGGTAAAGCTTGGTAAAAATTATCAAGAAATTGCTGAAATGTTGAGAGTTGTTTATGGTGATAATGCTATGAAGAAAACAGCCATTTTCAAGTGGATTAAGCGCTTTAAAGAAGGTCGAGAAGACGCCACGGATGATGCAAGAATTGGACGACCTTCAACCTCTTGTGTGCATGAAAACATTGATCGTGTGCGGCGTCTTGTCCTTACTGATCGCCGAAAAACTGTCCGAATGATAGCTGAAGAACTAAATTTAGGAAAATCAACAGTGCACACAATCTTAACCGAGCACTTGGGCTTAAGAAAGGTTTGTGCGAAAATCGTGCCAAAACTGCTGACGCCGCATCAAAAGTTGAGAAGAGTCGAATGTGTTACTGACTGGAAAAATTCCATGGAAAATGATGTTGGATTCTTAAATAGGGTTATCACTGGTGATGAATGACTTTTTTCTATTCCCTAAATGCAAAAATGTGATGAGGGGACAGCATTGGGAAGATGTGGACACAATAACACAAGAAACGACGAGGAGACTGAAAAGCCTGACTTCCGAGGACTTCCAAGGGTGCTTTGAAGAGTGGAAAAGAAGATGGGATAAGTGCATAGCAGTGAATGGAGAGTATTTTGAAGGGGACAAAATCAATGTAGATGAAATTTTGTAAAATAAAGTTTTTATGACCTTAGTTCACGTATTTATTGGACAAACCTCGTATATCTGATTACTGATTCATCAAATTCTGATTATAAATGCAGTTTCTTCCATCACTGTAGGTGTTATGAACCTATCATTTATTTAGTACATTTTTTCTTGCAATATTGTACACAATTAAAATATTACAATATTACAAATTAAAGAGCTAATTAAAAAGCCTAAAAGGAAAATAATTTAAATTTAGTATCAAGTTACATCCTCATCAATAAACGTTAAAAAGTTAAAATGTTTGCTAACATTTTACTACCTTTTATATTACAGCAATTTTTTTTTAATCTAAAAAGTAGCTTAAACTCTAAACTTCACAGTTTTCAAATAGAAAAAAAAATTGTATGCAAATGTAAAAAATCAAAAAGGCTCTTAAAATTTAAAAATAATTTCCATGAGATTCACATTCTTTTACATGATAAACATAAACTATTCATTATTTTTTTATTATCTTGTTTAAAGTTTATTTTATTTAAACCAAAATCATATCTTAATTTTTGGGCATTGAGTCTGGCCATTTCTGGCAAAGCAACATATTAGTAACAAAAAATTATGAAAATTTAAAATGTTTTGAAGAAAATCAGTACGGCCATTAAAAATGTGTTTTTTTATTGAAAGCAAATTTTTTTTATGTACACAATATAGACACTCTCAATTGCCCATAAGGTACAGAGAAAATAATAAATATTTTTTGTAAAAAACGTCATAATCAAACTCACTGTATTTATTTCGTACATACTGTATCAAACTAATCTATTTGTGTGACTACTGCATGACTAATAACCTATCAAAATATAAATGATTATTTAAAAAATAATAACAGCATATTATTTTATTCTATTCAGATTAAAAATCAACAACAACCACAAATAAACGATAATCACGTAAAGCTTTAACCATTTCTGAAAGATCTAGTGTTACAAAGTGAACATTTTACAATGAAATATTTAAAGCAATTTATTTGTTAGTAATACAAAATAAAAAAAATAATAAAGTATATTATAACTTCGATATAATGTATTCCAATAAAACAAATACCCAGATATAAAAATTTTTTTTGAAACCCCCTCCATGTGTAACCACGTAACACTTATGTTAAAAACACCCCTATATTAACCCATTGGTAACGAAAGACGTATATTGCCCGTCCTTCTCTCTCAATGGCTTAAGTACTAAAGACGGGCAATGTCCGTCCTCTACTTCCCTGATTTCTTTGCCGTATGTTTCTAGCCTAAAAGTCGAATATAGAAATATAAATCTATTTTCAATCTGAGATATTTTTCCTTCGTTTATTTCCGTTTTTACTCGTTAATTTCCGCCAGTTTCTTTGTGAAGTTGTGTACGAATTTGACAGTTGTAGAAACATGGCTTCTAGTGAGGAATTGTTTATTTCTTCAAGTGCATTTAGTGAGTTTGTTGAGGATATTTTAAATGAAAGTGGTTGTGAGATTAGTGATAATGAAGAGCATGAAGATATTTTTGAAAATGACAGTAGTGATAGTGATAACAGTGATGATGAGATCTGTGAAAATCTGTGAAGATCTGTGAAAACTTACAGACAAATACTACACATAACCTACAAGTAAATGATTGGCAGTGGACTTCTAATCCAAATATAACTAAAATTCTGGTGACATTTTATAGGGAAAATCCCCCCAACAAGCAAAGCAAGGCCATCTAGAAAGTGTAGAGTATGTACTGCAAAAGGAAAAAGGTCTGAAACAATTTACCAGTGCAAAAAATGTAGTGTTCCTTTGCATTTGGAAAACTGTTTTGAAATTTATCATAGTCGGACAAATTTTTGAAAAGGAAACAAAATGTACATAGTGTAAATATATAAACATAAAAAAATATAGTGTTAATATAGTGTTAAAAGTGTTGGCTAAATATGTGTTAACAATTACAACAACATTATGTAGGATAAAATTGGTAGGTTACTTGCTTTTATTATTGCACATAATCTTAGTGTAAACTACTGAAAAAATTCAGTACTGAAGGCCAATAGCATGTTAGTAAAATCGAGTTTCCAATGGGTTAATTAGTAACTTCAATGTAAATGAATTTATTTCGGCTTGAGGTAAAGCATAAAACCATTATATTAAGGATAAATAAAGTATAAAAAAACCCCTACAAAATCAATAAAATGCATTTTTTTAAAAATGTACAGAACAGTTTGTGGGACTCATATGCACGTCTTGATATGAAAATAATAACATTGCTTTCTGTTTTCCTTCCTACTCGCTCTAACTGACACTCATTACTGTCTGTGACATAGTGCATCGTGCACTGTTTTGTCAACACACTAATACTGTCAGTGTAGATTTAGCACATACAGTTGAACTCTTGATATATTAGTTAAATAGAAGTTCTCAATCGATTTTGAGGAAACCCCTTTGTAATGAATATTGGTCACATTTAACATAAATATAACATCGTTCTTAAGAATATTCCAATATAACAAAAAAACTTTTCTTAGGAACCTTGAGATTTGTTATACTGAGATTCTACTGCAGTTCAAAAAAATTGTTTTTAAATATTTTGTATTTATGAAAATTATAATACATACAGATTTGTATACTATGAACATAGATCATTCATCAAAATGGTAGCAATTTTTTTTTTAACTAAAATCAAACATAATATTTAACATAAAATTTTGTATTAAAATACGAAGTTAATAACTACGAATCATCGATCAGAAGTAAAGCTTTTTATTATATCAACTGAGTTATGTCCCTCCTAATTTGCTTTAAAAAGCCTTACCTTGCTCTGTGAAGAATATCATATGTACTAAATGAAGTAGTATCAATTGGTTCATTGGCTACTTCATTACTAGTTATTGGATCAATATTTCGTATTATTAAGAAACTCTGAAGCCAAGAAAAAAATAATCTTGGTAAAGACAATTCCGCTTCGTCAACTTGGGCAAGTCGTGAAGCCACTCTTTCTACTTTCAAAAAACGATCCACCATTGTCATTTTCGGATACACTCCACGATCAAGAGCTACTTTAGGTATTGTTGACGCAACCGTTTTGACGAATTCATCTCCTTCTACAATCATAGGAAAAAGAATGATATTTCTACCATATTCACTTTCATATTCATATTTTAAAATAAAAATCAGAATCAGCCTACAATTACAGTAATGTTTTTTTATAAATTACAATTTTTGTTCTTATTCAGTTCAAAACAATCAAAACAATACCATTAAAAAAAATAAAGGGACTCTAAACTCTTACCACCAAAGCACTGAAACAACTGAAAATGCTAACAATTATCAAAAAACCTCTCCTGGGATTAAACTATGTCTTCTTATTTGTCAGGCAAGAGGAGTACCTAATCCAACTGCAGGTGTCATTGAGATTATTGTACTCTTCTTTAAGGATTTGTGGCATCAAAATAAAACGCTGATGCATCCACCAAATACAGTATCATTAGTAACTATACAACGTGCCTTTTCATAAGTGAAGAAATGATATTTATGACGCATTTCATGTTGTTTCTAGTAATTAACCTTAAATATAGCTAAGGATAACTTAAACAAGGCTAAAATAACCTAAATATAACCCTTCTTTTAGGTAAGAGAAGGGGGCAATACTTTATCCTAGCATTTCATCTTGACACAAAAATATATTGGGTTCCTTATTTGATTATTAAATACTTAGTAAATTAATTATTAACACTACAATTACTGAATTAATACGTAAAGTGATTGTAAACATTTTTATAGATTACTACAAAAAAATTTTACTGCAATAGTAGAACAATGTTAATTACAAAGCAGATCAACCAGAGTAAAATTTTACAAAAAACACATTTTTTTTACCTTCAAATAAGATCTGACAAATTTTTTGCATAGTAAAGAAAATATTTTTATCTTGTATTTCAAAGGATGACTCTCTGAACAGAATGTGGTGTCTGTGAAACCTTACAGCATGGATGGAGGAAATAGGCAACCATAAAAAACTGCAAACAGTTGCAGATCATCATGCAGACTGTGCGACACAGATAGAAATTCAACATCACAATGTGGAGTAGCCATTGTGCTTGAAGAGCAAACACATAACTTTTTTGGAAAAAAAGGCAAATACAAAATGAGCTGTAATTTAACATGCTACTGTTAAATTACATCCACAATAACACTTTACAAGTTGCAAATATTTACTTTTAAATCAAGGTTAGCTTTACTTGTAAATTTCAAAAATAATCGTTACAAGTATTTGTTGTTATTCTTGTTTTACTTGTTATTTACTAGCTATTTAATAGTATATTTGTACTATCACTGATTCTCAGTACCTCAGATAATCAAAATTCTGTGCTTGAAATTAAAAAAAAATTACAATTTTAAACACTTCATCAGTTGGTATTAAAATAGAAACACAATCATCACTCGATAATTCACATCTCTATAACTCGTAAAACTCTTTAATTCATACTGATAAGCTGCACTCTTGAAAACAATGCATTTTGGGTCTTTCCTTATTTCATAATGAGGAAGCTCGATGACCACTATAATTTGTACTCGGCCCAGCCATCGCCTCTATAAATTGTATTAACTGGGTAGATTTCATGGTTATACAGTGTACGCAACTATTGTTTACTTGTTGGATCATAAATCCGTACTGTAATCAATGACTGTACTTCAAACACATTTACTTACTGATAAAATATGGCTCAGCCATCGTTATGAAATAGAAAAGCATTTGTCTTAAGAATGTCAGGCGTCAGCACCACAGAGATGGTGCACAAAGAAACTGCACCGTTAAACAGAAATGACATTTTACTTGGCCGCAGACTAAATGTAGTGATGTAATAGATGTTTAGATAATAAACAATAATAGAGGCCTATTTATTGGACAGGATCATGTATCAGTCAGTTATTACAGAAACTGTTCAAGTGCAATAGCATTTATGTAGAGTTGTTGTTACTTGTTAATAGTAATAATGAGTGCGTCAAAATACAAATCTATTTCTCTCACAGATAAGAAATGTATTGTACATATCAACTGTACTGTCAACTGTTATTAAATAAATACATACTCAATTTTTCAAACTTTCTTTTTTATCAACCTCTACGTTTTGAACTCTACATTTTGCCACTCTAGATAATTCGTATTTTTCCAGGTCCCTTCACATACAAAATATCGAGTGGCGACTGTATACATTATAAACCTTCCATTGATCTAATGACACCGTATCGAATTATTCTGAAAATTAAAATATCAGTAATATGGTTTTTTAATACATCCAACATTTTACTTTAAAAAATATTTCTTCCTTAATTTCAAACTGTTTGAAATGCAAAAGGATTCTTCCTGGCATTCAAAAACATGTAATGTAAAAAGCTTTATTTACCTGAACTAACGATAATATTCTTAACGTCTTCCTTTAAAGGCTTTAATTGTTCAACCAAAGGCTTAGGACTACGAGGTAATTCGATGGCATTTCTTAACGTTTGGCAAGCGCACCATAAGTCTTGTGCATCTCTGGCTTGTTTCTTTTCCAATAAACGTTCTACAAATAATAAAATTACAGAATGTAAAACATAAATAAATTATTTTGTTTTTAATAATACAAACCTATTTGTGAACACCTATCCGGAAGAAATTTACCCACAAACTTGGCTCTCGCAAAACATCTCGTGGATAAAAACCACAAATTCGAAGATATTCACACCAACATGGAGGTATTAAATTTATGTAATAAGAGCAATTATATGGATGCCATCAAAGAATTTGAAATTTACAAAAAAAAAAGAAATGAAAAACAGATCCTCATAACATCCTCAATTATAAGCTTTTATTTAAATCTAATTTAATTTATGCATGACTTTAACCCATTGGTAACGAAAGACGTATATTGCCCGTCCTTCTCTCTCAATGGCTTAAGTACTAAAGACGGGCAATGTCCGTCCTCTACTTCCCTGATCTCTTTGCCGTATGTTTCTAGCCTAAAAGTCGAATATAGAAATATAAATCTATTTTCAATCTATGAGATATTTATCCTTCGTTTATTTCCGTTGTTACTCGTTAATTTCCGCCAGTTTCTTTGTGAAGTTGTGTACGAATTTGACAGTTGTAGAAACATGGATTCTCGTGAGGAATTGTTTATTTCTTCGAGTGCATTTATTGAGTTTGTTGGGGATATTTTTAATGAAAGTAGTTGTGAGATTAGTGATAATGAAGAGCAAGAAGGTATTGTTGAAAATGACAGTAGTGATAGTGATAACAGTGATGATAAGATCTGTGAAAATATGCCTAATTGCAGACAATACTACACATAACCTACAAGTAAATGATTGGCAGTGGACTTCTAATCCAAATATAACTAAAATTCTGGTGACATTTTATAGGGAAAATCCCCCCAACAAGCAAAGCAAGGCCATCTAGAAAGTGTAGAGTATGTACTGCAAAAGGAAAAAGATTTGAAACAATTTACCAGTGCAAACAATGTAGTGTTCCTTTGCATTTGGAAAATTGTTTTGAAATTTATCATAGTCGGACAAATTTAAAAAAAAAGGAAACAAAATGTACATAGTGTAAATATATAAAAATTTAAAAAATGTTAATATAGTGTTAAAAGTGTTGGCTAAATATGTGTTAACAATTACAACAACATTATGTAGGATAAAATTGGTAGGTTACTTGCTTTTATTATTGCACATAATCTTAGTGTAAACTGTTGAAAAAATTCAGTACTGAAGGCCAATAGCACGTTAGTAAAATCCAGTTTCCAATGGGTTGAAGATAACTGATTCAAATAAATCAACACAACCGACAACACTGATGAGTGTGTGCTGATACCAGTGAAGATTCTGCAGTCTGGACTGAAATGACAAACAAGTCACATAGTGGTAATGTTTAGCCCAAATAAATTTTATCCTTCGACATTTTAATTTAATATAACTGTATAAAGTTGTTATTTGTGTTCCAATGTTTTGTTGAATTAGCGATGAAAAACCGCAGTAGACTATTTAAGTTGAGTTAAAGACCATTAGACGGTGAAAAAGTATAAATTATTTAAAAATGTGGTACATTATTTTTAATATATATACATTATATGTTTATACGTCTATATGTTTAAGTATAGACTTTATGCCTGTTAGACTAATGAGGACAAGGGATCAGTGTTAATGGTAAGGGAAAAGCAACAGGAGCAACTGCAGTTCGAACTAAGAACCTTTAGGTGTGCACATGAGTGATGCAGTAGATTGACCGATGCTTTAGCCACTTTGACCACAGAGCCCCACACATGAGGTCCAGTGGCTGTGTTACAATAATGACATTATTTATATTACTAACAAAAATCTGCATTATTTGCATTACTGAATCTGATCAACTATCCAAGAATTTTTTCTAAAATAATACCATTACCAGTACTAAATGAGAGTAAACTGAACAATATAACAAAGAAAAACATTTCATTCCTCCTAAACGATACAAATATAAAAATGAAACTGTCATTAACTGATTTTTAACTTTTTTACATCACCTACATATATTTGAACTTTTAACTATATGCCTTCAAATAATTTTATTTGTCCATTTTTTTTAATGTATTATTCCTGTTAACTAAAGAGGTCTTTTGGAAAAAGTTCCTCTAGGTGGACTTACGGGGGAAAAGGATGGCTCCTGGGTTGAGGGCAACTGAGAAAAACCGCAGGACTCATTACGGAGTACTGTGGATTAAGGGTGCTTATGAACAGGATATAAATGTACCAAGGAAAACCATGTGTAGGCAAGGAGTGTTTGTCTTTTAGGACTCTGAGGACCTCAGCTAAATGAGCTAGTCAGCTGATTACTCAAATTCATGGAGGGAACCAGTCTTTAATTATTAATTTTTTTTCATTTATTATAAGGCGAAAAGCTCATTAAGGCTATTATCGCCTCCCTAAATGTAAGTGTGAGTGTAAAGTGTTAAAGTCGTAAGTGTAGTGTTGTAAATGTAAGTGTGTGTTAGACTCGGGTACTGCGAGGGACGTCTAAATCCTCTCAATAGGTGCAACTAGTCTGCACCCCCTACGGGGCTTTAATTATTAAATTAAATTATTTTAAAAAGGTTTAAATATAGACCCTGACCTAAGAAACATGAGTTGATATGCCAACATATATGTTTAAAGGTTCTGTAGACTCTGTCGCCTATATTGAATCTATTCACCATAATACTAATATTAATTAACGTAAATATGCTTAATTTCTCAAAATCGTTTGCAAATTAGTTTCACTTAGTTTCTAATTTGAGTTCAAAAAATACTATCATTAAAAAATAATTAACCTGTCGGCATCATATTTCATTGTCGAATATCTTTGATAAAAGACAAAGTGTTACCAACCTCTTGCATTTTACAAAAGAAAATACCAGATACTTTACCTTTACTCTGCTGTCAATTGAAAAAAAATACATTTTGTTTGATATCTCATTTATAATATCTCATTTTGTATTTGAAAATGTGAACCATCTTTAAATTTCACTTTAAAAAATACAGATGTAAGAAACACAAAGCAAAAATTATTAAAAAATGTAATTAGCGGACTATATTCCCACATATTAAACCTTTAAAATTAGATATGAAATATAGTTTATCTTAACAAATAGCTGTTATCTGTCATTAATTAACATTAGTAATATAGAGAATAAATTCAATATGGCTGACAGGATCGAAAAATTCAGTAACATCTAAAGTGACAAACCAAAACTATAAAGTTCTTTCATATTTGGTACAATAACTTGAGTTATACATTTTAATACATGGGAAAATATGATAGCCAATTTTGAGAAATTAGGCTTAATGCATTTTCTTATTATATAAGAAAATTTAATTAGCAATAATTAGAAAATTTGCATAACTTAAAAGACAATTACTTCCTAATAACAATTTTAACAATGACTGTTTACAAAAATTATCTAATTACATTTATTTTACATGCATTTTATGCTATTTGTGATTAGCCTCATCAGTCCTGATTAACTGGTATATGTTTGTTTTTTAGAACTTCTGATGATACAGAAAGTTGGGTAGTCTTTACATGTACAATCAAAAATTTGTAATGTATTGCCCTAAAAGCAACAAAAAATATGGATACATATGCATACATTAGGCAAGGAATTCAGCTACACATAAAATTAATAAAATATAAATACAGATTTCAAGGGGAAAACAGCCTACACATTACTACAGTGAATCATCAAAAATTTGGACATCGAAAATCCAGATTCGGTTCTGATGGAAAAGTGTATTATTTTTTTTTAAGTTGAACATTTATAGAAACACCAATGTTATAATCCACTGATGTTATTAAAACATCAAACAAAATAAATTGATGTTTTATTGTGTGAAATATCAGTTTTGGGAAAATGAGAGGATATTTTGTTGATGGGATAGAGAATGAAAAGCCAAGTTGACATCGATGATCTCCAAGAGTTAAAGGGGAAATGGGCCCTTTACTATTTTCAATTTAGCTACATAATTTTCTTTAAACATGACTATTTTGACTTTATCTAACATCAACCATGAACAATTCTTGATTGTAAAACACTTCGAATTCATACAAAAGAAATTTTGCTGGAAGAAATCTAAAAAATATGGGTGTATAAAACACTGCCCGTCAGTTATGGATGGATAAAACCACTGACTGCTTATCATCAATATGAAAAATTACAGATCACTGGACAACGAGCATTGCTCTCTGTGTGTACTAATTTTTTTGTTTATCAAACCGATTGTTCGTGTGTGTGTGTGTGTGTGTGTATATGCACATGTTTGTGCCAGTTTGTCTGTATTGTTTTCTGTAACAAATACACTGTACTTTTTGAAGGCTTAAGATTTTTTGAACATATAAAAATACACTGTACATATTTCTGTCTATATTAATAATTTTATCCGACTACTCGTCTTCTGTAACCACTGGAGTGAATTGTGAACAATTTTATCATTTTTTTAAAATGTATACTAGCCTATCGATTGGTTTATTTAAAAAATCTGGACAATCTGATAATCTGAAAGAGGTCCAGTGCCAATTAATTTTGGTTATCTACAATTTACTGTAACAGTAAATTACTTAATTATAACCTTACTTTTTACGGCATCACTGTAGCCTTTTAACCTGCCAACCATGCCAGCTATATTGATTCTTCCTTCTGTTTTCAGTTCATCTATTTTCTCCTCTAATTGACGTTGAAATTTTCGTTTCATCTCATCTTCTTTATTAAGTATAGCTTCTTTTAACAAGTCGTAATGCGCCTCAGCTTGTAGTTTCACTTGGGACCGAGCTCGTCGTTTAGTATCTAATAATAATGCCAGCTCCTGTTCAAGGTACAATAAATGTAAGAAACTGGCTAAAGAAAGCTAATAACTCGACAAGTGATATTCAATTCTCAGATTGATAAGTAATTTCTGAACTTCTTAGTCTTTAAAGTTATAAAACATGTATTTTACATATATTAAAATGTTTTTTTTTTTATAATGAACATAAAAGTGATTAACTGCTTGTATGAAAATAATGAGGAAATAATTGAGACAGAAGAGAGGGGAAGGAAATGAAAAATAGTAAGAGGAATAAAACAAGGATGTCACCTATCACAACTACTTTTTAACTGTGTTAATAAATGAAATCTTCAAAGATTCATATTACCTACTTAATGGAATCAGTCTAAAGTTGGTCCTGTATAACAAGTTTGATGTTTGCTGATGATATAATGATGGGCGCAGACAAAGAATGAGAATCTTCAGAAAACATTGGAAAATTGGCAAAACTAAGTAAAACTGAAGAACTGAAACTAAACGCCGACAAAACTAAAGTAACTAACTAATGCAGTGAAAATCCTATAATGATGGAGAAAACTAACATTGAACACACTGAAAGCTATAAATATTTGGGTCAAACAATATTGTTTCAGGATAGAGGCAGTAAAGAAGTGAGGAACAGGATAAACTCTGGATGGAGACAATTTCGGTTCCCTAGAAAAATCTTTAAAGGGAACTTCTCAAGTCAACTGAAAGCTAAGGGGTATTAGTGAGCTATGTATCCAGCTATTTTATACAGATACCAAACCTGGATCTTCACAAACATATTAGATAGAAGACTGGACGGCATACAATTAAGGATGTTAAGAAATATGCAAACTGTGAATCAGAAGGAGAAAACAAGCAATAAGAAGCTAATGAGGAAGGTGAAAATCAAGAACTTGGTGAGAGAAACACACGTGGGCTGTACACGTAGCAAGAAGGAAGATCAGTTTTGGGAAAAACTAAGTATAGGGACAAACAGAGGAAGAAAGGAAGACCAGCGCTATAATGGAGAGATGAATCAGTGCAGAAAGTAGATGACCAATGGAGCACATAAGCAAAGAGAAGAATGCTGTGGTCCAGGGTTATAAAAAAACTACACAGGATTTAAATTTTGGAAAAAACAATATTGAATATATGTCTACTATTTGCCTTTTAGTTTTTCTGCTTTGTACTATATTAATTAGATTTTGTAACAATGGACACCATTGTTTTATTTACTTGTATCAACTTAGTTTACCTCTGAAATGAGATGCTTTTGTTCTTTAAAATAGAATGTCTTAAAACATTGTTTTAATTATTATAATCAGATTGAACTAAAGTTCAAAATGTGATAATTTAATAACATAAATGTCATGCCTGGATGTATGAGATTTTATTCTTCATAAATAAGAAACTTTTTACAAAATTTTTTTTCACTATCACTGGCTGTAACTTAAAAAAAAGTGAATTAGGAAGAAATGTTAAATGAAAAATATGTTCAATGTATAAATTAGAATTGTATATTATATACTACCAATATCCATGTTGCCCTCGAAAAAATAAAAACATCTGTGAGCATGAGATAATATGTACCACTGGTAACTGTGCCTCTGAGAGTGGGGGGATATTATTGCTGTGTTTACTGAGTCACCAAACAAAGTTCAGCTAAGTGGTGATATATTACTCACCCTGAAAAAGTTACACTGTCATGTAGATATGAAAGACTAGTTAATACAGTGGTGTTCTGAGATTCAACCTGAAGTTACTCGCAAGTGATTGTGAAGTGTTTCCTTTTTTTTAAACAGTGTGCTATTTATAACTTTTATTTTATTTTATTTGTGAGATTTAGGTGTGTTTT
Source organism: Callitettix versicolor (assembly GCA_022606455.1). Classification (NCBI taxonomy): domain Eukaryota; kingdom Metazoa; phylum Arthropoda; class Insecta; order Hemiptera; family Cercopidae; genus Callitettix; species Callitettix versicolor. The sequence goes on along the minus strand of CM040182.1, from coordinate 15,030,296 downwards.
AATTTCTTATATATATTTCGTAATTAAATTATTCATATGTTTAAATAATGGCTCAAAATATGTGTAAGAAAAATAGTCATACACAGTGAAGCCAGAGAATTAATCAGTAATATTATTAAAAAATGTGATAGTGAAGCAGCATCAAACACATTATTGTTTCTTTTAAAACAAGCAACGAAACGAGCTGCAAATTATTTCAGAAAGTCTGAATGATTTATTGTTAAAATTCATCACGAAAACAGTGCAAAAAATTTAGATGAAAAATTGTCTATTCTGGGGAAAAACGTAAAGCACGAAGTGGAGAAAAAAGTATAGTATCAATATATGACTTCGACGAAAATTCAATACTACATATCATTCAAGACTTTTATATCAACAAGAAAACTGTGCCATCCGTCCCAAAATTGTTATCTGTTATAAAACAAAGTATACATTTCCCGTGGGGTGAAGATTCCTTGTTAAGAATAGTCACTAAAATGGGTTTCACTTGGCGTAAATGTAAAAGTAAAAGAAAGTTGTTAGTTGAAAGGTCAGCCAATATTTATTTATTTTATAAATATTTAGTTAAAATGAAAGCCTTGAGAAATTCTGGGAAAAAAGTATTTTATCTTGACGAAAAAAGATAAAATTGACTTAATGACTTTATTTTATATCGACTTGAAAAAAATCAATATTGACGAGCCATGGATTGTCACTAATTTGACTATTAAGAAATGCTAGCAATCAGATGACATATTTGGGGTACCGCATGACTGGAGGGCAGCCCACTGTTAAATTGTATGACATGCAGGAAGTTCGGAGAGATTCCTTAAGGGTGCAATGCTTCTCTATAAATCAGGGTCCACTAGTGGTGATTATCATGGACAAACCCCCACAGGGGGGTGCAGACTAGCTGCACCTATTGAGAGGATTTAGACGTCCCCCGTGGTAACCGAGTCTATCACACACTTACATTTACAACACTACACTTGCGACTTAACATTTTACACTCACACTTACATTTAGGGAGGCGATAATAGCCTTAATATGCTCTTGGCCTTAAAATAACAACAAAAAATCATGGCCAAATGAATCAAAGAAATTTTGAAAAATGGTTAAATGAAAAATTACTGACAAATATTCCACCGTCTTTCGTAATTGTTATGTATAATGCCCCGTATCACTCTGTTTTAGCAGAAAAAGTAACAAGCTCTGTCAAGGCACATATAGTAAACTGGTTGGTAAAAAAAAGTGTTCAGTGTGATATGACAATGAGAAAGGTTATTCCTTTGTTAAATATTCATAAACATAGGGAAAACAATTATAAATTCGATTTGTACCTATCTAGCTTAGGCCACGAAGTTGTTAGGATCCCTCCGTACTTACGCGATCTAAATCCTATTGCGTTACCTTGGGCCAAAGTCAAAAGACAATAATTGTGGTGATCTAAGCCTTAACAGTCTATTTCAACTTACTGAACACGGAATCGCTACAGTGACACGAAGTGATTAGGGAGGTTATTGTAATCATGTCAACAAAATAGAATAAGAATATTGGGTAAAAGATGGAACTGTATCAGATGCGGTGGATATTTCTCTTGGCGAATTCGATAAATCTTCTACCGATTCCGAGGTGGATCAAGACGAGACTGATAGTGATGATATTCTAGCCACTGAATTTCCATGATGTAAAAAAAATTAAGTAACTTACTGTCAAATTACACAGTATTACAAATTAATTACATTAATTAGATATTAAATAGTCTCCTATACAAAATTTCATGTTCCTATATTGATTACTGTACCTGCTATCAGATAAAAACTAATGTTTTTAAATACATTAGAAGCGGCAGTTCTTAGAAATTTAAAAGTCTGTACAACATCAAATTCCTTACAGAGGAAAAGTTACCAGCGGTGTTATATTTTTGTTTCTAAACTGAAATAGTTTTTTTAAAAAAACTACAAATGTTAAGAATAATTTTCAGTTAAATAATTCAAACAAAACTGATTAAAAATTTTAAAATATTTCTATGCTTTGTTTGACGTTCTTCTGTCCACCTATTTAAAAATTTCCTACCTCTACATGTCATAGAATTGGCAGTAATATCACCCTCACATACACAAACATTTCCTTTTATTACTTTACTCGCATGTAAAAACAGATCTGAAAAGAAGAAAACAGCCTACAAATTATTAATTATTAGTGAATTATGTATCAACATAAAATTAAATGTAAAATAATTGTAATTATAAACAGAAAAAATATTATAAATATTTTGCTCCTAATAAAAACGCCACTTAAAAATAATTAAATATAAATTTAAAAGAAAAACTTAAAACACAATGACTTTAAAGCAACACTTACGAGAAGCAAAACATTTTTTTAACAAATTATTTATTTTACAGTTATATATAATGTCAACTAGGATGTAACGTCCTGCCTTTCATTAATATAAAAAAAAGTTTTAGCAATACTAAATATTGTTTTATACTGTTATGTTGAAATTTCTTATGTATCTCTTACTCCAAAATTTGTAGTATATGACCTTCTTTATCCAAATTAATGAGGACAAAGTCCAATAATTTTAATCATTTGCGTGTGACGTTTTTGCAGAACAGATTTAATGTTTCTTATTGCTGATACAGTCCCTTTCTTGAATTACTTCACTGCCTACCAACGGCAGATGATAAATTCTGTAGCACAGTAAGGTAAATAAACAGAAGGCGAATGAGTGTCATAAAAATTACTACTGCTGATAGACATAACTTGGCTGTCAAGGTGTAGCAAACAAACAAGTAAAACACACAAACCAAATGCCAAATGGTGAATTGAAACACAGGTCATGCTTTGACCAGTCAATAATTACTTGCCTTTTTTTCAAACTCTTCTTGAAGCTTCCGTCTTTCTTTATCCAGTTCTATTTCAACAGTTGCTTCTATAACCTCATCTTTTTCTTTTAGTTTACCCAAAGCATACATTATGTCCTTTTCTTTTGTACCCTACAAATAAAAAAACTTACATAAATTTACGTTAATTTAAAATTGGACCAGTACTGAGCAAGCACAGAGGTCAGTTACTTCTGTTAGAAGTCCACGTTTTGACAATCTTCCAACTTCATTAATCTATTAATAAAATTTACATTATTTATTTTATTCTACTTTTTAAAAAAAATTATTTGTATGGTCTGGTCAATACAAATACATATATGTACACATACACAGACAATTAAATTCAAATATCACAAAACAAAAATGATTTTTTTTTATTTTAAAAGTACTTTCCAGAAATCTTTACAACATTTTTTTCTCTCAGCAATTAATTTAATTTTAAATACATTGGCTCCTTAAGACCTTTTGCCAGTTTATTTAGACAATGGACTCCATGTCATGTTTACTTTGAATATTGTATGTAGCTTGTAGACAGCAGCATTATGATTGTTTGATTGTTTTTTTCCCAATCAAATTGTTTGATAAACAATTGTTTGATAAACTTTTCCCAATCTGAAGTAAAGACAAGTTGTGTACATTATTTTTCAAGTGATTAATATAGAACATGATGCAAGAGACCTACAAACATAGATCAGGTTTAGTGACGCTTACAAGTAGTAGGTTATACTTAGTAGGGTTATACTTTATATTAACTCTTTAAAGACAGTCTCAATAAGTCACTGTTGCCTTGGGTGGGGGGGGCAGAGAAAATCTAGAGATGTGAAGAGCTAGGAAAGTTTCAGTGCTTTAAATTTTGACCTCATTGGAAAACGAGTTTAAATAATATTTACGCATTCAAGAAATTTGTTCAGAGTGTTTGAGGGCATGACACTATGTTAGTACTCAAAGGGGGGGGGCACAGGCCACAAAGTTCAAGAACCCCTGAGGCTTACATTAGGCTCTTATCAGCTGATTTTTCTTAAAGCTAATAATTTCTGAATGGTTATACTGACCTTGTTAATCTAGTACATTTTTTTTTTACTAATTCGTATGTGTAAAACACCAACGCCATTATTTATATCTAAATATATAAAAGAGATACAAATACCAAAGATTCTTAACTAGCAAAACAAATGATGACAAAATAGCTTACAAAAAGGCTCAAGCAAGCGTACGGAAGAAAATTACTCAAAAGAAAAATGAAGCCTGGGAAAAAAAACTGTACAAAAATAAACACGTATCTGGGGGGAAGAAGAAGTACAGAAGTTGGCGACTCCTAAAAAACTTACGTCAAAACCAAAACAAAGACATAATCTCAACTATAAGCATGCAAAAATGGGAAACGCACTTCAAAAATTTGTTAACAGAAGGTAGAGCGGAATTTATGGAAAGAAATTCTGAAGATCACGAAAATAATGGACGTAAGGCATACAATTGTAGAGGACATAAGAACAAAACAACTGGTTTGGTACGGGCATGTACAAAGAATGCCGGATGAGCGAATTCCCAAAAAAATCATGCAATGGCGAACACCTGGAAGAAGAAAACGAGGAAGGCCGAGACTGAGCTGGAGAGAGGGAGTCGAAAAGGAAATAAAAAAAAGGGATCTAACAGAAGACCTGTGGTGGGACCGCGATCGGTGGAGGTTGGAGATCGGAAGGCGTCGTAGAACATTGTAGACCGAATTATAGATAAATATATAAAACAAACCAAAAAACCAAAAAATTGTTTTTGTGAGGAATCATTAGTTTGATTTTGAATCATCATGCCATTTAGGTAAAAACATATTTGGAATGAAACGGCATTTATGTTTTCTACTTATTACACAAAACAAAATTTCAAATCACTGAACAAATTTTTTTAGTTATTTGTGAATATTTTAACATCATGAATCAAAACCAAAAATAGCATTTCTGAGTGTATGTATTACCCTTAAATGATCAAATCACTGTAACATAACATCCGTAGAAAAATTAACAATAAATAAATATTTCAGTCTTAATTAAAAAAAAAAAAGATTTATTAACAAAATTATATGTTGATCATTCAGAAACAAAAGCACATTTTTTCTAGACACTGTTTATTAAAATCATGAAAACACATTTGATACTTCAGCTATTTTTCTACATAGTCAACATTCAAATTTAAACATATAATGTAGCGTTTCACAAGCATTTCTATCCCTTCTGTATACTCAGTTGCTGCCAAGTAGTTGAACCACTTATTACACTCTCTTTCAGTTCACTGTCCGCTTCGAGCGGGGTTGAAACCACTTCCATAGTAGTTGCCACCCAAAAATCCTTCAGTTTAGAAAAAAATGGTATTCACTCAGAGCAAAGTGTGAGCTATAAGGTGGATGCTCAAAAACCATCCCTCTTAAACTGCTGAAGCAAGTTCACCGTCAATGCAGCAGCATGCAGATGTGCTTTATAAAAAAGCACAATGCTGCTTGAAAGTAATCCATGTTGTATGTTTTGAGTGGTGCATCATAAAGGGTCTCACAGTAGGCTGTTACATTTATGGTCTTCTATCTGGGCATGTAGTCAATGAGTAGGACACCTTTTCGATTCCAAAACTCTGTGCACATAACCTTCTTTGCGCTCAGAATTTATGTGGCTCTTTTTGGTTTTAATGGGGATCAGAAACGATGACATTCCACTGATTAGCATTCATGATACCATAAACCCCGGTTATTTAATTCGGTAGATAATTTTTGATAGGGTGGACTTTTTTTGCATTTGAAAAGCACATTACACTACAAACCACACACTTGGTTGAAATGTTAATTTTGTCACATATTTTAAAGTTGCACAAATCAATAACTGTAGTGGCTTGCTGTTAGCATCAGACCGGCGTAAAGGAGTGGAAAAGTCAGTGACATGATGGTGGCAGCGGTGGCGGAACTGAGCAGCTTGTCAGTTTAAAATGTTCTTTACTTTCTGAATTACCCTCACAGTAATCCAACAGTTCGCCAACAGGGTACAATTGGTCTACAACGGTTACAATGCATTTGTAACCTGTAAAAACCATTCACTTATAGTTTGTCGTTGGATTCACCATTTAATTCATTTCTCAGTAATACTAATTTTAGAATAACAAAATATTCCATACAGTGTGTATCTGGCTTAAGCTTGATTGCTGTGAGAAAGTATCATAACTGGACACATATATAAAAACGGTTAAACTTAATAAAAATTCTTATATATTTCATAAAAGAAGTAATGTCTCTCTTTTAAGAGTTTTAAAGGTATGTGATTTAAAAGTTTAGATTATAAAAGTTTAAAGTTATTAAACTTTTACATTATTTTGTATATTAATTTATACAAAACACATTATAATGGCACACACTATAAAATCACACAGATAATGGCAGATAAAAATCTCTTTTTATTTTGTTACTCCATATGACATAATTATTTTAAATTTATTTACTCCCTTACTTTGAGTTAGAAATTTAAAAAATTTCTGTTATTGAACTAAAAATAAAAATCAAGTATCATGTTTTCTCTTCCTAATTACGATAGGAAGAGAAAATTAACATAGATAGTTTTTAACATAACCTGAAACTATTATAGCCTATCAGCTGTTCAGTGAAATCAGCTCATGTTTGTGAATTAATATAAAACAACTGTACTTTTAATATAACTACTAAAATTAAATTAACGATGCATTTCATATACTTAAATAGGAAGAACTTCTTTCTAGTTTCCGTTTATCACATGATAGTTTCTAGTTTAGTTTAGTGGTTATCACATGAGCCTCACTTGCACAAGGTCACTGGTTCGAACCCGACAGAAACACAGAAATTTTTAATTATAATTAATCTAATATGACTTGCACCGTGCAAAATACACTGTTATATATCAACATAAACATGTTCCTCGCATCATGAGTTCCGCAAAATCCAACATCAAAACCAGCCGTAAAACATGATATATGTTAAAAAAGATAGTCAGCTGTTTTCTTAGATGCGGACAAAGCACCTGTGTATCGATCTCAGCTTTGGTGGCCAAAAACTCGCATGACCCAGTGCCAAAGCCTAGTGGTAAAAAGCAAAACACATCTTAATTATCAATAGTTTTTTTAATGTTTTACACATATACTCATTGTTTACTTAAAGAACTTAAAACGTTTTCTGTGTCTTTGTGGAAAGTTTAAGGTGCTGAAAGTTTTTAGCCATTTTTGAACGTATAGATTTGCCACAATATCCATTTTTTCAGAAAAATGTCCCCTTTAATTTGACATTCCAAACAGCCTGTTTGTTTTAATTTTTAAACCTCCCCAATTTTGAGTAAGGAAAGAACATTATATAGAAATGCTTACTTTAGATTAAAAGTTACTTAATATTCTATTATCACATGACACTGTTTTTACAGATCAAAATGAAAAAACAAGAACAATCATTTTAGTAATAAAAATTCCAAAATGTATACAAGCTTAAAACGAAATTTTCAAATTAAAAATTTCAAACCTATATGGGCTATCTCATAGTAAGAATAGACTGTATCTATTAAGGCCTTCTCCCAATATCTATGCCACCATCCTTTTCATATGCAACCTCTGTATTAACCTGCATCATATCAGTATAAGAAAGAAGTTTTAGTCTTTACTTACTTTCATTTTCCTGAGTTCATTCTGATAATATAAAATCTTCTGATAAGCGTATGTTAAAAATAAGTTTAATTCCTCATCATTCAAATGAAGTTTAGAGTCATATATACCTTTAGAAGGAATTAGATTGTCTAATTCTTCCTGAAATCATAAATAAGAATAAAGTTGCATGAAAAACAAAATATAATGTTATAACTTCTAAAACTTTCACAGATCATTATATACAATTGTAAAAACTGGGTTTAAAAACTCTGTAGATTTTTTAATTACCCAGGCATTTCACCTCTACTGTAATAAGGTTCTACAGTGAAAAAATTAATGAAAAAATAGTTAACAATTAATATTTAATTAGTTTACATATGCTCGGCACACATTAATTTAAAAAAACTGTTGCATTAAATTCTCTAAATGTTTTCTATTATTCTCTTATTTTCGTAATACGAGGTTTGTCCAATAAATACGCGAACTGGTCGAATATGGTGGCCATTACGGAGAGTTAAGCCACGCACACTGGCCTCACGTGTTGTCTGGGACCCAATGAGCCGTCAGTGCTTGGCAGAACGTTACACTGTGCGGATCTTGCGAGTAGAGTTATTTTTAGTTCTGCATTATTTTTTTGTTCATCGATATGGAAATTGACCAATTCATTGAACAACGAATTAACATCAAGTTTTTGGTAAAAATTATCAAGAAATTGCTGAAATGTTGAGAGTTGTTTATAGTGATAATGCTATGAAGAAAACAGCCATTTTCAAGTGGATTAAGCGCTTTAAAGAAGGTCGAGAAGACGCCACGGATGATGCAAGAATTGGACGACCTTCAACCTCTTGTGTGCATGAAAACATTGATCGTGTGCGGCGTCTTGTCCTTACTGATCGCCGAAAAACTGTCCGAATGATAGCTGAAGAACTAAATTTAGGAAAATCAACAGTGCACACAATCTTAACCGAGCATTTGGGCTTAAGAAAGGTTTGTGCGAAAATCGTGCCAAAACTGCTGACTCCGCATCAAAAGTTGAGAAGAGTCGAATGTGTTACTGACTGGAAAAATTCCATGGAAAATGATGTTGGATTCTTAAATAGGGTTATCACTGGTGATGAATCGTGGTTTTTCGAGTATGACCCCGAATCGAAATCGCAAAGCATGGAGTGGAAAGCAACAAGTGAAGCTCAAACAAAAAAATCAAGGAAAAGCCGATCAAAAATCAAAGTCATGCTCCTGGTTTTCTTTGATATCAAAGGTGTTGTTCATCATGAATTCCTTCCTGAGGAAAAACAGTAAATTCTGAGTTCTACCTTAACGTTCTCAAGCGTTTGAGAGATCGAGTGCGTCGTGTGCGACCACATTTGACTCAAAACGATGGATGGAAATCTTCATCAAGACAATGCACCCGCACATTCGGCTTTGATTGTTCGCCAGTTTCTGGCTAAAAATTCAATCACTATCCTTGATCATCCCCCTTATTCACCGGACCTCGCCCCCTGCGACTTTTTTCTATTCCCTAAATGCAAAAATGTGATGAGGGGACAGCATTGGGAAGATGTGGACACAATAAAACAAGAAACGACGAGGAGACTGAAAAGCCTGACTTCCGAGGACTTCCAAGGGTGCTTTGAAGAGTGGAAAAGAAGATGGGATAAGTGCATAGCAGTGAATGGAGAGTATTTTGAAGGGGACAAAATCAATGTAGATGAAATTTTGTAAAATAAAGTTTTTATGAGCTTAGTTCGCGTAATTATTGGACAAACCTTGTAATATAATTTTCTTCCACAATTTTATGAGTGCTACCTTTTACACATTGCAAAAGCACTCGTGATTTTATTGTTATCAATATTCAATTTTACTATATAAAGTTTTTATGATTTTCTTAGTCAAAATTTAATCAATAATTTTTTTATAACCAGCTAATCATAAAATATGTTGTTTAATTAATTACTTTATCTAAAAATTGATTATTTAATACCATCTTTGCTCAATTTATCAACTCTATAAACTACTCTGTAGTATTTTAAGGTAAAGCAATATATGCATATCTTCTTGCTCTCAAATAAAATGATTGTGTTAATGCTTTGTGTTGAAGCATGATGCTTCAGTGCTTTCTTTAATGAAGAGAACTGCATTTTCAATTTCATTTGCCAGAGTGTAGGACAGTCATAGCACATTTGAGACAAACAGTAAAACTGAGTTTTCGGGACTTTGGTCAATTTTGGTAATTTTAGCACTAAAACACTTTATTATGTATCCAATATTAATAGACCAAATATAATTTCAAAATGACTACAGCACTAAAGTGGGAAACATGTTTTTGATGAAAACGATAAATTAAATGCATGTTATTAATAATTAAATAAATCTTATTAATAATGAAAAGAAAACACACACACACACACACACACACACACACACACACACACACACACACACACACACACACACACACACAATTTTAAAAGGAACTGTTGTGTGTTTAACTCAGTTGTTACGTATAAAACTCATATTCCTTAAAACATACTAACCTTTGTAACTAATGTCATGACAGATAGTACAGAACGTCAGAATACAGTAAAATGAACGACAGAATACAGTTCCATAATAAATGGCTAAAAATGGTTAAGTTACATTTATTATATAAATTTGATTTTATATGGATTAATTTCTCTCAACAAAATGATATAGCACATAGCAAAAGCAAAACAGAAAAAAATCGTTAAAATTATGACTTTTGAAACAGCCCCAAAAAGTCAGAAATACCAAATTAACATCACTAAAATAGGTCACTTTTCAAACAGCATTAATAGTTCAGTTGCTGAGTGACTCATATTAACCAAGGCTGTATCTTGCCAGACTTTCTTTTTTTAAATAAAAGGATGTAAGCTGTAATAAGAAGTAAAACAGTGAAGGTTTAAATATAACTTTTTTGTTTGGTGCCTTCATAAGTGCGAAACCGTTTCTAAAATTTCGGGATTTGTGTTAGTTTAAACAAACATATCAAATTACATTTAAAGGGAAAGCTTCTAGACTAGATATGATGTAGCTATATTTAATTAATAATGTTGTAAATATAAACAACTAAGTTTATGTCAAAACCTATAAACTATACTCTGTGAAAAGCAAGCTTATATGTATTTTACAATTTAAAAAATAGTAAAATAATTATAAAATCATCTAGACTGTTAAAATTTAAGCCTTTAGCAATTCTTATTTTGAATTCTTGTAAAACTGATTTGATTATTGTTTGTGAATATTAAAACATAAGTTTTTTTAAACAGCTGTTAGTTTGAATAAAACAAATACACTGTTTTCTCTTTTATAGAGTTTATCTGGTTCAACAACCGGAACCCTCATTTTCAAAGTACTAGGAACATGCTGCAAAAATTTTACTATAGCCTAAAATCTTCAATAGATTAACTCTTAAGACATTTAAATAAGAAAATTAATATGGAGTATTTTTTGAACAATTTAAAATTTTGAAAATATACTGTGTAGTGATGCTTGATAATAATAGGCTTACAATCTACTATACAAAAAATTTTAATGTAAGTTAGTATGGAATAATTTAAAAGTTAGAGAATATACTGTTTAGTAGCATTTGTTGATAACATTTAAGAAACTGAACTTTTTAATGATAATAAATTTTACGTTTTATTAAACAAAATAATTATATGCAATAAGATATATTTGAGTAAATGCTGTTTTTCATAGCATTAGTTTGTTCTATGAAGGTAGATTGTTTTATAATAGTTATAGTTAAAATAGTTAAATGACACTTTGGAACAAGATTTATCATTACCAGAAACATAAGAAATTTGATAATTGGGTATGAAACCATGCATGATAGAATCTGTAAGGTGCGATTAAGGGGGAAATTTAGAAATATCTCAATTATTTCCGCTTGTGAGCCAACAGAAGATAAGAATGATGATGCAAAGGAGGCATTCTATTATAAACTAAGCAAAACTACTGAAACGATTCATCAATATGATGCTATTGTGATTTTGGGATAACTCAAACCACATACTGGTTAGGAAGATTTCCTAAGAAATGTAGCCGGAAAGTACACCATTCATGGCTTGACGAATGAAAATGGATAGTTCCTTGCACAGTTTGCTACAGCATGTAACCTAAAGATTAAAAGTACATTCTTCCAACATCAGAAAATTTATCTGAGAACATGGAAAATCTCAGAAGAGGGAATCACTCAAATAGATCGTGTATTCGTCTCCGCTTGACATGCCTCTAGTGTAATTGAAGTAAGAACTTGTAGAGGACCAAACTGCGACTCGGATCACTATCTGGTGAGAGCTATTTTTAGGCAAAGGTTGGCCAATGTGCAAAAACGAAGTAGGTATAGAAGAAAGAGGTGGAATACAAATAAGCTTTAAAACGAGCAACACAAGGCATGATTTACAGAACAGCTGAGGGAGAAACTACAAAATAGATATGTGGAAGGTGGAACTGAGTAGTGGCAGGGGCTGAAAAAATGACTGAAGATACAGGAAATCAAGTGCAGAAGGTTCAGAAGAAATGAGGAATGGAGTGTCTAATTGAACAGAAGAATACGGATACATTGAATACAGGGAGATACTCAGAGTAATAGAGAGAGAAATACATTCAGAGCAGGAAAGTAGTGACAAAGTTATGCAGGAGAAAAGAAATGGCTGAAAAGGAAAATGGAGAATATGGAAGGAATGAAGGAGAATAATTTTTTTTAATTTTAAGGTGAAAAGCACACTGAGGCTATTATCGCCTCCCTAAATGTAAGTGTGAGTGTAAAGTGTTAAAGTCGTAAGTGTAGTGTTGTAAATCTGTGTTAGACTCAGGTACTGCAACGGACGTCTAATTTCTCTCAATAAGTGCAGCTGATCTGCACCCCCCTGCGAGGAGAATAAAGAGGAAACAAATTTCTTCCAGGCAGTGAAGAAAATGAAAAAAAGGCTTTCAATCTAAAGTGAATAACTGTTGTAAGGATGGCCACCTCCTTACAGGAAACCCAAAGGATGAACAGATGGATGCAACATTTTAGAGAGATCCTTAATGTGATTCTACAGAAAGGACAGTGACTGGTAAACCTCACAAATAAACTATATTCATCAGGCCATGGTGGATTTGGACCCCATTTTCATGTTCTGTGAAAATCCTTCATCCACAGAACTGGACATAAAAGTGTCCCCTGATATGGAGCCTCCCTCGTGACAGATTACTGTATGCAATAGATCTTCTAAAAAATTATAGGGGCATCCAGTGAAGATAATATACCAGCTGAACTGTTTAGGGTAGAGGATAAGCATTTGAATAATAGAATATATGACCTGAGTCTTAGGATCTGGCTAGATGAGAAAATGCCGAGAGAATGGTCTCCTGGACTTAGCGTACTGATTTTGAAAAAAGCGGACTAAACTGTATGTCACAATTATAGAGGTATTACACTATTAAATATTGTCAAACCTTATAATGGCTAGGCTGAGGGTATGCTCGGAACGAATCAATGAGGCTTTAGGCCCAACAGGGATATGATTGACCAGATGTTTGTCATCAGACAAGTGCTAGAGAAATGCTACGAGCAACATAAATGTACATTTGCTCTTCTTTGACTTTAAGCAAGCCCTCAAAAAAGTTGATAGAGTTCAGCTAACATCAGCCTTAAAATATTTTGATATTCTCTATAAATTAAATAACTTAATTAAAATGATGTCGTTCCATTCACGAGATAAGAGTTTTTATTGGCAATATAATAAGCAGTGAATTCTGTTTTAACAGTGGAATGCGACAAAGTGATGCTCTGTCAGTCATACTGTTTAACCTAGCTCTGCACAAGGCCTTAAAGACAATTGAACCGAGGGAAAATTTGGCAACCTGAACCTCAAGATACTTGGATATGCAGATGATACAGTAGTTCTCAGAAGAAGCGAACGAGCAATAAGAGAAATTCTCACTGATCTAGTGCCCAAATGTAAAAACAATGGTCTAGAGATATATGAAAAAAACACAAAGTACATGGTGGTGTCTGCATCTGAAGCAAGAATGTTGGCCAATTTCCGGTTTCATACTACGTTTGAAGCAGTTAGACACTTAGAGTAAATATAAATTGCAAAAACAGGGTGAGTGGAAAGATCGAGAAACGGATCATGGATATATGTAATCATGTAATATGCACACAACAGCATATTACAGCCTCGCAAACCTTTTCAGACAGACACTTCTCTCTAGAGTTACCAAGATAAAGCTTTATAAATTGCTTATCAGACCTGTTGTTTGCGATGGCGCAGAAACCTGGATGCTGAAAGTTACTGATCGGCACATGCTAGAAGTGTTTGAAAAGAAGATTTTAAGGCGTATTTTCGGACCGGTTTGCATCCAGGGTGTATGGGCTCTATGAATGAGTCTTTACATTGTATCTCATACCATACATTCTTTGTGGGAATTGTTGGGATGGAAGATATGTCAAGACTTAGACTTGCGTGCCTCCATGCGGGACAGAGTGGTAACAGATTGAGGATAACCTGTCAGGATTGGACTGAATTGAATTAATCTAATATAACCTGTCAAAAGGCATAGCATCAATACGGCTGAAGCAAAGATGCATCCCTATCCCAAGCTAACGTGGAACAAAAATAAGCTGAGGGCTGCATGGCTAAGGAGGATCTTAGCTTTTAGTATGCAAACTCTGGATACCAGGCGACCTCTAGTTCAATTTAGCCTTACCTATACATGCTGGGCTCTATATTGGTAGACACTTTTCTTTCCCAAGCTATTTGTGTGACCTTTAATGGAAACTAAAAGAACTGTAATTCATAAAACTCAAAACCCTGGGGTATTTGCAGACTTGGACCTGGGTGGTGAGAATCTGGATAAGGAGAAAATTGGGGTTGTACTAAATCCCGTGGAATCCACCAGTTGTGAATTGCAGCAGAATGTGGGATCGCTGTGCAGACCCATTTGACCTGTGACAGATGTTTTACTCCACAGAAGGATGAGAACAGTGCACAGAGAGAAGCTGACGTTTTAGCGCAATAACCTTGGGTGACGGAAGGCAGAATAGCAGAACTGGGTGTAAGTGGAGGTAAGGTGGTTTACGACAGGTCAGCCACTAGGCCTAGGACCTGCACAGTTGTAAGTAATATTTCTGAAATAGTAATGTTGTCTTCTTTATGTTCCAGGGATTGCACAAAGCTAATTTACGTGTGAGGTCTAGTAGCAGAAGGGTTGTATTAACCTCTCCATACTTCCCATACGAGAATATGGACTGCTTATCACCCATCAGTTTGCGAGAGGTGATGGAGCACTGTAGTGATGGGGATGCTGCTTTCCTTTATTGTAACATCTAAACGTTATATTCTTAATAAAGGTAACACATCAACCTTTGTAACAAAGACAAGAAGTAAGGTTTTAGATCTTACTCTGGGGACAATTGGCGTTTTCACCATGCTGGAAAGGTGGTATGTGTATAAACAGCCGTCTTTATCGAATCATAGGCACATAATCATGGATCTTGGAGTAGTGGACAGATAAGTAAAACATATTGAAATCCCAGTAATACCAGATGGGGGGCTATGAAAAGAAAGTTAAGGCTGACCTTCAGAACCTTAGGAAGCCAATAGGTAATTCACATGAATTAGAGTATGCAGCTGGTGGATTGGTGGAGATAGTTATGGACTCTTTTCATGAGAATTGCCCTATTGCGAAGAGAGTGACTGGGGGCAACGTGAAGTGGTGCACTCAGGCACTTTCTAAGCAAATAGGGCAGGTTAGGAGGCTGTTTAATGTGGTTAAATGTTATGGTAAGTGGGAGGCCTACAGGCGAGCCCTGACCAAGTATAATAATGCTTTAAAAAGTGCAAGACGGGATTCATGGAGGAAGTTCAGTGAGGAGGTTGACAGCACTTCTCATGGAGTACAACTTCACAAGGTCCTGGCCTCAGACCCTTTGAATGCCATGGGGACCCTCATTGGTCCTAATGGGGAGTACACAACAACTAGAGAGGACACTCTAGAAGTCCTAATTTCCCGACTCAAAGGATAGTAATATAACAATATAAAGCTGCACATATCATTTGGTCAAACCAAATTTTATCATGTGTATTTTAATCGTGTAATTGTGTTTAGTGTTTGTGAATTGTGATTTCAATGTTTTTTTTAACTTTGTAATGACCTCGACAGAGGGATTTAACATTATGCATTACGGCCTGAAGATGAAACAGTGGAATTTCATAACCGCGGTAGCCTTTACTAGGAAAAATAGGCCATAATCCTAATTATTGAAATATGTGGTCCAGTGACTATGTTTTAATAACAGGTTTAGTTGCACAATAGGTCTGTGGATCACAGTGCCTGAGGTTGTATTATCCCTTCCTCTAGTTTGAATCTAATCTAATCTAATCTAGAGTGTATGAGTGTTAAAAATAATCAGGAACTGGAAATTTTAATAAAAAATGGGAACATATTGCACTTTATAAAAGCACAAAGAATCAGCTGGCTCGTTCATGTGCAAACTACTGTGTCATTCAACTGCACACCTAAAGATTCTTAGTTCAAACCGCAGTTGCTCCCGCCCGTTGGTTTTTCCTTACCACTGTTAGGATATAGAAAAAATATTAGTTTTTGGTTGCTGGTTTTGAATATGATAATGAGGTCATAGCCCAAGAATGAACACTATTCAAAAGAAACAAAAAGAAACATAGGCGAAATTACGAAACTGCTGATGTACTGCATGTTGCAATAGGCAACACGGTATGTAGAACAGCAGTTGAAAAAAAAGCATGGGGAAGAGGTAGGGCATGGACAGTCGATTCCGGCGGGGCCGGAAAGTCAGCTTACTCCGGGTGACTTTTCTGTGAAGACTGTGTGGCTTTTCTGTTCCAACTGGGCGGTGCCGAGAAGTGGCAAATCGGCGCTAAAAGTAAGTAGACGATTCTTTAGTGTACACTTCTTCCCCTTTTTATTATTTTGGTTTAAAGGGATTAATATATATTTTGGGTAACGTTTCATTTTATATAAGACAGTAGTGTTCATTCTTGGGGTTGCCACTCACAATATTTGTAAGGTAGAACATATCAAATAATTAAAGGTAATTTTTATAATGAACCACCGATAGAAAATTATTCGAAGGAACCCGTACTCCTAACAAATGGTGTATAGGCCTTAATCCTAGCACCACTAACATTGATCCCTCATCTTACTTAGTCTAACTGGCATGAAGTATGGATGTTATGGAATAAAAATATTATATTGTTATTAATAGTTACATTAAAACAGTTATCAATAAAATAAATTAATAAATCAGTGTAGAAAATATTTTTAAATTAACCTATGCTTAATGATTCAAACAGTTTTTTTTTTAAATTTGCCTTACATATTTTGTATATAAATTAACATAAATATTTGTACTTTTGTGTTCCAAATATATTTTTGTAAGCATTCAAATATATTGGAAAAAATTGAGAAAAAAATTTTTTTTTTAATTTTTTTACCAATTGCTGTGCTTCTTATTTAGGTTTTAGAATAAAAGTTTTCAGTTTCTCACTAAAAAATAGTTTACTACCAATTGCATCCATTATTTTGTCCAAAAAGAAAACAAACATATTAGTTTTTGGATTAGAAATATTTTATTTACAATATTTGCATAATAGGATAATATCCAAAAGAGGCCGTATAGAAATTTAACTTCCACTTCCCAACTGTTAAGTGCAAAAAAGTTTGTGAAATATCATCTTAAAAACTTTTTTTTCTAAGTATTTGAAATCAGCAGCTCTCTCTCTCTCTCTCTCTCTATATATATATATATATATATATATATATATATATATATATATATATATATATATATTTATTTATTTATATATGCTTGAAGAATTTTATGGCTGGAAACCTATAACTGTGAATAAAAATTTATTTAAAATTTCTTTGTTAATGTTTTCAAGATTTGTAATAAGTTATTATAAGATTAATAAGATATTAATAAAAGTTATTCATTTATATAAAATATTTAAAAAGTTTCAAACTGTTCATAAAAAACTCAGCTATTTTTTGTTAGAACTGCTGGAACAGAACCTGTAAGATTAAAATATATATATATATATATATATATATATATATATATATATATATATATATATATATGTGTGTGTGTGTGTGTATTTATTTATATATGCTTGAAGAATTTTATGGCTGGAAACCTATAACTGTGAATAAAAATTTGTTTAAAATTTCTTTATTAATGTTTTCAAGATATGTAATAAGTAATAATATTAATAAAAGTTATTCATTTATCTAATAATATTTAAAACGTTTAAAACTGTTCATAAAAAACTCAGATACATTTTGTTACAACTGCTGAAACAGAACCTGTAAGATTAAAATAACTACAATTTTTTTAAAAAACTCACAAAAAAATATTTTCGAGCTTGTTGCACATCTTTCCAATATTTGTCTGTTACACTTGTGCTCGTAATTTCACTTTGCAATTTTTTCTTCATTTCGAGAGTATCATTCACAATTCGATTCAAATTCGTTACTAATCGTTGTTTAACATCAGACGGAGTTGGTATAGTCGAATCATGCAGTAAACTTTCCATTTTGTCAACAAGTTTCCTGTTTATACAAAGAAAAGTAATAACTAATTTATTTCGCTCACTATTTTATCCGAAGTATGCAATTAAACACAATATGGAAAAAATAATTTTAGCAATCAAATTAAAGTATAGTTATCATTCACCACAAACATTTATAAAATGCCTTAAATTATGTTCTGAATTTCCTAATTTAAAATAAAAGGACCTGGTGTAGAAAAGGAAACCTTTAGTGGTGAGTTCTGTTTCAACTCGACCATACAACATTTAGTTTGTGTTTGTTTGTTTGTAATGTAGTTTTGGCCATACACGGTGACCAACTGTTTTGAAATTTGGTACAAAGATATCTTGTATAACCCCCCCCCACAAAAAAAACGTATGTGTAAGATTTTTTCCATTCACTTCTGTTTCAACATGGCAGCCTTTGATTTACAATAACAAGAGTATGCAGTTTTGGCAAAACACAACGACCACTTATTTTAAATTTGATACAAAAGTATCTTGTATAAAACCCAAACGATGTATCTGAAAGATTTTTCCCATTTAATTTTTGTTTCAATATTTCAGCCTCAGGTTTAATGAAGACAAATGTAGTTGCTGATTGTTTCCTTTAATACTGGCTGAACAGCAAGACATGTCATAATTTTGACTGCTTCATCGAGAAAGAGTATAAAATTTCCAGTAAAAGTAGTCCAGTAATATGTTTCCTAAATGTTATGGTTACCGGTTAATTTGATGGAAATTAAATAGTTATGAGTGCTGTTTTTGAGCGCTCTGTATATTAATTAATGATATACTGTGAGGTATACTGTTCTTGAAACTACTAGTTATATTACAACAAAACAATAATAGGCCTATAATAAATATAAAAAAACATTTTTTACCCTTTAATCAGTACAGCCAAATCTACTGTCAACTGAACATATGGGCAATAAGGAAAATAAATGAAATAATTGTGAATTTGGCCTTGAAATTGGGATTTAATAGAGTTTATATACATATTTTTATCATGCCTACATAACTATCAGTTTAATGTAAACCAATACTACCAATACCAGTAACATTAACCAATTTTCATGGCTAGCGTATCTAATAAGCTCTATTATTGTAAATTATATATTATTAACAAATGTGTTTGTGTTTATAGACCTTAGTTGGTAGTCATATATTTATTTATTATCTTTGTTTTATGTTATTTAATATATCCTTTTGAGAACAAATTGGTAATGAAATTCGGGAATTTGTTACAACTGAAGAATCAATAGAGATTTTCAGTGTGAGTATGAAAATAATGTAGACTTATCTTTAGGTTCCGTTCCTTCAAGTACAAATGATGCACATGCAAGTGATTCTAATACTACTGATCCTGATTCTGAAATTAAAAACTAAGTTTTGTAAACCCATATGGAAATTTTGATATATATTGCTAGTGTGTAAGTACTAGTTTTGAAAGAGTAACTTTTGACTCTGATAATTCAAATTCTGGAATTTCTCCTGATTTACCATTGATTACTAAGTTGCAAGAATTAGATGGTTATGATACACAGTGTAACTTTTAAGTTATTTGGACTTTTTTACATAAGAATAGTTTTATTATAATGAAAAAATATTTTATTTTTTCCTTATTTGTGAATTACCTTAGGTTTTTTTCATCTTAGGCAAATTCATAAGCGTCATAAAGAAGCTAAATTCTTTAAAAATGTTCCTTAATTTTACCTTTAACTGAAGAAATAAAAAGAAAATATTTATATTAAAATATATTACAGCAGAATCTTAGGAGCCAGTTTCTAATAACTATCCCAGGTTAATTATGTTATTTGGCATTTTTAGACAGTCTTTCACAGTAAAAAACCTGTAATAAATAGTAAAGTAACCTTCTAGACAAAACAAAACATTGTAACTGGACATGACTTATTTATAGCATAGGCCAGGGGTCTCCAAACTCTCCAGCCTTAGGGCCATACTGATTACTCCAGTAAGTTCCGAGGGCCAAAACCATATTATCATTGTTGCCGGTGGTAAAAAGTGAAATAGTCCACTGATGAAAAACAAAGTCCGAAAAATACGCATAGCGTTTAAAAAAGGCTGCAAATCGGACTAAAGTCCGCAAAACGGCAACACTGCATATTATTAATTTTCCTGTCATTATCTATAATTTCTAGATTATTCGTAGAGTACGAGCCATGAGGAGTAACGTGACACGACATCTGGTGGACACAAGTGGAAATAGGTAGTACCTTCTATCGCTAACAGATGGCGCTAATAGCACGTACAGAATAATCTCGTTGGTTCGAGAAAGTTCTGGTGTCTTCCACTCACTTCTAGATGGCAGTAATTGGAATATATAAGAAGGCTAGTGGCGCAACCACAAGTCAGTTCCTATGACACTGTTGGATTCATTTCAATAATTTGTTAGTTGTTATATACTGAAGTTAAATTTTCTGCATATTATACATGTCTTTACTCATTACAATTCTGTGTTTCTTTATCCAACTTATCACAAAAACAATAACAATAAACCTACAACAATGTTATGAGTAGTTAGCCCATGACCATATCAATGTAGATGTCATATTAATAATTATTCAACATAAAATTAGAATACTTCAGTAAACTAAATTCAATTTGCTATAAAAAATATGTTCTCTAATAGGAGTTTTCAAGTATGCTAGCTCTCCGCGGGCTGGACAAAATCTGTCCGCGGGCCGGATGTGACCCTCGGGCCATAGTTTGGAGACCCCTGGCATAGGCAATTGCACCTGACAGTAACTGCTATCCTAAGCAAATACTGATAATCAAAAAATAAACAATCGTATCATTTAGTAGAATGACATAGAAAAGACTTCAAACAATGTCGAAACCTTGAACACTGTTTGAAGTCTTTCTTCTCATTAAACAATGAAAAAATCATAGTGTCAACAAATTCCAAAAAAGTACACAAATTTTTCTATTGAAAGATAAACACTCTCACATTATTTACGATAATACCATTCAGCATATAATTATAACAGTCATGTGAATACTACGCTAAGTGGTGGCATGTGCAGTGGCTCTTGCATAAGTTACATTAATACTAGTCAAAAATGTTAAGTATGGAAAACTTACTGCATTAAAGACCTATGTATGCAAAATTTGTAGAGTACATAGAGTTAAATAGAAAATTTAAGAGTTTTACTACATTTTCCAAAATAATAATAAAATATTCTGTGCTATAACCAGAATATAGTATTGTCGTTTTTATCAATTGCCAAAAATATGGGTGGCCTATTTTTGTTATCCATCAGACCAATAGCCCCCAGATTTCAGTTAATCGCGGTTTTACTGTGACATGCTTTTTTCCAACCCACCACAGCAGTACATTATTATTTCATTGAGTCCTGATTAAAGGGTTAATCTTTATGAATTTCTACAGATAACATAAGAAGAATGACATTTTTCTTTTATAAGAAAGTTTATATGACTTTCTTCATTTTCCCATAGGTGAAAGACTTAAACTTCTTATTAACTCTATATATTTATTGTTAGGCTACAAATAAAATTAACTTACATACAAGCGTCAATTTTTGCTTCTGCAATATAAAATAACTTCTGTTTTTCTTCTTGTTTCCTTCCAATTTCAGTCCACAGTCTTGAATCTATTTCCTGGAATGAGTGATCAATTAAGCGTTGAACCCCTTCACTATATTCTAAACAGATAAATAATGTAACTGATCAACAAATGGCCAGTTTTTCAACCACACTTTAAACTAGGTTTGCCTTTAAACTAAGTTTAACAAAATGTGTTTTTTCAATCACAGCTTAAACTTGGTTTGAATGATAGTTTAGATAACAAATGAAAATCAGCCTGTCAAACAAGCTAAGTTTAACCTACAGAATTTTTATTGACAACAAAATCACAATGGGTATCAATTTAATAATTGATGATAAAGACTAAACAGTAAAAAATATTTTGAAAGTAGTAAAAAGGTCTAAATAAACTAATGATACAATTAACAACTTTGGAAAATTATATAAAGCTGATTTTTACACTGGATTCAGGTTTAAGACAGGGATAATTTTACCGTAATTTTAGAAATAATCATTAAAATTATATTAACCCTCCGTCGGTCGCAACTGATCTAAGAGGCACAGGTAACATTTTTCTTAGGACCTTCCCGCCACTACGCAGTGAAGGGTTCCCCCCACCCCAATAGCTACCTGACTCAAAATGACCTTCCCGACCCTATAGCTCAGTTGATCGGCAGTTGTTCCAGTGAACAGTATTAGTGTCAGTGATCTGAGAAGCTCATTGCGACCGAACTCGTCACATTTTTTAAGGTACGAATTTTCTTTCTTTTTTTCATATATTCATCTTAAATATTTATATTTGATCAGTTTATAGAGTTATTTCGGCAAATTTGTAGATATTTAGGTCGGATAGCGACTTTTTTTGAAATTACTCTCAAGTGTGCCTCACAAGCACATTGCGACTGAACTTGTTCTGACTGAAACTTATTCAGATTTTTGTCTTTCGTTTAAGATTTTTTGCAAATATGGCTGATAAGAGGTTTAATTTGAGTAAAAAAAATTTGAGGAGATAATGAATTTATTGATGGGTGATGATCAGGACCCAGCGGCAGCAGAAGATTTAGGAGAAGAAAGCGATGTTGCTTCAGAAGATGAGGTAGAAGAAAGAAGAGAGGATTCATTTACAGATTAAGACTGTAGTGATGAGTCTGATGATGAAGAGGCTGATGATACTGAAGAAGAAGGAAGCACATATGCATTAGGAAAAGATAAGACAACCAAGTGGATCAGAAAGCCACCTTTGAAGGCTAAGCGTAGAGGACCTGAAAATATTATCAAACGCCTTCCAGGGGTCATAGGAGCTGCTAAGCAGGCTAAAACTGCAGTGGAATCCTGGAACTATTTTTTCACTGCTGACATTCTTGAAACAATTGTAAAATACACTAACCAGTATCTCGAAGTCATCAGGGATAATTTCTCCAGAGAGAGAGAGAGATGTCAATTTCCCCTTCTTCCCCTCCCAAGAGACTTAAATGTATGACCTGCACGGTTGAAACTGGTGTCAGAAGGCTTACAAAGTTTAAATGTATTAGTTGCAAAAAAGCAATCTGCCTCAAACACGCAAACTATATTTGTGAGGAGTGCAAGCCTGTCACTGAATTTTTTCATCGTCGCCCTTTTCCAAGTTCTTCTAAGGCGTCTGAATCCAGCGAATCTGAGATAGAGTGAATTATTGTACATATAATTGAAAAAACTGAGTGACTTTTGTATTTTTTTAATGTTTATTTTAAAGTAATTATGGTGATGTAGTTTTTGTTTTCAATTTATTGAAGTTTTTGAATTTGCATATGTTTAAACTAATAAAATAATTTTTTTTTTCAAATTGTTTTTCTATGATCACTTTGTATAGAATCCTAAGAAAGTAAGTGCGGAGCGAGATCTTTCAGATTTGAGGAAGACAGAAAATATGGTAATTTAAAATTGTGTGCTTGTCAGGCTCAATGCAACCGAACTCGGGAGATATAATATTGCGACCGACGGAGGGTTAAGGTCTATTATTTTTTGATAAAAAATGTATTAAATAATATTTAACCTAAAATAGTGAAGAAAGTTAATTTTCATTCAAAGTAAACATGTTTTAAATGTTTTTCTTTCCTGGTATAGTTCCGTAACTATACTGAACTAAAAAATTTTTTGTGGTGTATGGAATTTGAAGCAGTAAAACAAAATTTTTAAAATGTGACTGCTAAAGAAAATAACTATCCTTATGATCCCAGAATTTTTATAGCTTAGACTAGGTAGACAGTGTGGATTGGTACCAAGAAAATACTCTCCTTGTATCTTTTCTTTAATTACCTTGTTGGTTCAATTCTTTAAACATGTCAAACTGTTGTTAGCTAACAAAAATAAACATCTTATTTATTTTTTAATCTAAATTATTCAACTTGAATTTACAGGAATTTTTAAACTAGCGAGACTGTACTCTATTTCTAATGTATTAGTCAAAATAAAAATGTATTTATGATATTTTAAACTATAAATTTCATAATTACAGTATAGTCGCTACTTGATATTTTGGACTTTCAGGAACAAATTTAAATTAACAAGGGTTGTGAAATAGAGTTCAAAATATAAAAATTTATAAAAAGAAAAATTTGAAAAACGATTTGTTTGTGTATTTATTCAACAACAATTTGCAGTACAGTTTACATGTACGTTTTTTGTCTGTGAGAGGAAGAGGCTCATTATCACAATTAACAAATAACAACACTTTAACAAAAACGATATTGCCATTGGAAAGTTTTATAAGAAACTGACACCGGATACTATCCACTAAAAAATATGCCTCTATTAGCATTTTATTAGTCTGCACCCCCCCCCCTGCAGGGTGTACTTGAAATGAGTGACTTATATAGTTATTGATTAAAATACAGATTTACGACCCAACAAATAAACAATTTTGTTCCTACAAAATACAAACAAAAAGTATGATTTACAGAGGCAAAGTTTGCGCCACGTACAACTCATAGAGTGGACATCGAGCTTCCTCAGTATGAAATAAGGAAGGGACCAAAATGCATTGTTTTCATATGATTTATCAAAAGTTTTTCAAGAATCCAGCATCTCGATACAAATTTAAGAGTTTTACAAATTATACAGGAACGAATTATTGAATGATAACTGTTCTATAGTTTATACTGATAGTCAACAATTTTTACTGAAGTTCAAAGCTTTACGCTAGTAATAAAACTTGTGGCACAATACACTACACAAAACTTTTTTTTATATCATCAGCATTATTAGTTTAATTCAAATTGTTGACAAGGTAACACTAGAGAACCCCATGACTCAATATACATACTTGTTGGTTATGTACTTACTACCAACAAATTTGTTTCTTAATTCATTATATATATATATAACATAACATTCTATACATTAGATGTACATATATATGTACATATATGTACATATATATACAGTAGTACCTCGCGATACGATAGTTCACGATACAATGTGTTCAAGATACGAAGTGGAATATCGCAAATATTTGTGCTCGCGAAATGATACGTTTTACGCGATACGATCCCAATATCTCTTGAGGGTTTCGAAATCCCTACTGAAGAAGAAGCTGTAGATGATCCTGCTCCATTGGAGGAGATTATTTCTCTGTCAAAGTCTTTGGGGCTTGTTGTTGATGAGGTTGACATTGACAACCTACTAGACGAGCACAAGGAGGAGCTCAACACTGACGACTTGAAGGCATTGGAGGCGATGCAAATCAACGATCTTCAAGAGGAACATCATTCGAGTGGTGAGGAGGAGGTGGAGGTGGCATTGACATCTACGGAAATACGGGAAGCCATCGGTTGGTTTGAAAACTTAAACAGTTTTATTGAAAAAAAGCACCCAGAAAAAATGCGTACAGCTCGTGCAATGGACAATGTGAATGACATTTGTATGAGTCATTTTAGAAACATTTTGAGGAGTCGTCAGAAACAGGCTTCTTTAGATAGATATTTTTTGAAGAGAAGTGCCCCAGAAAGTGAAGAAGCGAGTGTTTCTAGTAAGAAAACTAGAAAGGAAAGTGAAGATAATGATGTAGACGATGATGTATTACCTCAAATTTAAGTTCAGTTAGTTAAAAAAAAAGAAAAGCAAAAAAAAATTACAAAAGATAAAAATTATAAAAAAAAATTGATTTTGTTTTCATTACTGTGTCTGTAATTTTACATAAGAAATTTAATTTTAAAAGAAATTTAATTTAATTTTAAGTTTTCATTACTGTGTCTAAGTTTTATAAACACTGTGCGCAATTTATCAGTGTCGTAATAAAAACTATTAACCCATACTGTACGTACATACGTACGTATCATCAGCTGTGTGTGTGGGTGCTGTTACAACCACCACCAACCAACCCTCACATAGCTATCTACCACCACTCCTCACCATCCCCACTGAGCTCTGCTCCGTCGCCTCGCTTACCCTCGCTGACTGTACAGTACTTTACGGTAAGTGAAATTAATTTTTCTATTTCTTTTTTATTTATTTATAAGATTATTTTAATGTATAAATGTGGTATAAATGTTTATTGTGTGTATGTGGTACTTAATATACTATTTTGTGACTAATTATTATTACGTATAACCGATTTTGGTGTTCATATATATGGGGCGTTGCACGAATTAATTAAATTACATAAGATTACATTGTTCATTATATGATTTTTTTACGATACGGTCCCGGTCCAGAAACGGATTAACATTAACATTATATACTTTATATAACATTCTGCTACCAAACTGGGCATCAGTTTTTTTTTTTAATAAACACATCAAGCATTAATTTTTACAATAAAAAATTAATTATTGCAGAAATAGGTAAAATTTATGAAAAACATTTTGAAATAAAGTAGTTGTTATTAAAGTATTCAATATGCTATAAACAATTCCTTTAATTACAAATTTATTCAAATTAATTATTATTACAACACAAAAAAATTAATAATTTATCTCTGGGTGGTCCTTTGTTACTGTAAATGGGAACTAAGGTTATTGATATTGTTCAACATAACTTATACAAAAAAAAGATTACAGTGTTCATTACCAAGATTATTATTGAGTGTTCAATGAAACATTTAGATGAATGGTAGAGATGTTGGTCCAGATGTCAACAGTTTCAGATTCCAGAGTAAGAATTGTTGGGACGACTTTGAAAATAAACTGTTACATATTACAACAATTACACTCCACTTATTTACTATTCTTGCTGAATCAACTAACTTGACAAAAAATTATATAAATTCATACTAGCAACTTTTGCGCCGCAGTACCACTGAACTCAACAAATGCTTTGTATAAATTATAAACACTTTAAAACAGCTCTTAGTTCTACTTGAGGAGTAATTAATATAAAAAACAAATATAAACAAAGACTTTCCTGTAACATTTACTAGGTAGACGCAATACTTTAATAAAAAAAAGAACTTGCTTGGTTATAGTGCTTTATACCGATCTCTGACTACAACTAATTATAATATAAAGAAAGTTTCGTCATGACTTCACACTTCATGAAGTGACATAGGTTATCTGTTGAAAAAACTGCAAGGACTTCCTTTTGCTGCCCTTGTCCTTAGTGTTTATATAAACTCCCTTCCACAGTACTTAAATTTGCTTAATCAGAAAAGCATTGGCAGTGTCTAAGCTAATGAGATTGAAAAATCTCTAAATTTTGCTGCTAAGTTTGATATTTTTTTAATGTTTTATATACATGACTCTTCGCATGTATTTGATCCTGCTTACAATGGATTGTAAGATCCTATTTACAATGGATTGTAAAACTTACCATTTTCTTTTCTTAAAGTAATGGCATCCTGCAGTTAATTTTTATTGGATATTGCTGCTTTTAGTTCTCTTCTTGACTGATAAATTCTTTCAGATTTTTAAACTTCTAACAGCTAAACTATTAGTTACATGCTGCCCACGTTATTCTAATTTTTTTTTTTTTGTGAAAAGCAAATTGAGGTTATTATCGCATCCTTAAATGTAAGAGTGAGTGTAAAGTGTAAAGTCGTAAGTGTAGTGTTGTAAGTATAAGTGGTTGTTAGACTTGGGTACCGCAAGGGACGTCTAAATCCTCTTAATAGGTGCAGCTAATCTGCACCCCTACATATATATATCTTCTTATAATGTGTTTCTTTAGAAGGCAACAAGTAAAAGTAGGAGAAACAGTTTTATTCTGAAATTTATGAATCTTGACTTACCATATGAAATCATTAAAAAAATTAAATCCTTTTATTTTAAAAGATTTAAAGTTGAATTTTAGATAAAGAACAGGCACTTCAAACCTTATGTTTTGGTAGTTTAGACCCTACATCTGTATTAGTTTCAGTTTTCTAATCAACGGTGCCATTAAGGCCATTGCAGTGAAGGTATTCGTATATTACTATAATTTGATTAATATAAATTACTATAATATTAAATATAATTACTATATTTTAATTTTTTAAATTATAAAATAATTTATTGAGTAAATTACATGGTTGTTACCATAAAAATAATTTTATATTATGCATTTTTGTATGTACGGTAGCTATACAAGAAACTACAGTATTTATGAAAATATCACTTCATCAGATTTTTTTGTTATATTAAGCTTAATAAATGGAACATTTATTTAACATGGTGTTACAATGTTAATTATAACCAAACCATTTTATAGCTGTTGCTCAAACATTTCATGAGAAGGGCCTAAAACCTTAGCACTACCTTCTAATCACATTAATTTTAGATATTTTAAACCATTTTCAATTTTTGTGATCCTTTATTTAAAAACAGAAACTTAGTGAGTTTTTTTAATAGAAAAAAAACACACACACACACATTTAATAACTGAGCCCCCCTGCACGAAACATGAAAACAGGGATTTTTATTATCCACTCCCTATGTGCTACAATTACAATATGATGTATTTTTCTTTTATATACATTACAAATAGTGCTTAACAGATTTTAATTAAAACCTGATTGTACCCAATAAAACCTAAGGGAAACCAATAAAACCCAAACAAATTCAATAAAACCTAAGTAAATCCAATAAAACCTAAATATACTCAATAAATACCAAAGAAACACAATAAAGCCTAAATGAACTCAATAAAACCTATGTAACTCTATAAACCCTAAATATACACAATCTAGGTTGGTTATTTTTTTAAAAACCCGGATTTTATTCAACCCTGGTTAATTTAGACATTTGTTTAGTACTCTGGGTCCATTTTTATTTGTGGGAGAAGAATTTTAGTACAATCCAAATTTTCTGTAGACATACAGATGGGCACTTGTTTAAAACCATTATTTTTTTAGTATATTTCTATAGCACATAAGATAGCTTACCTTTAACTACACGCATAACATTGTTGTAAGAGAGTACACAATCCTGAGCGGCAGATAAAACTACTTTCTCAAGTTCAACAATACTTGCTGGTGACGCTAGTGAAGGGGTCTCTGACTTCTGAATAGGGCGAGTCGCTAAAACCCAAGAGGTCACAGTTCTAACGTCAGTATTAATTTACAAATTATAATTTCCAGAGTATCATGGACAAGAGAACACAAAATAAATTAAGTAAGAAAACTAGATCTGCACAGAACTGTTAATTTTTGTTTACTTAATGATTTTAAGAACTTACTCGATTTAGAAGCTGTTGTTATCCCTTCAGCTTTACTACTGATTTCTTTAGTGTTTGTAATGCTTGTTTCTTCTTGGCCAAAAAGTTTGCTTGCACTGTCAATTAACCTAATAAAAAATAAAATAAAATAAACCTAATACTCGAGAAAGGTTATCAATTTGGTTTTCCCCTAAAAAATTTTTTTCTGGAATTATGGTCACAATATTGTATAGTGGTTGAAAAACCACAGCAATAACTTTGAAAAAAAATTGTTACGATTTGAGAGTAAAACCAGTAAAATACTAATTTTTTTTTTCAATATTCAGTAATAACATGACGTTAGAATCTAAAATCGATTGTATAATTTATTTTACAAAAACGTTTTGTTAGATTAAACCCAAAATGTTTTATTTAATGTTTAAGGCTATAAATGAACAAAATTTAATCAATGCGCATGTTACAGAGTTTTTAATTATTTAATAAAATGTTAATTCAGTC
The DNA here is from genome assembly GCA_022606455.1 of Callitettix versicolor. NCBI lineage: Eukaryota > Metazoa > Arthropoda > Insecta > Hemiptera > Cercopidae > Callitettix > Callitettix versicolor. The sequence goes on along the minus strand of CM040182.1, from coordinate 15,000,544 downwards.
CCCACCAAAAAACCAAGACCAGGTTTAAACAGATGGATGATAACCAAATGAGATGGAAAGTGAGTTGGAAATGATACAGAACATTATTATTACTTATTTTTTAATAATTACCTAAGTAGTTTGTTAAATTATATCAAGAGTCTTAAAATATAAAATAAATAACTGTTAAAACTTGGACATGGGCTTCCTAGTGTGTAAAACAAACTAGGTTATTTACAATGGAATCTTAAGATCTTACAATACAATGGAACAAAACAATACAAGGGCTACTTTTTTTCAACCTCCAAATCTTTTGTGAAGTGACCTGTCAAGCAACAGGAGGACAGGTTGATAGCACATCTCTCCCACTGTAACTACTGCCACTTCCAACTGTGTAACACCAATTTGAGCCTGAGTTGCAAACCCTTCTTCACATCGATTAAATTGAAAAATAACTTATCTTAATTAACCCATTGGTAACGAAAGACGTATATTGCCCGTTCTTCTCTCTCAATGGCGTAAGTACTAAAGACGGGCAATGTCCATCCTCTACTTCCCTGATCTCTTTGCCGTATTTTTCTAGCCTAAAAGTCGAATATAGAAATATAAATCTATTTTCAATCTATGAGATATTTTTTCTTCGTTTATTTCCGTTGTTACTCGTTAATTTCCGCCGGTTTCTTTGTGAAGTTGTGTACGAATTTGACAGTTGTAGAAACATGGCTTCTCGTGAGGAATTGTTTATTTCTTCGAGTGCATTTAGTGAGTTTGTTGGGGATATTTTAAATGAAAGTAGTTGTGAGATTAGTGATAATGAAGAGCAAGAAGTTATTGTTGAAAATGACAGTAGTGATAGTGATAACAGTGATGATGAGATCTGTGAAAATAGGCCTAATTGCAGACAATACTACACATAACCTACAAGTAAATGATTGGCAGTGGACTTCTAATCCAAATATAACTAAAATTCTGGTGACATTTTATAGGGAAAATCCCCCCAACAAGCAAAGCAAGGCCATCTAGAAAGTGTAGAGTATGTACTGCAAAAGGAAAAAGGTCTGAAACAATTTACCAGTGCAAAAAATGTAGTGTTCCTTTGCATTTGGAAAATTGTTTTGAAATTTATCATAGTCGGACAAATTTTAAAAAAAGGAAACAAAATGTACATAGTGTAAATATATAAACATAAAAAAATGTTAATATAGTGTTAAAAGTGTTGGCTAAATATGTGTTAACAATTACAACATTATGGAGGATAAAACTGGTAGGTTACTTGATTTTATTACTGCACATAATCTTAGTGTAAACTACTGAAAAAATTCAGTACTGAAGGCCAATAGCATGTTAGTAAAATCCAGTTTCCAATGGGTTAACGGTTTTAACACAATTAATGTCACAATTTGTTAATTATACTTTTTTTTCTTGCACTACCCATTGAAAGTTGAAAAAAGTAGCCCTAGTTCTAGTATACACAAAATATAAAAGTGCACGACAAACAAGACCTTAAAAATGAGACATCAAACATAATTTTATCATTACAAATAGCAGAGTAATCTGTATCATTGATTAACGATATAGGGTCTTTTAGGCAATTGATTCAAGATGGCCATAGACTCTTAAACAGCCATGCCTATTGTTGTTAACTCAATTTTGCTGCCTAGCATGACCCACTGAGATATCATATATGGTTTTGTAAAACCAGCTCGCATTTTACAATACTTCATGATTATCTGCCCCAATTAAAACAATTATTTTGACAGAATACAATTTCAAAAAAATGTCCATAATAAATTCTAACTATCTGATTTCCCTAAGCTTTGTTTACATTTTAATTACAGCAAATATTTAAAAGGTTCAGACTTCAAAAAATTCTGTTTTTTAAAATTAAAAATTAAATTTTAGTTTCACAAGGCAGCTTATATATAAAAATCAGTTATTACAATACCTTAACATATTTCAATCAAACTCATATTTATATTATGTAAAATTAAATTTGAATCTTAACGTAGGGTTGTGCTACGCTATTATTAATCTACAACCCGTTTGACTAATAATTGTAAATGCCACAAAATATTCATAAATATTTTTTTTTTTTACTTTATATATGTATATATAATGCCAAATACCACTCACACATCACAATATCTCAAGAACAACAATTAGTATGCAATTAGCTGTGGTGGTTCCTTTGTGCTTTAGATGTGCAATAAAATTGTTTTAAAAATTCAGTCTCTGAGGGGGTGAAAAATAAGTTAATCTGTATATTAGAAATAGATCCTAAATGTTTAAATATTAAATGTGATGCGCAGTTTGTGCATAAAATCATGAAGAATGCAGTACACATTTTAAAATACAGTTTGAAAAAGAAAAAGGGATTATAATGTGCAATCATAATCATTCCTGGACCCAAGTGTAATAAGATAGACTAAACATACAGTTCACAGCTGTTTTGAGCAACTAGACATTTCTATAAAATATTTCTAACAGCAGGAAATTTTCAACTTAGAAGTGATTCTATAATCCATTGAATAAGTTATTCATATAAGATGTACTTACCTTACAGAATCTATTCCATTACTCACTTCTTAAAAAGTGTGAAAAAGTAAATCTTTACAACTTACATACACAGATCATCCATCAATCTATGTTTGTATGTAAATAAATTTAATTTATATTTTGATTTATAATTTAAAAAAAAACATTTTGGAACTAATTATAATATTTCCAAGTCATGTAAGGCTCTACAGTTAGTTAAACACGACAAAGATATATTCTTTTAAATACTTACAAGTCTTTCAGATTAATAACAGGATCTGTAATATAAACCTGAAGTAGATTTTCATCTGTGGAGATTGCTTTAGTAAAGGAGTTATAGCCCGGGATATTATCATTGAGCCATGACTGAAAGTCTGCATCATATTTTGCATACAAAATCAAACCACTTGTGCCCAATACAAATACACTTGCTGTATAAATCACTTTCTTCAACCTATGGGAATGAAAAAATATTAAACACATGATAAAAAATACTTCCACAATTTCTTTATAGCCTATTCACCACAATTATGTTTGTGTCCAAGTGACACAAACAGTTCACAATTTCTTTATAGCCTATTCAACACAATCATGTTTGTGTCCAAGTGACACAAACAGTCCACAATTTCTTTATAGCCTATTCACCACAATCATGTTTGTGTCCAAGTGACACAAACAGTCCACAATTTCTTTATAGCCTATTCACCACAATCATGTTTGTGTCCAAGTGACACTAACAATTTACAATCTCTATATAGCCTATTCACTACAATCATGTTTGTGTCCAAGTGACACAAACAGTCCACAATTTCTTTATAGCCTATTCACCACAATCATGTTTGTGTCCAAGTGACACAAACAGTCCACAATTTCTTTATAGCCTATTCACCACAATCATGTTTGTGTCCAAGTGACACTAACAGTTTACAATTTCTATATAGCCTATTCACCACAATCATGTTTGTGTCCAAGTGACACAAACAGTCCACAATTTCTTTATAGCCTATTCACCACAATCATGTTTGTGTCCAAGTGACACAAACAGTTCACAATTTCTTTATAGCCTATTCACCACAATCATGTTTGTGTCCACGTGACACAAACAGTTCACAATTTCTTTATAGCCTATTCACTACAATCATGTTTGTGTCCAAGTGACACAAACAGTTCACAATTTCTATATAGCCTATTCACCACAATCATGTTTGTGTCCAAGTGACACAAACAGTTCACAATTTCTATATAGCCTATTTACTACAATCATGTTTGTGTCCAAATGACACAAACAGTTCACAATTTCTTTATAGCCTATTCATGACAATCAAGTTTGCACCCAAGTGACACAAACAATCCTCATTTGACTACCCATTAAATTTAAAGTACATGGTGCTATACAGAAACTATACTACTTTCCTGTTTACGCTACTCCAGATCTAATGGAAGTATGCAGAGTATCTTCCATACTCTGCAAAAGTAGCATAAACAGGTATTACTACCTGTTACCTACTTTATACCTACTTTAATATTTATTAAAGTAATAGAGATGTCCTAAAATCCTTGCCTACAGCCTATGTTTTACCAAAGGCTAGGAGCACTGTATATCATGTGTTTGCTATACACACTTTTTTTTTAAATTGTAATTCGGTAGTTAAACAAAGCAACTGTTTCATATGCACTTCAGACCTGGACTAAATGCTACTGTTCCTGATAGGAAGACTTAACTTTAGAGTAAATAAATCGACATTGAAAAGGAAATCAACAAGTAAGTCTCTGAACAATGTTTCCTGGTTGCTTGATCTAACTATGAAGTGATCTCCAATGGACAGCATTTTTTTTCTTTGGTAACACTCGAAATCACTAGTTTTCAAAGGCTGAGGACCTTTGATGATTTGGAAACTGTAATTCACCATAAAATCTCACCTATACCTCAAAATGACAAGAGCTACGCATAACTTTAGATTTGAGTTGCATATTTGTATTCACAATGAAGTAAACTCTTATATAATGTAATTTTTAAAACTAAAAAAGAGCCAGTTATATGTATGATTTAATGTAAATATAAATGGTTTTTAAGTGTATAATTAGAAAATAAAAAACTATTTTTTAATTCCTACAAAATTTCATTTTATTTTCCTTTAAAAATTGGGAGGTTTTTATGTCATACCCTGTATTTCACTTTAGAAAAAAAAATTGAACAGTAAACAATTATCTGCTTTTGTGTCTATGAACTAGACTTACTAGGAATGCTAATACAAAATTTTCAGAAGGTATAAAATTAAGCAACATGGTAAATAGTACACACAACATATTCAATGCATTGCCATGAATAACAATGATGTAGGTCTACTACTGTTGTTATCATCAATACACTGGCATAGAAATTAACCCTTTGCGCTCCTACATCAACTATAATTCAACACTACACAATTGCCGTTTTACTCTAATGGTGTTCTGTGTTCAACATTGTACAAACAAACCTAATGCACTTTAATGTTGAAATAATTTATACTTTTCTGCATTGGTTGCATCTAACATTATTCATCAGTTTACTTGTGTACTTTACTATTTTATAAACTTTGACCACGAAAACTTTGATAAAGTTAAGTGGGCCATTCACACTCAATAAAATTGTCACTGTATGCTACCAATCGGTACTATTTTTCATGACAACAATCATCCTCACTGTGCTTCAAGAACTTCTGAATATTATGAAGAAAGAATTTGTAAATTATTGAAACACTATGACAAATCTTGAATTTAATTAGTGACAATGTTTAAAAATAGTTAAAAGCTGTAGTTTTAAGATGTACTCGTATATAAAAAATATTTTTATCAATACAGTGGTACCTCGCGATAAGATCTTAATCTGTTCCTGGACCGGGATCGTATCGTAAAAAAATCGTATCTTGAAGATCGCTGATTTGCATCGCCTCCAATGCCTTCAAGTCGTCAGTGTTGTTGAGCTCCTCCTTGTGCTCGTCGAGTAGGTTGTCAATGTCAGCCTCATCGACAACAAGCCCCAAAGACTTTGACAGAGAAATAATCTCCTCCAATGGAGCAGGATCATCCACAGCTTCTTCAGTAGGGATTTCGAAACCCTCAAAGTCTCGTTCTGCAACCACAGCTGTCCAGAATTTGCTCCATGCTGAGTTCAAGGTGCGCCTTGAGACCTCACCCCATGCCTTTTCTATGATTTTTAAGCAATGGACAATGTCGTAGTGACTCTTCCAAAACTCACGGAGTGTGAGTTGCGTGCTCTCTGTCATTTCGAAGCATCGTTTGAAAAGGTGCTTCGTGTAAAGCTTCTTAAAATTAGCAATGACTTGCTGGTCCATAGGCTGGAGGATGGAAGTGGTGTTCGGTGGCAGATAGAGCACTTTGATGAAGTCGAAGTCGGGATGTATCTGTTCTTCAAGGCCAGGAGGATGAGCAGGGGCATTGTCGAGCACAAGGAGGCATTTTAGAGGAAGACCATTCTCCTCTAAATATTTTTTCACTGCAGGTCCGAAGCAGCAATTAACCCACTCAACAAATAAAAGCCTCGTGACGTATAAAAGCTTGAATAGTGACGTATTGAGGCTTGCTTATTGACGCGTGAGGTTTGCCCGTAGCGCGCCAACTTCAAAACAATTTCAAGCGGCAAGAGATATTGGGATCATATCGCGAAAAACGTATTGTTTCGCGAGCACGAATATTTGCGATATTCCACTTCGTATCTTGAACACATCGTATCGTGAACCCATCGTATCGCGAGGTTCTACTGTACAGGATTTTTATTTATAGCAAAGTAGGTGTTACTTTGCGAACTGTCCTAGTCGCATACCATTAATTATTTTGTTCTTTAAATTTCCTAATAAAAAGAAACTCTCAGCAAAAACATTTAAATTTAGTAATTTGGAAAAAATTAAGAATGAAAAAAATATACACTAGCAGTAATCAATATATATATATATATATATATATATATATATATATATATATATATATATATAAACTTTTTTTTTTTGTCAGTAATGTACTAAGCAATAGTAAAACACGAACTGCAATGTAAAGTAATTCTTTGTGAACTTAATTATTGCTTCTGTCTTTCCAATAAATTGGATTTTAATCCAATAGTGTACCAATGCCTGTTACTTTAGTTAGAAAAAAATTAAGGAATTAATTTTATCTGTAAACTACAACTTTTTTTCTACTTTTTACAATTTACTATTCTAGCATTACCACTATACAGTATTATGTATTTGTGTTTCTCATAAAAAATAGTGAATAAAAGTATTTTAAAATTGTTTGTTATACAGGGTGGGGCAGGGAAGTATCCCTACTTTTGAGATGGCGTTGTATGTAGTGAGGATGTGTTGGAGGAGTGGGGGTAAGCTCGAATGACGCTGTGGCCATGGAATTTTCCGTTAGTACCGCCGTCAGTTGTAGACATGGCTTGGTCGAATGAGCAACGTGCTTTTGCAGTCAAAACGTATTTCTCTCAAAATAAGTCTATTGTTGCAGTGCAGCGTGCGCTGCAAACTCGTTATCGGATTCCTACCCGCAATTCTGTTCCTGACCGCAAATCCATTTTGTTGTGGGTGGAGAACTTCCGTGCATGTGGTAGTGTAGTGCGAAAGAGAGTTGGGCTCAGAGGACCATCCGAATTCCAGAAAATATTGACCGTGTCAGAAGATCGATCTTGCAGTCTCCTAAGCGTTCTGCTCGCAATCACGCATCCAGCCTGGCGTTGTCTAATCGTACTGTGCGTCGTATTCTCCACGAGGAACTACACTTCCATCCATACAAGATGGTAATCGTTCAAGAACTCACACAACGGGACTGGCAACAACGAATACAGGCATGTGAAACTTTCATTGCTGACTTACCAAATGATGCACGTGTTTTGTTCAATGACGAGGCGCACTTCCACATTTCTGGAGTTGTAAATAAGCAGAATATGCGTTATTGGAGTGGTGCAAACCCTAGGGTAGTTCACGAGAGGCCTCTACACAGTGACAAAGTGACGGTTTGGTGTGCAATCAGCAGTGAAGGCATAATTGGGCCTTATTTCTTCGAGGAGGACAATCGTTGTGTTACCATCAATTCTGAACGGTATGTAAACATGCTCCAACAATTTCTTGAACCACAATTGCAACAAAATAATTTGGGACTAGTGTGATTTCAGCAGGATGGTGCCACAGCCCATACTGCTAGAAATTCGATGGCTGTTTTGAGGGAAATGTTCCCGGGCGATTGATCTCCGGTATGGTGACATTCCATGGCCCGCGCGCCGCTGGATTTAACTCCGTGTGATTACTTTTTATGGGGCTACCTCAAGAGTGAAGTGTTTAAACATCGACCCAGGACCCTAGAAGCCTTGAAGCATGCAATTCGCCTTGAAGTTGGTCGCATTCCACAAGAAATGCTTCGCAGAGTTACGCGGAACTTTAGAACCAGGCTACAGCAGTGCATTGACAATGAGGGACATCACTTGCGTGATGTGTTAATTAAAACAAAGTAAAATTATTATTACAATTAACTTCCATCTGTACCCTTTTGATGCCACAATAAAGTTTTGTTCAAACATTTTTGGTTATTTTTTAATTTACCTTTAAAATTAGGGATACTTCCCTGCCCCACCCTGTATAAAAATCTCTCAAAATCAGTTAAGAATGGAGTTTCCTAAAAAACTGTACAACTTACTTTTTACCTGGTGAGCTTGATCCAGCACTATAAAGTCTCTTTTGGGCAATATATTTTGTCGAAACTAAGCAAGTTAGACGTCTATCAAAGGCACCATGACTCATCTAAAACAAAGTTTACATTACAAATAATTACCAAATATGCATGTTTTAAAACATTAAAAATGTTATTATTTTTTTCTTAATTTCCATACTTCGTCAGTTAGAGTAATGAGGACGGGAGAGATCAGCGATAACGGTAAGGTATAGCTTAAACTAACAACCTTGAGGTGCACAGCTCAAGAGACAGCAGACTGACAGCCACATCAACCACCGATCCCAATTATTTAAAATAATTATAACATTACCTAACCATCATTCTTTGCCTTATCTTTTCATGTAATCTATTTTAGTTTACATTTACTTTTGTTATAAAAATTAATGTTACTTTGAAAGTTTATTATTATATTTGTAATTTTACTTTTCTATATTACATATTTTTTCATATATAAAAAAAAACTTATCTTAACTATAATAAATTTACATAACCAACCTAACATTATACTGTTTTTTATTAAATAATAAAACCTCATATTCAGTCTAATATATATCTGCAGAGTGGATACCTGCAAATTGGATAAAAAGAAATCCAGACTTAAAAGGGATTAAACACTTAAAAGTACTTAAATACTTCCCTAGTAAAAAATGCAGTATGCTTAAACAGTGTTGATAATTATGTTTCCATATCAGAAATTTGTATTAGTGTAGGATGTATTTAATTACTGTAAAAGTTACTATACTGCCTAAAACTATGACTGAAAATAAATTTTCAGTGTCTTACTGCACAAATAGGATTTGCTGAGCTACATTTTTGTTTTTACAAGACATTATTTTTTTAATGGTTGTACAACTATAATCCTATTGAGGTTTTGCACAGAGATTAAAATTTATCTCATAGAATTTATTTAATGCCTTAAACGTACCTTTATGAATTATTTATTCAAGTAAAAAATATATTTCACTAAGTGGTGATAAATTAAATGCGTTATTAATAATGAAAAAATAGAAACTTTTTAAAAAAAGATTTAAGAACCTAACAGAGTTGTGTTGTGAAGAACCTAATATGGTTATAACAGGAAAATCTAATATGGTTTTTTGTTTCGAATACAAACATGAATAGGCTACAATACATGAACACTACTGGGTGACAAAACAGCAATGGCAACACTTGGCGTAGCAACAATGTACAATGGCATAGTCTTCAGACAATGTAAACAGTAATGACATCACAAGTATATAATGAAAGAAAAAATATTTAAAAATCATTATTTTGGTAAGATAAATTAAACAGCATAAACATCTTAAATATAGATATTTGAAATCTTTTGCATTCTTTATTTAAAAACAGAAACCTAATGAGTTCTTTAAGGAAGCATGTAGACTACTTATGCTTTTCCAGAGTTCCAAAATTATTTTTTGCAATTTCTAAAGTGAATTATCTTTCCCTCATAAAAAAAATAATAAAAACAGGTTTTTTATTATGTTTGCCCTGTGCCCTACAATATGACATATTATATTTATTTCCCATACATTACAAATACTACATAAAGTAATGGATTTTAATTAAAACTTTACAACAATATGTTAGTTTTTTTTAAAAAAGGAAAAAACGGGAATACTGACCCTGATTATTAGTAAACAAAAATTAACATTATCAAAAAATGAAAACAATGCTGGTGACAAATGCACAATAACAATAATTTTTGGGTATGGTTTAACACAATAATATACATTAGCACTGTAAAGATAGAAAAATGTTTTAGATAACAAAATACCAACTGTCAAACCTAACTTAACAAACTTGGATTGTTTACCCTAACCTAGAATTTAACCTGTTAACAAAATTTAATAAACAGGCTACAATAATTTGATTTGTTTTGTAAACACCTATATTATCTAAAAGAATCAGCTCTGAATCAGTAGAGGATAGTGAGAAACATTGAGAAATTTTAAAAAAATCATTTACGCTATTTGTACATATATGTAAAAAAAGCTTATTGCACTGGATTTCACTTATACATAAAAACTCTAAACTGTTTTTTTATCTTTGAATACTAAAAATTACAGGAAAAATACATCTATAGGTTATAATACCAAATACAGTTAATTAAAGAAGGTCAAAAACTGAGGTTACAAGATTCTTCTCGGACGAAATTTTTACGAGCCAAAAATAATTTCTGAATATGCTACATTATATTTATAATGTAAAAAACTATGTACTTACATAATTTGTAATCGGTAATTTAAATAGTTGTCGGATCATGTTTGAAATTAACTAAAAATACCAATGACAGAGAAATGAAAAGAATCAACGGCAGTCTGCAGCTGCAGTAGTCAGTGTTGCAAACTCTTCAGACCTCAACTATCGTACACACCATTCTAAATAATCATATTTTTACTGGTAATAACGTATAGTTGTCTGATCTTTTTTTGTGTTTGTAGGGAAGTGTCATTGTCAGCTGTTTCTTTTCATTTGCTGCTCACTTTGTATCCTCACGTAAAAAAGCTTCCAGCAAGCTTGAAATAAATTCAAATATGTTATCGCTTATGACAAAGGTCTTTACCAGAAACCCAACGCTGATGAACACGAAAATTTGGGGTAAATGTGATTTGTAGGTTGTTTTCGATTTTGAGGATTTTTTCGCTAAAATGCTTTATTGCCCAAAAGCAATAAAACAAAATATAAAAATGCTAAAAGTACAGGAACTACGAAAAAAGTGATCCGCAAAACCTCAAAGTTGCTACCACGCGAAAGTAGGTAACGTGTTTTTGATCGCTAAAAAGATATTTTAGTTTTTTTTTTTAATATTGAAGACTTAACTGTCACGGTTGTTGGGAGAAAAACCTATTTAGTTATAGGGATGTCATTTTAACAATGTTTTCAATAAATAACAAAATAATACGTTTTCAGTAATGCCTATTCGAATGTGATAACGCTCATGAGTAGTTTTTTTTATGGTGTTTAACGTCCGTCATGAGTAGAAAGTCAATGTAGTAAATGATAAGTTGTTTTGAACTACAACAAAGGTCTTTTTTATATGATGGATTTAAGCAAAGCCTAAGTTGAAATAAATCAAAGTTTTACTATAAACTGTAAAAAATTTGAATTCCAACATAAAAATAGTTGATTCGGCTTAAACCAAAATTGTCGTACATTCATCGTATGACACCTCATAAAACATGCAGAAGGCTAAATTATCGTACAGAACTACTTACCATACGGTTTGCAACAGTACATTCGCGCCTAAGTGCAAAAAATATCGACAGTTTGTACAAATGCTTAAAAAAAAGAAAAGTTTTTTACTTTCCGAACAATTCTCGTAGTAATGGTTTCAACGCTAATGTTTTCTGAGCTGTTTTAAAAACAACTGATTTTAATTTCACCCCTAATCTATTTATTTTTAAGTTAAACATTTTCAACTTCATTATTACTGAACTAAAAGAAATTAAAATAAATTCTACATTTTATCATTTCAATTTCATCTAAAGTAATAGTTTTAAATCAATTTATTTATTTTATACAATGTAATAAGAAGTAATAATAATATATTTATTGAGTATTGTGGTTTTAATGGTAATTACATAAACAGTAGAGCTGTCATAATCTGAATGTCTGTAACATTAAAAATCAGAGTAGTCATCCCTCTATAATTTGTAAACTCAAATTCTTACTGACATGTTGATCTCTTTAAAAACTGTTAATAAATTATATGAAAACAAAGCTTTTAGGTGAATTTCTTATTTCATACTCAGGAAGCAACAATCATTTCATACTTTGAAATGAGCACCAATCCTGACCTAAGAATCACTTTTTAAGAGGTCATTAAATTTTATGTATATGAGGTGATACCCAAAAGTTCAAACAATTTTTGAATAAAAATAAAATTGCTTACCATAACTCCTAGTTTCCACTGTTTCCTTCTAAAAGTCCCTTGGGCATGGATACAGTGATTCCAGCATTTTCCCCATTCATCCCTAAAAGTCTGCAAGTGTTAGTGTTTAATGCACATCCAACGATTCTGCCTGGATCTCCTCAATTTTGTCAAAACAACAGCCTTTAAATTTCAACTTTATTTTAGGGAACAGAAAAAGAAATCACACAGGGCGAGGTCAGATCAATAAGGTGGGTAGGGAATCACTACCACGTTTTTGGAAGCCAAAAGATTCTAAATGACTATGAGGTGTGCTCAGCCATGTTGTCGTGGTGGAGAACCCAGCTCTTGTTCTAAACATTTGCACCTAATGCTCTAATACAAAAGCTTCAAAACTTCACAATAACGCTTTTCCTTTGACAGTATGACTAGGGAGGGCAAATTCCTTGTGGATAAAGCCTTTGATGTAAAAAATAAACGAAAATTAAAGTTGACTTTACACAGCTGCGAACTTTATGTGCTTTTTTTAGCCACGGTAAATATACTGACAACTGCTGCTGCTTAGTTTCATGGTCATAAATGTAAAACCATGTCTCATTACTGGTTATGACATTGGAGATGAAGTTGGGGTTATCTCTTGCTGCAATTTTTAATTCAGTGCAGGCAGGTACGCGATGTTCTTTTTGGTTGCTGCTCAGCGAACTTGGTACAAATTTTGCAGCAGTGCATACAAGATGCATTGTACGGACCCATATGACATTCCTTCGATCACACAAACATCATGGATTGATCATCTACAATATTGTTATAGCCTCTCACACTTCCGTGATGATTTCTGGTGTTGTGCTTGTTGCTGGTCATCCTGAATGCTCATCATCATTGGTAGACACTTTCATCTATCCTTGAAGCGTTTGTACCACAAGAACATTTTACCTTGGCTCATAGCATTTTAGCACTGTCACCAAATGCTTCCACAAGCATGCAATGGGTTTTTAAAGTTTGAAGCAAAATTTGATGTAGGTTCTTTGCTCCTTAAAATCTGCCATTATTTACACAAGTTTAAAAAATCGTAGCAATAATAAACACAATTTTACACAAATGCACAAAAGTTAAGAATTGCAACCTCTCATTGTTACAGCTGTTAACACTAATGCACAAGGAGTACTGTTCACTCATTGTACTGGCAGCAAGTCATACCAGAAATGGAATACAGGGTTTATGCATGGAATTCAAATTTTTGCGCTACCTAAACTTTTTTGGGTATCACCTCATGTGTGCGTTAGCAAGCTTACGTTCACAATTTTGCTCTGATTTGATTCACATTTGGCATTAAAATTGATTATGGTGACAGCTTGGACAAGTTCATTAATTAGCAAAATCTATTCAACAGTTTCAATATGGCAGCCACATCATTTCTTTAAAAATTCATCACTTTCTAAAAATCTGGTTTCACCATTATATTCAGTATAAATACAATACATACTGCTCCCAATATGTATAGATTGCAGTGAAAAATAATTTTTGCTTTATTGCATTAAGTTAATCAAAGTCTCACTGTACTTAAATGAGATTCTTTTACTCATTTGTGGCATTTAGGGTTTACCACACTAACAGTGTGTAAATGAAGTAAAATGGAGTTATTTATCCTTGTAACCCTAATTTGTTGGTGAAGAGATTCTAATGCTTCATCTCCAAACATCACTGTAGGGATTGAAAAGTGCAGTTGTAACACATTAATAAAAGTTGCTTAGTTTTGACTCTATTTTTCTTTCAAGTTTATATATTGTTTTTGTAGTAAAAGTGTCTGAACACTGATGGAAACTATGTAGAAAAATAGTTTTAAGGGGCATTATCTTTCATGTGAAAGTAATGTTCTCGAAAAAAAATGTTTTACAATTTTTTCCTTCAAAATAATACTTATTTTCTGGACATGCCTCATATGTATTGGATTTAAAATATTGTTTTGAAATGTATGTGTATGTCAACACAATAATTTATTTACGATAAAAAATGATTCAATTGATCTTTTGTTATATAGATTTGTGTCCTACAACTTATATATCTGTCATAAATGCCTCTATTAATTCCTTTTTTTTAATTTCTAGGTCTAGAAAAGAAGAATGTAAGACTGGTTTAGAAATACATAGAGGTAAGTTAACTTTGCGAGTTGAGCTTCATAACTGTATATATGCAATTAAAAAATGTGCAAAATGTCAAAAAAAAATATTACTCATTTTGAAGATGTATTTTACTTCAGTTCCAGTTGAAACACATGGAAAATTGGATTTTTACCTTAAGTAATTTTTTTTAATATTTCAGAAATATTTTGTGCTGACATATCCGTCATTACCTCTCAGAGCAAACATATACTTGTGGATAATTATGTCATTACCTTACTGGCTTTGTTCATTTTTCATTAAAAAAAAAACAAATTTCAGTTTTTAAGAATAATTTATATTAATTATTTTATTAATATTTTGTAATTTTACTTTAAATGTTAACAAAAAACCCTATTTTATCATTATCAGCTTGATTTATTCAGTATATTATAAAATGGAATGCAAATGGAATAAAACCAAAATGCATAACTCGTTTATTTTCATTATACATTAAAAATAAACAAAATATTACAAGTGATAATTCATTGATATTCAAGTGATATTCCCTAAGTCATCACATAAAATATCCTCCCACTCTTCTTACACATTCTTATCTTCCAATATTCCACTCCCTCTCCTCTGTCATTGTCTTACCATGTAATCTGGAATCATTGTCCTTGTCATTATCGCCGTTTATGTAAATATCACTCACTGTCACTTTTAGGCTCACTTACATCCATTTCATATTCACTTCCATTCATACAACCATCCGCATCAATTTATCCATCCATTCAATTACATTATATGCAAAATCATAATCAATACATCGCTTTGCCATCTCAACTGCTAACTAAACTCCAACTGATGTCTTACAGAATACACAGTGAGACTCGCGCATAAACAATACGAATGTTGAACAAAAATTGTGCAACGAATATAAACATACATCAAATAATAGCTGTCGGCACAGGATGGGCAAGGGACAAGCAAGGAATGACATCATTAGCAGACAGAAGTCAGAAGTGGGCGGAGCTTCACATAGCTAAGTAACAATAGGCCCCTACATTAGCCTAAAACAGTTATATGCGAGTATATATGTCAACCGTTCGTGGAGCTAGAATGTGTAGGCTGATATATCTGCTTACCAATCGAGGTGAAAAACTAGTGTGCTGATATATCTGTCATAAGTTCGCCAAGGGTTTAATTAACCTGAATAAACCTAGTATTTAACTTAGCTGTGGAAGCTAAGTTATGTTTGTAGCTAGGTTCATGCTAAACGAACCTCAAGTTAAGTGAATCGAATGAAATGAATATACAGTTTATATTTTCAATTGTTATGATTTAATTTAAAACAATATCAAAAATTGATTTTTTCCAATAAAACTATACAAAACCAAAATTTATACATGTGATCTTACAATCTTGTAAAAGGTTTCTGATTATTTTAGAAGAATAGAAACAATTAAACACACCCTTCTTACATTTTCATATATTCTTTCTTACAAGTTGTTTTGGTTTATAAAACTATACAGATGACCTGCCTCGCCCTCTTGATCCTCTGAAACCACCACCTCTTTCAGATGACCCTCTAAATGTCCCTCTAGATCCTCTAAAACCACCACCTCTTTCAGATGACCCTCTAGATCCTCTAAAACCACCTCCTCTTCCTGAAGAGTCTCTGAAACCTCCCCTACCTCTTGATCCATTAAACCTACCACCTCTTCCAGGTGATCCTCTGAAACCTCCACCTCTTCCAGGTGATCCTCTGAATCCACCACCTCTTCCAGGTGATCCTCTGAATCCACCACCTCTTCCAGGTGAGCCTCTAAATCCACCACGTCTATCAGGGTACTGAACATATTCTTTAATACTTACAATATTATCTCCAATTTTGGCTATTTGGCTGAGTTCTACAACTTTCTAAAAAGATCAAAGAAAAATTTGCATTAATTAAGTAGTATATAAATTTCATAAATACTATAAAAATTAAATCATTGTTAACCTTGTAAACCGTTTGAATATCGGAAATTTTACGTTTTTATTTTACGAGGGTCATTTGGAAAGTAACATTTGATCTGATGAGCCACTCAGTTTCCCCACTGTTACTACTGCCATCATGTCACTAACCTTCCCACTCCTTCGTACCAGTCTGACACTAACAGCCATTAAAGTTGTTTATGGTTTATTTTTGTGACTTCAAAATATGTGACAAAATGAATGATCACACCAAATGTGAGGTTTGTAGTGTAATACACATTTTGCATACGAAAAAAGTCCACACTATCAAAATTTACAGACAGATAACAGGTTTATGGTAAAGTTATGAATGAAGATTCAGTTCAAAAATGGTGTAATATGAGTGGCATTGTGCTTCATGAAAATGCACATCCACATGCTGCTATGTTGATGACCAACTTGTTTCAGCAGTCTAAGTGGGACCTATCTGAATACCGACATTATATACTGGACTCCCGAGTGATTATAATCACACTTTTCCCCAAATTAAAGGATTTTTGGGCGGAAACCACTAAGGAAATGACAATCAACAGAAAGAGTGTGTTAATGAGTAGTTCAATAACTTGGTGGCAACTAAATATACAGAAGGCATAGAAAAGTTCATGAATCACTACAAAAAATGTTTACATTTGAAGGGTGGCTATGTAAAAAAATAGCTAACATATCAAATGTGCTGTAAAATAATTTTTGTTTCATTATCTTAAAAAAAAAATCTAGAGGAAAAAACATTCTTTACTTTCCAAATAACTCTCATAATTCAGAAGCTTTAAAACAGAATCATAAGTTTTTTGATTGATGATAACACAAATATATTATTGGTAAAAAAATTGATGTGTGAAGAAACATGTAATTCGTGTTTTTCAAAAAAATGTATACATAACCCAAAGCAAATAAAAAATAACAGAACATTATAAAGTCTGTATAAATACTTTACTTACAATAAAAGGTTTATAGCTAATTACACGTCAAACTTGTCAGTTTTGAATTTTTATAAATACAGAGATTTTTAGACGCAATTTATTTGAAGCATTATAATCCTTTCTTGACAAAATGAGCTACAGTCAATCAACCATGTGAAAAATTCTATAATAGGTTTTTTTTTGTATTTAACGTCCGACTATTGTGCACACTTGGGCTAATGCAGACGGTGGGGTGATTTATAGCGTATGAAAATGCCAAGCCCTCGCCGGGAATCGAACCCGGATCCTCGGGGTGAAAGCCTAGTACGCTATCCACTAGACCACCGAGGCGGCATTCTATAATGGGCTACATTGTTTTAAAATATAAAACTATGCCTATAGAAACACTATCTTTAAACAGTCACTTACCATGAATAAATTATGCAAAAAATCGTAACTTTTTTAATCACCTTAAAATTGTAACAACATTTTTTAGCTATTTCACTATCAGGAAACATCTTGCGGAAAGTGCATCCGCATAGAACTATTAAAGGAATATTATATTCTAAAAGAAATTGTGTAAAGTAGCATTCTGCTTTTAGAATATCATTCTTTTGTTTTCCAACATTGAAATTAAGTTTTTAATTTTTTTTTCAATGGCAATGGCACACATCTTGTGTTTTCTGTACAAGTATTTTTTACTATGTTTGTTGATCTCCATGTGGTAAAATTATACCAGCAAACGGCAAATGTTTTGTATTTTCTTGATTCTAATATGGACAGAAACTCTTCCACAAAAGATCTTTTAAAAATACAATCATATTTTCTTTTAGACATAGCAATACACTAATCAAGAATGAACATCACAAACTCTACAGTAATTAAAGTTTCTTTAACAAAACTGACAAAACCTAATGAGACAACACTGACTGAATTCTTATCTTTGTTTACAATTCAGACTAGTGATCTGTCAAGTTCATTTTTTTATAACATAAACAAATACAGAATCTGAAACAAATATTCTATATGAATGTTCACTCATTTATTTCATGTGTGACTGTATTGACATTATCGCACTTGAAATGACTAGAGTTCAAATTAGGTAATGAGTTCAACATTGTAATATACTTTAATAATTTTTAAAATCTGTGATTAATAGTTTATATTTTGTTACTGTACTTGAAAAGTTATAAGTATACTATAATTTACTTTATGCATAAACAATAAACTATCTGAGTATGCACATAATCATTTCAACCATATAATAAAGTCCAAACCTAATAAAGAACTCTTTATTACGTTTGGACTTTATTATGGGGTTGAAATGATTATGTACTCTATTCTGTGTGATGCAGTTAATAAATCGTTGATCGACAGTTCTCTACCCATCTGCCATTGTGCCCAAGTTACAGTTCAGTAGTTTCGGCTCTTCCCAGTCATTATCAGGCTACACCTATCACGCTAACTCGGTACCACTTTCACTGGAGCACCCGCTTATTATTATAAGGCCTGTATTGTATTCTACTAGATCTTGTCATGAAGTGATTAGCAATTACATGCTTGTATTCTTTATGGGCGGTTACAAACTGTGCAAAACATGGTGTTCAATCACTTTACTAAAACTACCTTTCAGTGACAGGCGCTAGAAACATTCCAGTTGCAAAGATTATTTATACCGAAAGTTGGAAAAATTGCAATAAATAATGCTTAAGTATTTTCCGTTTAACTTACTCACATAATGTAGCCTGAGTGTAATGTATAGACATATTCAGATAGTTCATAATCGAAATAATATTTGGAATCAGATTCATACCTTACATCTGATGTTTAGATGTTGAATTATTATTTACATTCCAAATATCTAAATCATTCGATTTTGACCAGTCTGGTTTAGAGTATCTTTATCAATGACAGCAAATGGTTGGTTGATCCTGGGTCTACTTAAGACTGTTTATAATGCAATAATGTGCACAGACATAAAATATGAACACATTAAACATGAAGTGTTTATATAACTAAATAATTACCTAAATATTTTGCTAGAAAAATGTCTACAAGCATAAAAATTAGTAATGTTTCTACTTTTTTCTAACTGATTTTCTATTGTTTAAGACCAAATTGTATTTGTGTTGAAAATATTGAGTCTCCGTCCTAAATACAGATGCCTGGCAAGTCTGACATGATGTAGCTTGTGGAGGGTAACGACAGGGCAAGAAGCATGGGAAAAATCCATGCACTTACAAAAATATTAAATCTTTTTTATTGCTAATTGCATAAAATTTCATTTAGCCTACCAAATGGTTCTTAAAAGAGACTACTTACTCGTAATACAAGAATTATTTCATTTAATAGATAAATTGCTAATATATACGAGGGTTGATCAAATATAAACGAGACTGACTTTCTACAAACTTTTCCGTTGGACATTGAACTCTAAAGGGTGGGGTTTCAGGTAGCCTGGGAGGTTTGGGACGGGCGTAGACGGGCAACATTTCCGTTCGGACCCTTCAGTATAAAACTATACAATGAGTGAGAGTGAAGTGTACGTTTCCGTGGAGCAGAGAATTATTATTAAGTTTTTGGCCAAGGAGGGGGTCAATCCGACTGAAATATTTCGTAGATTGATGGCTCAATACGGGGACAGGACCCTGTCAAGAGCTCGCGTTTTTGCTTGGCACAAGGAATTCGCCGAAAGACGGGAAGCAGTGGAAAACCTCAGCCATGATCGTCGGCCAAATCACGATCGTCGGCCGGGAAGGTAATGGCCACTGTATTTTTCGACAATCAAGGCGCCTTTCACGTCGATTTCCTCCATCAACGACGCACAATATTATTGCGATGTTTTAGAGGCCGCAAAACAGTCTTTTCATAGGAAAAGGAAATCTAAACCGGCGAGAAACGTCATCCTTCTTCACGATAATGCCCGACCACATTCGCTGACGCTACGAGGCTTAAACTCGATCAAATTGGCTGGGAACCAATGGAACATCCCCATACAGTCCAGACTTATCACCCTGCGACTATCACCTGTTTGGGCCACTCAAAGAGGCGCTTGGAGGCCATCGTTTGAAGACGATTCTGCGGTGGAGACCTTCGTGCTCCAATGGCTCAATGAACGCCGAGAACTTTTTACGAAGATGGAATTAAAAAACTTCCAATCCGGTGGGAAAAATGTGTTACTCGTGCGGGAGACTATGTAGGAAAATAAGTTGTATCAAGAATAATTTGTAAGTAAGCAATAAATTTTTTAAAAAATCAGTCTCGTTTATATTTGATCAACCCTCGTACTTAAAAAATCTGTATAAGATTTAAAATATTTTGTTGAAATGTAAGCCAATACAGTGATGTATATACAATAAAGAAGAAAGATTTTTTTAGAACAATTTGATCTTTTATTATATAGATTTTTGTTCTAGAAACTATCAATCAATCATAAATACTCTATTAATTTTTTTCATAGACAATTATTTCTTGGTTCTAGAGAAGAAGGTTGCTTATAGGTAAATACATTTTTGTCTGCAATTTTGCCTTCTGAATGCCACTCAGATGCTTACAATCAAAAAGACCAATGTTTTCAAGTGACTAGTACAACTTTGTCCAGAGCAAGGTCACTGTTTAGAGACATGTCAACTAAATACTGCTAACTGTACTGAATCTTGATAAGTGGTTTCAGCAATTCTCAATATTTATTTTTATTTTATTTTTTGTAAACAAAGTACAGCAATCTCATCATTCTATAACTGATAGCTTAATGTTTAATTAACTTTCAATCTGAAGAGGTATAAAACATTTCTAAAGATTTATAGAGAAAAGAACAACTATAACATAAACTTACTTGTGCAGAATCTTTGTCCACTAACTCTACAAAAGCAAATTGTTTAGGTTTATTCTGATTTCGGTCCCATGGGATAGAAACAGACATAATTTCTCCAGCAAATGAAAACGTTTCTTTGATCATATCCTCTGTTACACTGTGAATAACATTAAAATATTTAACTTAGCTTATTACTAAAAATAATATAATAAATAAAAAATTCCACATTACTCATACTAAAGATAAGGCATCATTTTTTAACCCACCTAAATGTAATTACTTTTAAATATATACTACTACTGAATGACCAAAACACTGTCTAAACCAGAGGCTGATAACTTGCTTTAACAGTGGTGTTTATTAACATGAATGCAACCAATGGACAAATTTAAAAACAAAACATTTAATTCCATAGTTGTTTGAAATATTATGCATTTTTTTGTTGTTGTTTTTTGTTATAATAATCGTTTCAAAACACAACCGCTGGTTTACATATCTGGAATTTTTTTATTATGCCTATGACTACAACTATAGTTGATAGTTATTTCTCCATAAAAGAGTACTTTAGATTGGGTAACCTTAATAACTATGGTTTACATATCTGGAATTTTTTTATTATGCCTATGACTACAACTATAGTTGATAGTCATTTCTCCATAAAAGAGTACTTTAGATTGGGTAACCTTAATAACTATGGTTTACATATCTGGAATTTTTTTATTATGCCTATGACTACAACTATAGTTGATAGTCATTTCTCCATAAAAGAGTACTTTAGATTGGGTAACCTTAATAACTAGCTAGTATTAGGTATCGTAATTCCAAGGTTTACTGTAATTACATTTAAGCATTTTACCATTGTATTTTCAAGTACCGTTGTACATATTTATTAAATTTGTTATTTTTTAAATGTTTGTTACTTTATGATATTTTTTAAAAATTGTCTGTAAAATACAACGCGTCTTAAAATCGATGAAATAATAATCATTGATAATAATAATTGGCTTCCCAAATTTTCAAAGCAAAGACTGAACAATAAAGATAGCTCTGAAGATTAAATGCTTGATACTCTATGACAGCCTGATGACTAGTTGACTTGTGTTTTAGTGATTATTTCTAACTACAGTGCCTCCAGTCCACATTATATTATCTCAGGACTAAAGATTCATAGTCACAGTGCTGAAGCACCAGCGCTGACAAACAAACCAAAACAGCAATCTCTGAATTTGAAGAATATATCTCAGATGGAGGGTTACTTATTTAAGAGCATATCTTTGATTTGGCACATACTGACCTGCGTTAACTCCGAGGAATCATCCTTATTTTATTTAATTAAACTCCACACTTTACAAAATTTAAACACCAGTTTTTCTTTATATTGGTTCAATAAATTCCATGTTGAATTAGACCAACAAGCTAAATCAATAAATTTCAATAATTTAAAAAAAAACATGTAAACATGAATTCAATAAGCTAAAAAAAAAATACCAGAAATAAAGCTTATATTATTTTGTTCATATAAGTCAAAAATTCACATTTCTTTTTCATTAACCTTTCCTATTTCTAATTGTTTAATATTATTTTTGTGGCAAGATATTATTTTTTTGATACTACATTAATTGATTATCATTTATCAATACTGTAATAATTAGAGATGGTCCGATATTTTCAATACTAATTGGTATTAATATTGTTTCTTTTAATACTGGCAGTATTGGTGTTTTAATAATATTAAGGTATCTCAACAAGCAGGAAATAAACAACCATTTACACAGCAAAACGTCTGTCTGCCTACATTTTCTTATTGCCTTATTGTATTATTTTTATCTAATATCAGTAACTATTTGATGTTGATATCTGAGTCAGGAGTACATTATTGCTTTTTTAATATACTTTGTTGAATTTGTACATTATTGTATTAATTATGTTGTTTTTCTCATAATTAAAGTAGAATTTTCAAGAATTAGATTCACAATAGATTAAAACTCCTAATCATTTTCAGATGTTTAATTAATAATTATTGTTAGTTTATAATACCTTTTTTTTAATATACCGTATTTTATTTATTTCCATTTATTCCTTCATGATACAAAATTTTACACATGAGAAGGACCTATATGGGCATTAATACTGGTACACACGATGGTCCTATACATATATTTGCTGTACTATATATTTTTATATATTATATAAAGTGTAAATTTAGTTTTTTCACAATGGTAAAATATGTTATGAACTTTAGGTTAAAACTCATTATGTAACCAATTTTTTTCTTATTAAAATACTGCAGCTATTAACCAATAATATACATAATAATAACACTTTTAATTATTATTATTCTTAGTGTTAATATTTTATTAAAACAAAACAAAGTTATTCGATATCACGAGTATCGATATTTTCATCCAATATTATTGGAGTATCAATACTTGTTACTGTTATAGTATTGGTATGAAATATATCAAATACGATATCAGAACATTCCTAGTAATAATGTGTGATATATTATTCAAATAATGTATTCAATTTTGGTCAACTACTTGCTATGAAACTAATTATATAATTGTTTGTGAACATCACTGATACTATAACTGAAATTTATAATGCAACTAAATATATGAGTATAGTTAACTTAATTACCTGTGAAGTATAGTAAAGTATTATAAATAATCTTACTTTTCAGGAAGGTTATGAATAACAACTTTTGTTTCAGACTTTGGATACTCGTCTCGTACAAATGCTTTGTCCTGACGTTCACCAAAATTCTTTTTTCCATTAGCTTTATTTGATTTACCTTCCTCATAATTAACTGAACTTTCTTCATCATATTCAGAATTATTTTTTACAATTTTGTCAGTATCTGTGTTTTCCCCATCTGAACTTTCATCTTCAGAAGTTTCTTTTCCTTCTACTGCTTCCATATCTAAAAAGTTTTTAGCATTGACATCTTCATCACTAACATCTTCACTTTCTTCTTCATTACTCTCATCTTCTTCTTCATCACCATTTTCATCTTCACTCTCACTTTCACCTTCATTTTCTTCTTGATTTACATCATCACATGATACCTGGTCTTCATTCTCACTTTCACTATCATCTTCTTCCTGATTTACATCGTCGCTTGGTACCTCATCTTCGCTCTCACTTTCCTCAACTGATTTCTCATCTTCAGCATGTCTTTCAATTAAATCTTGAATTGGTTCTTTCTGTTTATTTTTTTTCTTTTTAATATTTTTTTTGGAAACTATCTCAATATCTTCACCTTCAGATTCCTCACTTTCATCCAACTCATCTGCCTTCTCTTGTATAATTAATTTCTTTCCTTTTTTAGGCATTGGTTTTTCTGATTGAACAGTTTTAATATTGCCGTTATTTGGAATGTTTTTATTTTGTTTCTTACGCCTCAATCTCCTCGCTTGGTTCTTTGTTAATTTGGTTGCCATAGGACTTGAAGAGCTTGTTGCAGGGGACGAAGTTTCAGAATTCTCAGATAGTTTAGCTTCCAATTTTCTTTTTTTTTTATTTAAACGATACCGTTGAGATTTTGACAACTGAACTACACTTTGAGAATTTAAAATACCAGTTAAGTTGTTTTTATTTGAATTAACAGAATCAAGAACTAAAGGATTTGTTTTATTTTTCGTTAGTTTCTTTTGAGAATGATCAACTTGATCAATAACTTTGTTTTGAGAAAAAACTGGACTGTTTTCATTTTTATTTAACATTTTCCTTTGTTTCTTTGACAATTTCATTTGGATATTCTTATTAACATTTTCATCATCTTCTGCTTTACGTTTAAGGTTTAACTTTTCTTCTTTTTTTGCTTTTATTTCAGGATTAAAAGTTGAAATTACTATTGATTTTTTATTTTTTGATTCAGAACCATTCATTTTGATCTTCTTTGTATTATCAGTAGTTATATCTTGGATATCTACAACTTTAAAACTGTTCTTCTTTAACTTCTTTTGTAAAATCTGTTGTTCAGCTTCAATAACTTTGTGTTTTTTTATGACTGATTTTGACTTCACCATGTTGTCTAAAAAAAAAAAAAACAACAAAAATTATGTATTACAAATTTATAAAAAACCTGTAAAATAATTTTAAGTATGCATGTATATGCACTGTGAATCGATTCTATACATTTTGTTTTGTTATTTTAAGGCGAAAAGCATATTGAGGCTATTATCGCCTCCCTAAATGTAAGTGTGAGTGTAAAGTGTTAAAAAGTGTAGTATTGTAAGTATAAGTGTGTGTTAGACTCGGGTACCGCAAGGGAAGTCTAAATTCTCTTAATAGGTGCAGCTAGTCTGCACCCCCCTGCAGGGACGATTCTATACACTGGTCTCTCTTACCACACATTCCTTATGATAGTTGGGTTGGGAGACATGTTAAGACTCAAGAGCAGACTTAAGCGCCTCCGTGTCGTGCAGGGTGGCAATATATTGATGTTGGCTTTTAAAAAGGAGCTGTATCCATACAGCTAAAGTGTAAGACATATACCTATCCCAAGCTAAGGTGAAACAGCAAACACTGTGGGCTGTGTAGCCAAGGAGAAGCTTAGCTTCTAGTACAAGAACTCAATATACAAGACGACCTCCGGTTTCCATTTAGCCTTATCTACACATGCTGGGCTCTGTATGGGTAGACACCTTTCTCCCTAGTTGTTCATGGGACTTTCAACAGAAACTAAACGAACTGTAATTCGTAAAACTCAAAAGGGGGATTTGCAGAAGGAGATCTAGGGGGAGTGACAATCAGGATAAGGAGGAAACTGAGGTTGTACAAAATCCCATGGAATCCACCAGTTGTGGACTGCAGCAGCATGTGGGATTACTGCACAGACCCATTTGACCCGTGATAGATTTTTCACTCCATGGAAGGATGAAAGTAGTTCCAGTTAATCTACATTATAGTAAGGCAGCAACTGCTGTTTCACAGAGGCTGCTTGAGCAGGAAGAAGCTGACATCGCTCTAGTGCAAGAACCTAGTGCATATTTCTAGTGTGTCTTGAGTGACAGGAGACACAGTAGCAGGACTGGCTGAGAGTGGAGTTAAGTTGGTTTACGACTGGTCAGATGCTACACCTAGGACTTGCACAGTTGTAAGGAATAATATTGAGATTCTAATGTTGTTTTCTTTATATTCCAGGGATTGCACAATAATCAGTACTGAATTACATGTGGGACCTAGGAGCAGAAGGGTTGTACTGATCTCTGCTTACTTCCCACATAAGGAAATGGACAGCTTTCGGAGGGTGTCCATCAGCTTTCGGAGGGTGGTAAAGCACTGCCATGATGAGGATTGTGAGCTACTTACTGAAGCTGACATCAATGCATACAACACAGTGTGAGGGAGCAGTGACACAAACAATAGAGGGGAGAAACTACTTTGATTTATCATAACATCTAAATTTTATATTCTTAATAAAGGTAACACACTGATCTTTGTAACGAAGGCTTGAAGTGAGGTTTTATTTTTTACTCCAGGGACCAATGGTGATTACACCATGTTGGAAAAGTGGTATATGTTTACAAAAGCCCTGATTTATCATAAGATAGTCATTATCTCGTAGTAGTAAATAGATTAGTAAATGCATACTGAAATCCCAAATGAGACCCATGGTGCTGTGGACTAAGGCTGAGTAGAGGGAGGCAGAGAATCTCTGAACTAAATTCAGAGTTTGGCCTATATGCGCATAACCAGCTATATGAGAACAATAGCAATAGTTGCTTTGGAAATCGTTCTAGGGTTCCTCTCTAATTGACCTATATGTCGTGCGGGAAGCATGCAAAGCAGATTAACAGCATACAAAGCAGACCTGTTTGATGAAGCCGAACGAGGCTTCTTCAACACATTTTTTGTGTTAATTTTGTTTGTTGTGGCCGTAGTTTTTTTCTGAGCGATTCATGAGTGAAAATATCTCAAACAAATAGTACAGGGTATACCCAGCATCATTAGTTACCCAGGAGACTCTGTCTAAAGCAAGATGTCCAATATCTTGGAGCCAAAATACGTGTCTTCATCACTTCTCGATACTTAGGAATGAGTTCCGGTACAAGGTTACAGGTTCCCAAACCCAAGTACTACTGATATCCGTCATCTATGTACTCACAAACTGTGACCACGCGTTTAGATAGACCCATTATAGGCTCCGACAACCATAATTCAACATCCATGTGCTTACCAAGTGCCTGTAGACTACATGGTCCCAGAACTTACCAAATCTTTGGCAGTGCTGGCACACATCAGGTTCTACAAACTTGGCCCCACCAAACGAAATCAAACAGTTTCACCACTCCCCGATGTAACTGGACAAGAACAGCAAATCCCTAAATGTAAATGTAAGTATAAAGTGTAAAAAAGTATATGTATTTTAACCCACCTATGGTTAGATGGTATAAAAAAAAACAATTAGTTTGAAGCCATTTTTTAAATTCTTTACAGTGTAGGATTGTAGCTCACTTAAGTGCTATACGAGATATGTTGTAGCATAGATGCACCATATGTGTAATTTAACAACTCCAGAGGGAGGGGGAGGAGAAGTGTGCTAAACTGACCCGTGTTAATAAGAAACAAAACTTTTTTTTTTAATTTACAGTACTGAAAAAACAAGAAAAGTGTAATATGTTTAATAATGGTACAGTATTGTGTACATTCTTTTAATCAATGAAAGTATAGTAAAACCTCATTAATATAAAACTTATATAATTCAGACCGGCAAAAAAAGTTGAATTTACCACTACTCATACAGTACAGTACAGTATTTACAGTTAACATATTTACAGTAGGCATTAACGTATTTACAGTAGGAAGCAATAGTCAACAAATTCTAGGAGACTTTTTGTTTCATGTCATTATAACGACAGGATTTGACTTAACAGGAATTTACAACTCACTCTCTTCCAAACAGTATTTTAGCTGGTGTTCCATCGGTTTATGTTTTGACTCAGTATTGTTAGTACTGTGCAACACTGTGTTCAAAATGAGTAAACATGGCCACTTACTGTAAAACAGAAGATCAAAGTTTAGAAATGTGTAGGTAAAGATGATTCAGTTCAGTGTTTTACGTAAATTTGGAATCAGTAAATCGACTTACTATGACATGAAGAAAAGCAGAAACAATTACAAATTTGTCATTGAACAGAGACTTTGACAACTGTGAAAGTAAATGACTGGTGCCAAAACCAGTAACATTGATAAAGCCGTTTGGATGTGGTGCAAACAACAATGAACTGCTGGTGTTCCGATTAGTGTAGAAAAGCTGCAATTTGCTGCAAAAAGATTTACTACGCGATTTCAAAAAGTAGAATTAAGGTGAGTACAGAATGGTTGTTTACGTTCAGAAATCCATATATTGTAAATGGACAATATGTGGAGAACTTCTGAGTGTAGACATGTAAGTGTTTGACATTAAGTAAAATCTAGAAAAGATTGTTTATGCTAATTCTAATGGTTTGCATAAACTAAAGTCTGCTGTGATTGGAAAAGAAAAAAAACCAAGAGCAATGAAAAAATTTAAAAGAGACTGACCTTCCTGTAATTTATAAAGCTCACAGAAATACATAGTTTAGCTTTTAAATATTCAGTTCGTGGTTCCACAATAATTTTATTGTCTGTCAAATCTTTCATGATGGAAGAAAAAGGTTTTTACACAAAAAAAGTTCTACTATTCTTGTTAGACAATCAGAGATATTTATGTTGTTTTAATCCTCCAAATACAATCAGCATAATACAAATACAAATACAGCTGATGTACCAAGGAATCATCCTTACCTGTAAATGAATTTACAAGGAACAATGCAGGATTCATTTTTTTTTAAAAGGTGAAATGGGCAGCAGTAACAATTTAGGTGAATCGACATTAATGAATTTGAAGAATTACAACACAAAAAATGCCTTGTATAACTGGACTTTAAGTTGGAGGTTGGTGAAATCTACAATTATTACTGCATGGAAAAAAGCTCATGAAGAAAAGTGAACATGACAATAAACCAGACTTCAATGAAACTGAAAATGACTACAAAAATATTTTATAAAGTGCTGCAAAATGTGATACTAACAATGAAAACATTTGAGAATTGCTGGATGAAGATTTTGGGTACATGAAATTTGATATAGTTTGACGATGAAATAGCTTCTTGTATAGATGGACATCGAACTCATGAAGTGTGATGTCATTGCTGTTTGTCATTAACTAGTGTTTTTTCTCATCTATTTTCTTACAAAGCCATATTAGGTTTTTATTTACACACACTTTTATTTTTATACAAAACCATGTTAGTTTCTTGTCCTTTTTTTTTTAAATGTATTGTTTTCATTAGTAATATGTTTTTTTTATAATTGTTTTTACTAAAATGATCAAAAGCAATAAATCAAATTTTAAAAGTACAAGAAGTATGATAAAAATCGAAAATAAAAGTAACCTGCATAATCTTAAAATTGATGCCACGCCAAAGTAAGTTTTCTGATCGTCAAATCAAAAAAAAAAAAAACTTATTTTTTTTTAAATTTTGAAGGACCTAACTGACTTGGTTGTTAGATGAAGAACCTGACACATTTATTGGGTAAAAAACCTATTTAATTAAAGGGATGACATTTTAATAAAGTTTTCACTATAATAATGAACAAAGTATAAATATTAAGAAATGCCTGAGCAGTATGTTGGTGTAGATGATAGCATGTGTGAGCAGTAAGTTGGTGAGGAAAACTATTATTTTGTGTAATAATGTCACAGTATAGTTTCATAACAAAAATCTAAAATCATAAGTAATGTTAAAAAAAATATTTCCTACAGATGAATATGTATTAATTAGCCAATAAGGTATATAATAAAAGAAAAGGTAATTATGTAGTGTAGCCTGTCTTGTATTTTGCAATATTTTTTTTTACTAAAACATTTTATTACATGCCCAAAAGCAGTAATCCAAATTATAAAAGCGCAGAAACCACGAGAAGTATGATAAAAATCAAAAATAAAAGTGAACAACATAACCTCAAAATTGCTACTGCGCGAAAGTCACTAATATGTCGTAGATCAGTAAAATGATAAAAATACATCTCTAACACAATTTTGGGGTGATAAAAAAACCTTATTTTTTTTGAAAAAAGAATACTCCATAACTTAACTGACATTGTAATTAGGCCTAACACAGTGTTGGGTGAAAAAAACTATCTTTTTAAATGAATACTCCATAACCTGAAACAGCTGTTGCATGGTAAACCTAACTGACATGGATGATGGGTGAAAACCTGTTTAATTAAAGTAGTTACTAGCCTTATAATAAATGTTATTGTGGAGGACATAATACAGCCGCTACTTTGTAGAAATAGTGAATTCTTTGCTTATACAGTGGTACCCCGTTATATGATATGACCGTTGTCCAGGTCGACTGTAGCCAGGGTACCACTGTATAAACCAATAATTCACCAATTCTACAAAGCAGTGGCTACATTATATCTGCCCCAATAACATTCATTACAAGGTTAGTAAATACTTTAATTTTTCACCCAAAACTGTGTTAGGCCTAACAACCGTGTCAGGTTATATAGTATTCTTTTTAAAAAAATAAAGGTTTTTATCACCCCAAAACTGTGTTAGACATAATTTTATCGTTTTACCAATCTACATGTCACGAACTTTCGCACTGTAGCAATTTTGAGTTTGTTGTTCACTTTTATTTTCGATTTTTATCGTACTTCTCGTGGTTTCCACGCCTTTGTAGTGTGGTTTATTCCTTTTGGACACAATAAAGTGTTTTAGTAAATAAAATATCGAAAAATGCAGAACAGGCTACACTGCATAAATACCAAAAAACATCAATTTTTTATTTTAAGGTGAAAAGCACATTGAGGCTATTATCGCTTCCCTTAATATATGTGTGAGTGTAAAGTGTTGAAGTATTAAGTGTAGTGTTGTAAGTGTTTGTGTTAGACACTATTTGAAAAAAACAACATTCACTGCATAAGAATCATAATTTACTGCAAAATATTAAAAATCTGATTTTGTTGATCCCACTAATGAGAAAAGCCTCTTACCAAATAAAAAATGTTGATACCATTTATCACTTTGTTCTACACCAGAGTAATAATTTTGTCGGCGATGATAAGCTTAACGGTTTTTCGCCGCAAAAAAAGTAATAATTTCTAATTCTTTATATATATATATATATATATATATATATATATATATATATATATAAACGTCTGACTATTGTGCACACTTGGGCTAACGCAGACGATGGGATGATTTATAGCTTATGAAAATGCCAAGCCCTCGGCGGGAATCGATCCCGGGTCCTCGGGGTGAAAGCCTAGTACGCTATCCACTAGGCCACCGAGGCGACTTAATTTCTAACATTTATTACTCTATTAGGCCTAATCTCTAAAAACACAACAGTAATATTAGTCCTACTATAAAATTTTACTTAGGGGGTCTATTAACCACACACAAAAATAGAAAAATTGGTTTCTTAAAGGAAATGAAAAAAATTCAAGTTGTGAACAAATACTCATTAGTGCCATCAACAAATTAAGCTTATTTATTTCTTGTTAAACCACTATTTTTCATTCTTAAGCAAGTTTCTTATTTATTATTTTCAAATAACTTTAAAAATAATAATTTAAAAGAACACGCCGATCTAAAATCAACACGTGCACACATTGCATTCGAGCTCTCCTATCTATAGCAATAATTACATTACTAAAAATACTAACTAAATTATACTTACTGATCACAATAAAGTTTGATATAAATATAAAACAAAATAATTTGTGATTAATTTTAGTTTAATTTATACGTAAAAATTACAAAATACTCCAAAGTAACTTAATTTTCACGACTTCACCATTAATCTAACTTAAAACCACGAGGTTTGTTCAGTTTGTAGTAGAGTATGGATTAAAGATGGGTATGAAAACTCCAAACTGTTATTCTCTTTACGAAAAACAAACTGCTTTGCCAAACGGAAACTAGCAGTTTGAATTGGACTGGATAGTGATTTGTTAAACAAGGAACAACAGTTTTAACACCTACGTTCTTTTCGAACGTTGCCGCAAGCGTTAAAACATTTTTCTTGCTATTTTCCTGTTAAACTGTTTCACAATATTTGATTATCTAAATATTTCAAGATTCAATACCATCATGGAAAGTGGCTAAGCAAGATCACAACTTATATAACTAAAAGCAAGAGGTGCCGCCTCGGTGGTTTAGTGGATAGCGTACTAGGCTTTCACCCCGAGGACCCGGGTTCGATTCCAGGCGAGGGCTTGGCATTTTCATACGCTATAAAATCATCCCACCGTCTGCATTAGCCCAAGTGTGCACAATAGTCGGACGTTAAACACCATAAAAAAAAGCAAGATGTTAATTACAGAATTTAAGAAGATTGGAATTAGCACAACTTACAAGTTTACACACAGTTTATAGCTTGTAATTCAGTTGTTTGAACCACAGATAATATAAAAAGGGACATTGATTTTTCTATATCGGCTTTTAAAAATCGTTATTTTACTTATCATTTATGTATTGTATTTACAGTACTAAATATTTGATTTTAAAATCAAATGTAAATAATGTCAAAATTAATACACGTTATTTTAATTATAAATGATTACGTACACATAAACACAGCTTTACGTATACTGTGGAACAGCATGTAATAGCAGAGGAGATGGTTGGCATAATCCTATACAGTCCAAGCAATATTCATTAACAATGTGTAAAAGTACAGCAGGAAGCAAGGTGCAAATAATATCAATTTTAAAATTGAAGGATGCATCTTGAAGAAAAACAGACAAATGCTACTAGATATTAATATTAACTTAATGTGTGTGTGTGTGTGTGTGTGTGTGTGTGTGTGTGTGTGTGTGTGTGTGTGTGTGTGTGTGTGTGTGTGTGTGTGTGTGTGTGAGAGAGAGAGAGAGAGAGAGAGAGAGGAAAGAGAGAGCTGGAAAATTGGAGTATATTTTATAGCATTGCACGTTTTACAATCAAGCTAAAAATATTTTACAAATTATGATCGGACAAGGGAAGGACAAGAGTAGATAATAATATTGTAACTACAGTGACTGTGATAAAAAAAGTCGATAACAAATAACAAATAACAAGTCGATAACATGTGACTTGTCACAACTGATATTTTCGTTGATGCGTCATACTTGAAGGAAATTAATAGGTTACAATCGTATTTGGTATAACGAAACATTAGTTAGTTAATGATCGATTATTGTTCATTGTCGTCTCGATTTTTAATCGCTTATCGTAATCGTAATTAATATTGCGAAATGGGCCATGAAGCCATATCAGATAAGATAAACATGAGAGCCTTAAAGCTCAATCGAATTAAATTTCCATAATCGATTATTTTAATAATGGATAATTTCGATTACTTTAGTAATCGATTATCTGGCTTATGTAATCGTTTACGCTCATTACTAGCTGTGAAATATCAGTATCTGTGGAAACTGATATAATTACTTTTCAGTTTGCATTCAATAAAACTGCGAATAACTATGAATTGTGATACAATGCTTTTGGCTGGCCTGTTATGTTGCTATTGCGTTTTCATAAAGGCTTATTATATATATTATATTATTATATATATACATACATACATACATACATACATACACACACACACACACACACACACACACACATATATATATATATATATATAAAATCACAAACCGCTATTAATGGTACCTATTTATCTACACAATTTAAAACTACTAGTGCAACAACAACGAAAAACCGCGATATCCAAAGAAATAATACCAAGAAGCTAAATGTGGCTTTAAAGAACTGTGGTGTGCACAGTTAGCAAAATCAATATTTATCTCCATTTCAGTAATTCTATACCAACAACTAACAAAAATGTGAGCTCTGAAAATTCTACAGTTCACGGTTAGTATGGTATATGTTAGTGTGAACATATATCCAAGTTTAACTAGTGTATATTTATGGTGTCAGATTGGTATGTATCAAACTTTAAACCCAATACGTAGGTTCAGAGAAGGCGACGCCAAAATGATGGAACAGAATCCGAAGATTTCATTTCACAGTTAGTATCAGTTAAACTCAGATATTCACTTTTAGATAAATATGTGAAATCAGACTATCTGTGAAAAAGGAGTAGCTCTGTGATCAACATCTCTACTAATTCTTGGTAATTATTTAATTTCGGCGTGTGTAGTGAATGGTATTGTTGGTTTTATTTAGTTATTTACAAATATAGTTTGGCATTTAGCTTGATCGTTATTACAGTACCTAAATTTCAAGAATCTATTTACGTTAATTAAACGTTTACTTAACTATCATAGTAAGTTAAGCATATTTATACTTAAGCCGGTATTACATTGTCCCAATGTTTTTCTTAGGTCTTGGATCATACCAATGGCGGTATTTCTGCACTTGTAGGGCATTATACTAAAGTAGTAATTTAAAAAAAAATGTTATGTACTTTACCACTGAATAAAGTGTAATACACATGTGGAAGATTTAATTTATTACGATTTTAAGTCAAAAGTAAAGCTGATTGTTTAGGACTTTGGTCAGTTTTTGTTGTTTTTCAAGGTCAGTTTTGTTTTTGTGTCAAAAAACTCTTTATTATATGCCCAGTATTAATAATCATAAAAGTGCGGAAACAATGAGATGTTAGAAAAAAATAAAAGTTACAAACATAACCTCAAAATAACAAGCATGCTAAAGTAGGTAATGAATTCTTTATCGCGAAATCGATTAAGTACATGTTATTAACTAAGGAAAAAATGTTAATTTAAAAAAGTGAAGTATCTTCTTTTTAAAACCATAAAACTGGACTCAGTTGTATTTATACCTAAGAAGACAAACATTTGACTGGAAGTTGTTTGACTGGAACTATAGGACAAATAGTTCTTGAGTTACAGGCTTTCGAAAATTTAAAAACAATAGGATGGGCTTAAATGGATTTTTGTATTTTTAAACATGTATAATTCAGAAACCAAAAGTGAACAAAATTGAAACTTTGAATGTTTGTCTATGTTTATGCATAAAACATAATTACCAAGAATCACTCATTTTGAAAAACCTTGAGTATAAAATTATGTTTTTATTAGTTGACTTGATGTAGACCCTAACTTGGGACTCAGTTATAATAACGTGATAACATATGTGAGCAATACCTCGGTGGTAATGTTGGCAAAGTAGTATAGTAAATCCAGCATGCTCCATGAATAGTAAATAACAATACATCACAATATATTTCCATAAAATATGTATTATGTCAGATTAATTCGCCAATATCACCCAATAAGTTACTGCTCATGCGCGTTACAATATATGTTGATTTTGTGACTGGTGCAAACACAAATATGATCGAAATATGCTGGTATGAAGTTCAACACAAAATCCCATTAGAAAAAAAAACACTTTGTAGGATATTTAGCTAAATTTCAATTTCAATACAAATAAGGCAATTAAATTATAAGCAAAGAACTCACCATTTTACAAAGCACTGGCTGCTTTATATCCTCTGCAGTAACACCCATTACAAGGTTAGTAGTTTTTAAGTAATATACCCAAAAACACTGTTAGATAAACACTTAATATCCAAATTGAATTAGATAAACACCCAACAGCAGAGTTTATTTAAGCGAATACCCAACAATGAAATCGAGTTAGGTCTTAATTTTTTTTTATTTTAAGAAGTTCATATTGTTTTCATTATTAATAACAATAATTGTTTTTGCAGTGAAAAACACGTTACCTACTTTTTTGCTCTAGACATTTCTAAGTTATGTTTTATTTTTATTTATTTCTAACTTCTGTTGTTTCTGCAATTTTATATTTTGCATTATGAATATTGGGCTTATAATAAGCATTTTGGTGCAAAAATTAATAAAGTTGACAAAAATCAACAAAACCCCCTAAGTGTGTTTTTTTATTCTTTTCTGCTTGCTAACAACAAAATTTCTTATACAAAAAGTTGGAAAAACAATAAAAGTGAAAACTTACTTTAATAGTTACTTTAACTTTTAAAAACTGCTGATGGCTTGGCAGAAACTGTGGTACTTCAGACAAGTCTTGCATGTTGTAAAGGGGATATTTCTTTAAATTAAGAATGAATATGAATGTTGTAGTCAGGGTAAACTATTTAGAAGATAAATTCAGCCACGTAACCTAAAAGTTAATATCGGCGTTATACCTATTTGCACTAGTTTTTTTTGCATTTTTTTAATTGTTAACTACTCAGGCATCACCTGTAAATTTCTACTAGCCAAGCTATTAGTGGACTTTAGTAGTTTAAAAATGTTTCGGAAAACAAGAAAAAGAGAAAACAGAGGCCTACTTTATTTTCTTACAAATCTTGTTAGTTAAGTTAGTAAGTCTATCAGGATATGCATGGAAATACATTACATGTTTTTAATACTTTTCCAGTTCATTTTTTCCTTGTTAACAAAAAATTTACATGCAGGCAAATAGCAAATATGAATTGGAAACTACTACAAATGTACTTCCACATACTATGTTAGGGGACCAAGTCTGTCTGACTCAACATGGTATGTGTAGAAATAAAGTGAGTTTTTTTCTCACAAGGTTTTAAATACACCTTTTCTTTTTCTGACTTTTTGAATACATTAATATGTTGTTCATCAGGAAAAATGAATGATAAATCAGCTACAAGGTGATGTTTCCGGTTGCTGTAATTGCATCATTCCATGCACTTAAAACCATGTCCATTTAATGCTTGGGCTGTTTCAGCAATAAGATTCCCTTATACCTTTTGTTTTCTTTTTAAACTATAATCATAAAATGAGACCTGGCTAAATATAAGATTTAATGATATGAGATTTAAGGTTCAAGAGATTAATGATATGAACTCGTCCTTTTCAGTCTTGATGTGTCATCTTTGACCAAGTCTGTGACAAAAATAGGACCTAATGAGAACCGAAGAACCTCAGTAATGAATTTTTTTTGGATTACCAAGTCGTTCAGATTATGAAACTTAAACAGTGTGACTACTAACAGTATTAATTGTACAGTATTGTACTTAAATAAGGTTTAGAAATTATAATAGGCCTACAAAAGGAAGTGCCACTAAATGTCAGAAAATCCTTTTAATTAAAACATTATTTTGACATGATTCTTCAAAATTTTGTAGCAAAAATGTTTGATTAGCAAAGTATTTGATTCTCAGAAGAGTAAGTTTGAAATAGGCATGGTTTGATGATTAGAAAACAATCAGGGTGTCTACTAGTCCCTGATATGCCCAATGTCCCGTAAAAGACACGGATTTTATCAAGTAGTCACGGATAATACCGGAATTTAGAATTAAAATCCACCTTTTCCCTAGAAAATAATAATTTCCTTCCCTTCTCAGTGATTTTGTAAATTGCGATACGAAATGCCGATAAATAAGCCTTGATACGGAAAAAATAGTACCTCTATTAGCCAAAAATTCAAATAGGCTTCCAAAAAACTTAATTTTGAGGTTATTATATACCATTTAGTGTATTTAATCGTGGAACTAATATTATGTACAATATCGCTAATGTCGAAGAAATTCATGCTACCATGTTATTGTAATATATGTCCCCAAAAAGTCCCTGATATTTGCTTAAGGGAGCTGGTAGACACCCTGTTAATACAGACATCGGTATTTTGTTTTAAATATTTGCATGATAACGTCACTTGGACTTTAGGTTATGGTTCATTAGGTAAATCTTTGTTTTGGATTATGTATCATCGAAATAAGGTACTAGGACTGTTCAACTGCCATCGGTACAAAGCAGCACCCACTGTAGTTGAACATAGCAGTATTTCCTTTGCAACCAACGTAGAAAGGAAAGAAGAGTGAATAAAAAAAAAGGATGTTTTTATTTGCAAACACATAAACAAGACCAAAATAGGCAAAAAGATATTATATTTGAATATTGTGAATATAACGTGAGACTTTGTGTATAGACCTAACCTTGATTTTGAAAAGTTTCATTCAAAAAAATTCAATTTCAGTAAATTTTATTTATAAGTTTTTTCCTTTATGCCATTTCTATGAATAAACATGAATTATTAATTTCAGAACATTTGGAATTATTTTTTTAGTATTAGTCGTATAATGGTTATTACTATATTTTAACACAGCATATTCAGACATTTCAGAATGGCCTATACTCCCTGTCATGCCTTGACTTCAGATTTGGTTTGATAAATAACTTTTTTGTTCATATCAGCTAGTGGTTAACACAGGAATGCCTTCAAACTTTATCCTCCCATTCATTATAGGCTTAAGGTACAAGACTCTTATAGGTAACAACAAATATACTACACTCCCGATGTCACAGTGAAACTTAGCACAAAATGTTTTGCTATTGTAGCCAAAATTATTTATGTCTATGCATACATGGAGTTCGGATTATCAAGTTTGAAATTATCAAAGATCTAGCCCTTAAAAATTATTATGTAACATTGACAATGTTCTCACCACTACAACATTAATGTAATAATTGTGCTATGTACTATATAAAGAAACACCAGAAAAATGAGAGCTTCTGAAAAGTTGTGAATACAGTAAACTTCTTGACTTATTTTATTTCTTGTTAAATCAAAAAATATATCATCTGAATTGTTATTGTATTAATTAAAATATATTTTTTAAATTTTAGTTGGTGATTTCATTAGTTCTCAATCATGTCGACGGCTATGCCAATAAATCCTAAGCCCTTTCTGAACAGCCTTACTGGTAAACCAGTTATGGTTAAACTGAAATGGGGACCAGAATATAAGGGCTACCTTGTGTCTGTTGACGGCTACATGAACTTGCAATTAGCAAATACTGAAGAATTCCTTAATGGTGAATGTACCGGCAATCTCGGTGAAGTTTTGATTAGATGTAACAACATCATGCACATAAGGGGAATAGAAGAAGAAGACGAAGAAGGCGAAATGAAAGACTGATTTTCAAAAGTGGGTTTTGAAATATTTCTTTTTTTAATGTATTATTTAGTTAATCAATTTTCTTAATCAGAATTTCCTGTTTATGCAAATTATTAAAAATTATTAATTTTTTTACAATACATGATTATTAATTTAGTTATGAAAATCTTTTGTAAATGAAATTGTATGATTAAAATAAAGTTATTAATTAACAGCCTAAAAGTAATCATGTTGCATTATTCTAAAAAAAGTGTTTAAGAACTTTTTGTTTTTATTATTTTTTTTTAAGCTTGATTAATATAACATAATATGTACTTTTCCTATACCTAGGTATTGTATTAATCAGTTGTGTTTACAGATGTTTAAAATAATTAATAACTTAACAAACAAAAAATGTATTAATCAGAATTTTCTGTTTACGCAATTTATTAAAAATAATACTTTTTTTACAATACATGATTATTAATTTAGTTATGAAAATCTTTTGTAAATGAAATTGTATTATTAAAATAAAGTTTTTAATTAACAGCCTAAAAGTAATCATGTTGCATTATTCTAAAAAAAGTGTTTAAGAACTTTTTGTTTTTATTATTTTTTTTTAAGCTTGATTATTTTATAACATAATATGTACCTTTCCTATACCGAGGTATTGTAATTAATCAGATGTATTTACAGATGTTTAAAATAATTAATAAGTTAACAAACAAAAAATGTATTAATCAGAATTTTCTGTTTACGCAAATTATTAAAAATAATAATTTTTTTACAATACATGATTATTAATTTAGTTATGAAAAACTTTTGTAAATGAAATTGTATGATTAAAATAAAGTTTTTAATTAACAGCCTAAAAGTAATCATGTTGCATTACTCTAAAAAAGTTTTAAGAACTTTTTGTTTTTATTATTTTTTTTAAGCTTGATTATTTTATAACATAATGTGTACCTTTCCTATACCTAGGTATTGTATTAATCAGATGTGTTTACAAATGTTTAAAATAATTAATAAGTTAACAAAAAAAATGTATTAATCAGATTTTTCTCTTTACGCAAATTATTAAAAATAATTATTTTTTTACAACACATGATAATTAATTTAGTTATGAAAAACTTTTGTAAATGAAATTGTATGATTAAAATAAAGTTTCTATATAAAAAAAATAATTTTTAAACAAAAGTTTATACAATCCAATTTATACTACATCCATTCTTATGTTGCCTTTTGAAATTGTCTTAATTTTTCAGGCATTGTATTGATGTTGGTAATATTATAACTGTTTGCTCCTTTTTGTTTGTTTGACACTTACTATTTTATCTCGTCTAAAAAATTGTGACTACGAGTAAACAATAAAACATGAATTTGTTTTATGTGTTCAGCTTTAGAATTATTGTGCATTATATTAGTGAGTAACTAAATAATTGAGCATCAATATAAAACTGCTGTGGTTTTAACAGGTTGAATGCTTATGGTATTCACTATTATATATCATTAGGCCATTAGTATCACTTATAATACTTGGTTGTTTCATATTTGTAATTACATAAAAAAACTACGTCTGCGTAAACTTGTTTACAACTATATTTTGAAAAAAAAATTTTAAAAGTTATAAAATATTACTACTATGAATGTTTTTACAAGGATATGTACAGTAATTTTAAAATACAAGTACTGAATTAAAGATTAGTTTATTATAGTAATTAAATACCAGCCAATGGTATTATTTGAATTATTTTATTTACAGAATTGGGTGTTTTGTTACGTTCAATTATGGATAGCAATTTAAAAAAAAAGCGTAACTTCTTTTCCTTTTCATTCATGTACCAAGGAAAATTATGATTATTCCTCATATTTCATAGATCATATATCATAGTTTATAAAGAAGTGCTACAACACTGTTTAACCTCTTGCTGTATATTGTATATTATTCTTTTCTTTTTCCCTATTAACAGCAAAAAGGTCGCATGGGCCCACTAGTATATATTACTACATTTTAACTTAGTACAGGATTTTGTATGACTTTCTGAGTTTGCAGTAGGAATTCAGAAAATCCCATGACATTTTGGAGAAATCTTCAATTTCTAACTTTGTAAATTGTTGGGTACAATATTATTTCTGTTTCAGTGGGCTGCCATGTACTAGTAGTATTCACCAGATTGAGTTAATTACCAATGTTATGGACATTGATGTAAACAATTATCTGTTTTTTACTTTTATAAATAAAAATTTTATCCTAGTATTTATTTTTAACTATATTACACTGAATATGACTACTTGTACTTTGTGTTAATGCTACGTTAAGTTTCTAGGAATAGTGTAGGTTTGATTATTGCTGATAGTTTTTACTATGTTAATTTTAATAATCTACTATATAGAATATTAGCTGCCTCGGTGGCCTAGTTGATAGCGTACTGGGCTTTCATCCTGAGAACCCAGGTTCGATTCCCGGCCAGGGCTTGGTATTTTCATACGCTATAAATCATCCCATCGTCTGCATTAGCCCAAGTGTGCACAATAGTCGGACGTTAAACAAAAAAAAATATACAATATCACAAATACCCAACACTGAATAAGACTTTTAAACATTTGTAAAAAATATTAAGTAAATAATTAAAACTAGTGCTATAACCTATAGAATACTGTTGTGTAAAAGTTACTAATGTTATAGTTTGTAGCTTTTTTTGTGGCGAAAATACTTAAATTTAATGGGGTCTGTGAAGTTGACCCACCCATAATAATCCACTTGCTTCAAAATTATGCGTCATTAGTTTTGCTAAAACTGATGTTAGTTTCGCTATAGGAATCTTAAATAAATACTATCATTATGAGTGGGCTAACTTACCACAAACCCAACCAAAATTAAACATTTTTATTATGTAAATCAATTCTATTTCATTAGTTTCAGATAGTTTTGGCAAAAAAAAGTTTAGTTTCTTGTTTTGATGAGTTTTGTA
Organism: Callitettix versicolor; assembly: GCA_022606455.1. Classification (NCBI taxonomy): domain Eukaryota; kingdom Metazoa; phylum Arthropoda; class Insecta; order Hemiptera; family Cercopidae; genus Callitettix; species Callitettix versicolor. Next base: position 14,958,745 of record CM040182.1, on the reverse strand, counting down.
ACAGACAAAATGGGTGGGCAAACTTCATTTTTTTAAGATAGTTAACAGAAACATTTTAATAATTACGAACAGTAATAAATTCAAAGCTCAAAAAGAATAAACCTATACATAGCCTACATGTATTAAGTACAACATAACTTCTTTAATAATTTTTAATTAATTATGAAAAGCAGCTTAAATCAGCAGTAGTGGGTATCATAAAAAAGGGAATTACAAGTGCTACAAAATACTTTTCATACACTCCAATTACTTAACAGTGAGTCAAAACAAACCAAGAACAATTAATTGGTTTTTTAAAATTAAAGTCTTAATGGTACTGCATTTTCTTATTATGAGGTTTATTAGGCTGTGTTTTCATGCATGTACTTCTAAGAGCATTATGATTAACTGTTGTATCTGTTATTTTTAACTGCTAATCTTAATGAGCATTAACAGCAGCTGCTCAATTAAATTAGCGCTTTTGTCCTACTCAAACACAGTCACAAAACAAATCATTTACTTAAACAGTGACACATTTCATTTATGTGTGTTCTTGACATGAACACAGATAAAAGACGATTATAAGAATGAACAAAGAAACTTGCACTTCCCAAACAGTGAGAGTTTCACAGCTCTGTTGCCAACTTAACAAAACGATAACTAGAAATCGATTGTTACATTAATTACCTCTCATCACTGAATGTAAAGTATTAATAAAATGATCTTTTAATAACAAAAACATCATCGGAATTATTATTTAATGCTTAAGAAAAATGAGTCAAATTTACATCTCAACTCAATTAATACTCAATGATAATCGCGGCACGCAACTGTCACGTAGATGAAATGAAAGTAAATTTCCAAAAGTATAATTTTTTATCTTTTTATGAAAATTTTGGTTTGATAATCATATTCATCAAAATCTCACTATACTAGCATTTTTAACTTTTAGATTACATTGAAAATAAACCTTCAAATTAAATGTATTAATTTCAACAGATTTCGAAAATTTAATTTATTGAATGTAGTTTTTAACTTGATGGAGAAAGCAGATTTTAAAAAAAGTTAAGACTGGAGTTACCATGTAATGGGATTGAAAATTATGTATTTCAATTTAAATCAATTTATTTTTTAATTTTCGAATTATTTAATTTTTGTCCCGTTGACGTTGGACGTTGTTCACTATTTAATTTCATTATTTAATTTAATTTGAAAATCTGGTGTCGTCCCCGAGCCTGACCTATGGACAAAGCCAATCGCTGCCGATTTGGCTCAGCCGATTTTAGTGTTCAGTGTTTCCCAGTTATGACATTTCTGGTGAAGTGAGGAATCCAACGAGCTAAAGTAGATCAAAATAGGAGGAGCCGTGAAGAAGTTATGATGGAACTAACGTACATACATACTTACCCAGGTCCCCGCAGGGGATGCACAACTAGCTGCAACTATTGAGAGGATTTAGACCTCGCCGTACCCGAGTCTAACACACACTTACACTTACAACACTACACTTACGAATTTAATACTTTACACTAACACTTACATTTATGGAGAAGATAATAGATTCAATGTGCTTTTCACCTTATAATAAAAAAAAAAAAAAAAAAACAGATACTGAAAACAAAACACTTCTTTTTTGGCAGTTGTAAAAGTAACAGATTGCTAAATAGTAACCCTTCCCGACACAGTGACTTGTTAGAATGAGATTTGTTGTGTTTAATTAAAGGTAGTTATTTTATTTAAATTCAAAGAAATATAAGTTTACATTTATCCTAATCCTTATTACAGTTCCTAAATTTCAAGAATCTCTTTCAGTTTAGTTAAACGATTACTCAACAAACTAAGTAAGTAGAGAAACTTATAGTAAGGCCGTTTTTACACTGTCCACGTTTTTTCTAGGTCCAAGAACATATTTTTAATATTTCTGCATTTTTGAGCTTCATACTGAGGTAGTAATTTTAACAAATTTTTGTGACATGTGCTTTTTTCTTTCATGTACATTTGTTCATTTTCTTATAATTTAAATAAGAAATATTTTACCTGCGGAAGATTTAGGTTATTACTACGATTTTAAGCCACTGGTAAAACTGAGTTTATCATGGAACTTGTGTCAATGTTGGTATTTTTTGATTTGTCTAATATTAATAATCCCAAAAATAAAAGTGCGAAAACAACGAGAAGGTAGGGAAAATATGAAAGTAAAAGTGACTAAAATATCTAAAAAATGACAAGCGCTCGAAAGTACATCGTGAAAACGATAAATTTAGTTGTTTTTTTAGTTAAACTTGGTTAAATTTAGTTTTTAGTTAAATTTAGTTAAACGCATTTAATTAAATGCGTGTTAATAATGAGGTAAATATGCAGTGTAGGTTGTTTTCAATTTTTCTGTAGTTTTTTTACGCTAAAACGCTTTATTACTTGACCAAAAGCAATTAAAATACTAAAAGCGTAAAGCGTGGGAAGTACGTTAATCGAAATTAGAGCCACATAACCTCAAAGTTACGCGCGAAAGAAGGTAACGTGTTTTTGATTGCTAAAACGATGAGGAAAACCTTTATTAAAAAAAAAAGAATGGTCAGTGAGTTAACTGTCGTTATTAATAACGCACATGACTTTTAAATTCGTATATGATATTCTTATGGATTTATATACATCCATTTATTTAGATCGCAATGTAAACAACAATGATGTCATAATATAGTTCTGCAAAAAAACAGCCTGAAATTGAAAGTATTCTTCAAAAATTATTCTCTGTGGGTGAATATGTGTTAATTAAAAGACAAGGCATAAAAAAATACAATGAATGAAAAAAATCACTTTGAAAAAAAAAACAACCTATACTGCATAAATATGAGGCACGTCCAGAAAGAAAGTAGTTTTAGAAAAAAAAACAATTTTTTCTTCAAAACAAAATATATTTTTACATGAAGAAACATTTCTTAAATTATTTATCTATATAGTTACTACCATTGTTCAAACGTGTTGTAGCGAAGAACCAACTTTTTAATTCCCTCTTTATAGAAAGATGCTGCCACTGAAGATAGCCACTGCCGAATACCGTTTTTTGCATCGTCATTGCTGTCAAAGCACCATCACTTGTAACTGTTCTGTTTAAGAATTCATCTCTCTCATCACTGTATCGGCTAAGAAAAGTAAATTCACTGTCAAGTCGCTTCTTTTTATGGTCATCAATTTGTCATTTTATGGTCAGCATTTTTGGAATCCTAACATGAACATAATTTAAGTAATTTGTGATGATTTCATGCAAAATAGTTTTTGAAATTTGTGGAAACTCATCCGAAAGCATTCTTATTGTGAAACGTCGTTTGTACGAATTTTCTCATTCCATTTTTCAACCAATTCATCAGTCACATTAGAAACTACGTGCTTCGTACATTAGTTCACTGTCATTGAATAACCTAAACTCACTGTCACTGTTAATTACCAAGTTTCACTCATTTTGAAAAATCTTGAGTCTAAAATTATTTCGATTGGTTGACGATATGGAATTACCCTAATCCGACTCAGTTATAATAATGTGATAATGTACATGAGCATTACTTCAGTGGTGACATCGGCAGCGTAGTAATCTAGTGTATATCTAGCATGCTCCATGCAAAGAAAATAAAAATTTATAATATTGTAGATGCAGAACTATGTGTCAGGTTCTTAACTGTCTTAAAAAAAACAGTATTTATGCAGTGTAGCATGTCCTGTTAAAATAGTGATTTTTTAATGTTGTTTTGTTTTATTTTATAACATATTATCTGATGCACACATATTCACCCGCTTACACTATTTTTTAAAAAAAATACATGTGATTTTAAGCCAATTTTTACAAAACTATATTCACACAATGTTACTATTTACATTGCATTAAAGATACTACTATTCATTCTCTGATTTATCGGACATGTGCGTTCTAGTTATCTATGTGTACTTACTGCTCATGCGTAATACAGAATCTGATAGGCATTACTAAATTTTATGATTTATTACTGTGTTTGTGCTTGTTAATGAAACATCGTTAAAATGACCGCTATTATTTGTGAAGTTTGTGATTTGCCTCTGATTAGGTTGGAATTAAAGTTGGTCTGTTTAGCAATTGTATTTGTGTTTAAAGTGTGGCAATATTTACATTATTAATAAAGAAAAATTATTGTTTTATTGCAATCGTCGTGCAGATGTACGATGAAAGAAAAAACCGAAGAAGTGTCTTCTCAATAAATTGGCTCGAGGTGGGTCATTTTTTTTTTAAAAGGCACGTTTACCATTAGATGTCTATTTTAAACTTATTGCCGTACCTGAAACCACCACGACAAAGTTTACGAATCAGCAACCATGTCAGTTAGGTTATGAAGTATTCTTAAAAAAAAAATAGGTTTCCTATGACCCAAAACCCATGTTAGACGTGTTTTTATTGTTTTACCGATCTACAACACGTTGCCGACTTTTGCATGTGTTTTAAGACTTAACATCCTTAAAACCTATATGTTGGTCTCTTTTATTTTCACTTTTTATCGTACTTCTCATGGTTTTTGCGCTTTTACAGTTTAGGTTATTGCTTTTGTGCATGTAATAATGTGTTTTAGTAAAAAAAAAATATTGAAAAATTCAGGAAATGCTACACTGCATATTTACCAAAAAAAAACATTAATTAAATTTAATTTGTGTGACGAAAAACACATTACTACTTTTATGCGTTGATAATGTTGAAGTTATGTTTGCACTTTTATTTTCCATTTTTTTCTTACTTTTGTTGTTTCCACACTTTTTTTTTTGATTACTAATTCATGCAAAAATTAACGCATTTGTTATGGAAGCTCAGAAGTGCAGTTTTACAATATTTTTTGTAAAAGATAATATATTTCTAGTATATTATAAAATAAATATCGTCAAACAAATAAAAATATGCATCAAAGATCTTTGACAAAAAATTTTGATATTGTTATACAGGTCTAAGTTCTATTTAGGCCTATTCTAATGTCATTATTCATGTTAATATAATTGGTGTCATGATAATGCGGATTTTTTTTTAAAAAGAATGTGTGAAAAATGAAGAAAACGTTATTTCGTAGCATATCCATATATAAAACAGTGTGATAGATCCATAGTAAAAAGGTATAAATGTTGCTGCAATGTATACTTTACAGGATAATTATGTTTCTTTAAGGGCTGGTGGCATTTTAAAATTTTTGTAGAACTGTTCGATAATTGTTTAGTATAACTGCTTAAGCTCCGTTCCACTACCTGCGGCAATTAAACACGAGTGTATAGTACTGCAACTGGAAACACGTCATAGATCACCTTACCAAATTTATCATTTATTTTCCTAAATGATTCTAAATTTAATAGCCAATCCTTCATTTATTTTCCTAGGCTTACTAATAGCAGATTGGCATATTTAAAAGGTCTTGAAAATAAGTAAGAGTAAAAAACTTACTTCATTTACATGAATACCATGTTAGGTTAGCAATTACTTGTTAGCCCAACTTTTGTATGTGTTGAAATACATATATAGTGTCCAAAAATTCTGGGAGGGGGCATGCTAGATTTACTGTGACAGATTAATATGTCATCACTCCCTGCCAGAGATATTGCTCATGGCATATTGCCATATATGTTGATTTTGCAACTGATGCATACACAAATATGATTAAAATAATCTTAGTGTGAAATTCGACACATGGTCCCACAATGTTATCAAGTGACATTCATGATGATGAACATGAGTTTTGGCATTAGAAAAAACCATTTTGTGGAATATTTGGTCAAATTTCAAATAAAGTAAAATACTGCTTTGTGTCTGCTGTAGTAACACTTAGTTAATAGCTTTTATGCAGTACTAGTTATATAACTAGTATATATACTGAAGGACTGTGTCAGTTATGTAACACTCTATAACCGATTGAGTTAGGTTCTTAGTTGTTTTTTTTTTTAATAAGATTGTATTGTTTACATTATTAATAACATGCATTTAATTAATCATTTTTCCAATGAAAAACATGTTATGTACTTTTTGCTCTAGTTAGTTTGAAGTTAATAAATTTGTATAACTGTAATTAACACAAATAAATATGTGTATATTAGCGTAAATTGGGTATTTGGATGTATTTAAAAATGTCCTTAAAAATTGACTCGCTTATTTGTTAGACAAACTGACATAGGAATGCCTTCCAACTTTATTCTTCCACTCCTTACAGGCTTATGGTGCAAGGTCTCTGACACATAACAAGTAGCCTACACTATACTTTTGATAAAACAAGGTATAGTTTTGTTACTGATGAACAAAGCAAGATGTTCTGTTACTATAGCCAAAATTATTTATGTCTATGCATATGTGGATTTCAGATTACCAAGTTTCATATAATCAAGGGGTCTAATACTTAAAAATATTAATATAATATTGAAAATGTTCTCACCACAATAACATTAATGTACTAATTGTGGTATGTGCTTATGAGGAAACACCAGAACACTCAGAGCTTCTGAAAAGTTGTGAAAAGTGAAATACAGTAGAATTTTTTACATATTTTATTTCTTTGTTTAATTAAAAAAAAATACTGTTTGAATTGTCATTTTGTTAATTAAAATACATAAACAAAATTTTTAATTTTCAGTTGGTGATATCAGTTATCAATCATGTCGACTCCTGGGCCAATAAATCCATCATCCTTTCTGATTAGCCTTCTTGGCAAACTAGTTATGGTTAAATTGAAACGGGGACCAGAGTATAAAGGCAACCTTGTGTATGTTGGAAAAATGAATATGCTGTTATCAAATACTGCGGAGTTCATTAATTGTGAATGTACCCGCTATCTCGGTAATGTTTTTGTTGGTAATAAGAACATCATTTACATAAGAGAAATGAATGACGAAGTTGTAGAAGAATAAAAGACTGAATGAAGTATGATTATTTTTTTTATTCTGTACAGATTTTGTAAGTAAATATTTTTTTTGTACTATAAAGTCATACTGTTTTTATTTTTAAACAAAATTTTATTCAAGCCTTTTATACTATATCCATTCTTTTTTTGCCTCTTAGATTAGTCCTATTTTTTCAGATGTAGTATTGATTTTGGCAATGTCACAACTGTTGACTCTACCTAGTTTATCTCATCTGGAAAATTGCAACTAGGATAAATCACAACATGAATTGGTTTTATGTTTTCAGCTTTAGTATTATTAGGCATTATATTAGAGAATAACTGAATAATTGAGTATAAATATAAAACCACTGTGTCTTTAACAGGTTGAATGCTTATGGTAATCATTAATATACACTATCAGGCCATTAGTACCACTTATGATACTTGGTTGTTTAGACAAATCTTTTTTTATATTATTAATATTACACATGTTTTTGCAATGATTTCACTTAATACATAATAATATGTACAGTAATCTTAAAATACAAATACTGAATTAAAGATTAGTGTATTTTAGTAATTACAGATTCAATTTACATTCACAGATAGCAATTTCATAAAAAAGATGTCATAACCTCTTTTCTTTTGTTTATGTACCAAGAAGGAAAGTTATGATTGCCACATATTTCATAGATCATATATATTTCAACTATAGCCTATTTCATAATTTATAAAGAGGTGCTATAACACTGTTCAAATTCTTGCTGTACATTGTTTTATATTATTATTATTATTTGCCATTAACTGCAATAGGTTGCATAGGCCCACTAGTCTTTCACATATTATTACGCTAAGCATTCTGATTGGTTTTGTACCACAAATACGGACCTGTGTTATTGAAACTACATGTATAGGGTCCCTACAGATTCACCCCTTATCCTCTTTGGGGGGGAGGGGGAGATTCTTCCCTTTTACTACATCCTTGAACTACACTCAAGTACATGGTAAAAGGGAGGCTTTTCATAAAATATTTATATGAAAAAGTAAGTTTATGAAATTTAATTAATAGAATGTTTTCGAAGAAATAAAATTTTAATGAAATCCGAAAAGCCGATGTTTTTCGGGTTTTTTTGGCTGATATCTTTAAAATCAGATTTTTTGGAGAGAAATCAGCTTTTGTTGAAGTTTACTTAAGGCAGTGGTTGCAAAACCGTCGATCGCGAGCTACTGGTAGCTCACAGGGTACTTTTGGGTAGCTCACGGCGACACTCGGGTTGGCAACCCTGAGTTGCTTGTTGTCTGGCTGCAGCCGATGCGTCATGGTTGTATCGATTAGTGCAAACCACAGACGCCGCACTGTACTCGGTCAGTTGTCACTCGTGTAGCATGAGTGCAGTGTGTGTTCAATTCATGCATTCACGTTTAAGCTCTTTCTGGTTTGTTTTTAGTATGGCTAGTTCAAGCAAAAACACAAAAACCTATCATTTTCATGCAGACTGGGAAAACGATTACTTTTTTACGCAAGTGAAAAATAAATGCGTATGTTTACTTTGTAACGTGAGTGTCTCAAAAAAAAAGGAAATGTTGAGCGTCATTTCAAGACCGTTCACAGTGGAATTAAAAAAGACTATCCTCTGAATTCAATGCTGAGAAAAGAAAAGGTTGAAATCTCAACTAAATGCGCAACAATCAACTTTTTTTAAGACACTGGACAAGAACAAAGCAGCCACCGAGGCATCATTCCGTGTTTCAAAGGTTATCGCCCAACATCGGAAACTGTATGAAGATGGTGAGTTCATTAAAGTTGCTTTTTGAGAAGCTGGAGATACATTATTTGATAACTTCAAAACAAAGCTGAGATTATGTCTGCTATTAAATCTGTCCAGCTTTCTTCTAATACAGTGATGGGAAGAGTTGAAGCTATGAGTTCTGATATAACTTCACAGCTTAAAACTGACTTTGATCGTTGCACAACTTACAGAATCAACTTCTACAATCAACTTGATGAATCAACTGATATAGTTAATACAGCTCAGTTGGCCGTTTTTGTAAGAATGGTATTTGAAGATTTTAAAACAAAAGAGGAGCTGGTAAAGGTTGTACCGCTTACTGAGCGTACTACTGGAAATGATATATTTTTAGCATTTAAAAAGCTTATTGAATGTGAGAATATTCCTATGTAGAAGGTGGTAGGCTTAGCGACAGATGGAGCTCCTGCAATGGTAGGCATGGAGAATGGTTTTATTGCCTTGTTTCGTAAAGATAGTGACATACCAAAATTTGTGTCTTATTGCATAATACACCAGCAATCATTGTGTGGAAAGTTCTTAAGTATGAACAATGTCATGAAAACAGTAGTCAAAATAGTAAATATTATAAGAGCGCATGCATTTCAAAGACGACTGTTCAGAGAACTAACAGAAGAGATAGAATGCCAGTATGGTGATCTGTTGCTTCATACAGAAGTTCGTTGGCTCAGCAGAGGCAGAATTTTGCAACGTTTCAAAGAGTTGCTTCCTGCAGTGGTAAAATTCTTCAAAGAACGGGGTGAGCGTCTCCCTCAACTCGAAGATCCCACTGGAATGATTTCAGATGTAACGTCATTTTCCAAAAAGCTCGAGCTGTGGGAAAAGAATGTTATACAGTTTGAATATAAGCATATTCCTAGTCTGAAGAATATTTATTTATATATATAAATTTATTTATATATTTATTTACATATATATAAATAAAATATATATGTATAAATTAAAAGTTGATGAATACTTATATATATATATATATATATATATATATATATATATATATATATATATATATATATATATATATATAGTCCTAGTATCCTTAAGTTTTTCCCATCAATTGTAACTGCTTGTGTTGGTTATTTAACTATAGTCTGTTAAGATGAATCCACAATGCTGTAACATGTGCAGCCTGTAATAGCTTGACTCAATATGCCTTAATTATTCCATTAGCTATTCACATTTTTTTTTTTATGAACACATAAATGATAAGAGAATGTAGTAAAGTTGACGAATAATAGTGACAACTGATGACCATTTCTAACATTGTACAATGACAATTTCTTACAACTTTGTTCTATAGAAATATTTCATGTTTGTTTTTAAAAAATTATGGTTGCTGCGAACAAAAAGATAGTCTGCAGAGGAAAGGGAAGTTGATCACTGAGCTGATCATGTTGAAGTGTGAGGCTGGTAAAAATTATGAACAAACAAAAAAAAAAAGGTTTTTGTAGTTTCATTTCTACTTAACATCCTGTATTGACTTATAAATAGCATAGTTTTACCCAAGAACAGTAGTTTTAACAAATTCTGTCAAAAAAAGTAGTAAACATTTTCCAAAATTCACGAGGGCTCTGAACAATGCCCATACACAAATTTTTTATTTAGGCTATAAATTGTATGTACATTATTCTAAAAGAAAATACATACATTCTCATAAAAAAATACACTTAGTTTTTAATACTGAACTGTCAGCAATTTGGGTAGCCTTATGGTAAATTATTTGATCAGTTTAAAATGGAATCACATTTTATTGTAAGCAAATTATATGCAAGAAGCAAGTAAATACTTTAAATAAAAACTTTTAAAAGGATTGCATTTAACTCAAGAAAAACATAATCGACTTATTGTTATCCTGATCATTTTTTCATCAATAGGTTATTTACATTAAAAAAAATTACTGAATTTAAAAATTAAGTAAAAAGAACTAAATGATGACTATCTATGATCATTTTGATTACCTAAATTAATTTTAAACAATGTTGACTTAATTTGTACAGTATACTGTAACTATCTTCCATATGGGTGAATTTGAGTTGCAGCTTTAATATTAGTTTTGATTCCACTCGGAGCTTTCCCCATTGGTCCCATCTGTGGTGGTTGGTTTGGATTCATCGGACCACTTCCTGGAGGACCCACAGGAGGCACATTGGGTTGAACTCCTTGAGGTACCATTACCTTAAACCCTTTACCCATGGCAACTGCAGCAACTAATGCATGAGTGTCGGTGACTGACGATGTCTGTGCAGCCCCACTTCTTGCACCTCCTTCACTCTCCCATTCTTCTCTTGCTTTACTCACAATATCCCATTTCTTCAGACTAGGAATGATTTCCTAGTCGATTTTTAAAATGATCTGTCTCTAAGAACCCTTTCTACTTTTGGAAATATTTGGCCTCTAGTCCCCAAAGAAAAATATCCAATTATAATTCAAGTTGCATTGAGGTTGAATGCTATGTTCAGCTCTACCAACTTGTGTGAAGCATCTTTTTCAAGTATGAAGATAATAAAAAACAAATATAGAAACAGACTGACCGATGAACATTTGGACAACTGCATCAGAATGGCTGCTACAACATACTCTCCAAACTTCAAGAAAATACTTAATGATCAAAAAGAGTTCCACTTCTCTCATTGAAATGTACATTTTAACTTTCTGTGACACTTACTATCAAATATGTAGATTTTATTACTAGAAATGTATGTTTGTAGGCAATAGACTTGTGTTAATTCCATTTTGTGTACTTTCTTTCGTCCAGTATTCCTTTGGTAGCTCACTAGAAGATTTATAAATGCTATGGTAGCTCACAGGCTCAAAAGTTTGGCGACCATTGACTTAAGGGCTACATTTCAGCTAAATCTAATGAAAATTGTTGAAGCTGATTTGGATAAAATCGATTTTTAAAGGTTTTTAGTCAAAAAATGTTCATGAGTACAAACTGTAACAATATGCAAATCTTAATTAAAATCTATTTTAAGTACCTATCGATTTTTGTATTTCCAACTTCTAGAGTTTAACTCCAGTTTTTATTTATACAATTTAATTTCAAACGGTTTAATTAAAATACACATTTTTCAAAGAGGGATTTAAGAATTTTTAACCAGGTTCATATTTACCCCATGGGAGAACATGGGGGGGGGGCTACCACGGAAATGAGCCTCGAAAGGGAAATGAAAGAAAATATAAATAAAAAATGAAAAAGAATTAGAATCAAACTTTAAAAGCATATAAATATTAGTGAAAGTTTTGCATTGTAATGTAATAATTCTTCATTTTGTAAAATGGAATAAAAAAATAATTAGATGAGTAGATATTTTGTAATGCAAAATTTATTAAACATATACAAAAATTATTTTGCTACAAATTAATATACAATTGTAAACTACTTTACAAAAAAGAAGAAATGCACAAACTGCAGCAGTTTAGAACAAATTTTAAAACCCACCTAATTTATATCATTGTTATTTATGTCTTATACTTTTTAAAAAAATGATTTTTAAATATTCATTAAAAAATCGTTTTTTTTTTTATAAACTCCAGAGGACCAAGAGACCTAACGCATACTTAAACAAAGCTCCCTTCTTTTATTACATGTGGTATATTTTCAGTCTCATTTGTATTCAGTGCTTATGTAGACATATTTAATAGGGTCTAACAATTTGTGACTTTTACCTATACAAAACGAGACTAAGACAATCAGGTATGGAATTTCTACTGTTCTAGCTGGTAGTACGTCCTTCCAACTACCAACTATTTTGTTTCTTTTCTCCTTTGAAAAAATTGGAAAAAAGACAAAAGTTTTACGATTTCTTGCTAAGGTCAATCAATGTTTCAACGAGATTTTTAAGGTATTTTCATGATTGGACCTGACAGGATCTAACTTTCTAAAAAATAAATATAGTTAAAACGTAATTGACAGAAACTACTATGATGGTATCTTGAAGAATTAAAGGTTGCATTCCACCTTTAAAGAACATTACATTAACATACTTATATATTGAAAAGTAACGCAATTTTTAAATAAGTGGGCCAATAATGAATTTAAAAAAATTAAATCTTATTTTTGTATTTAAAATTGAACTTCTATTTATCTTTGATCAGAAAGAGTAAAACAAGGGCCTCATTTTTTAATTCGCCCAAGGCCCCAGTATCGTAAATATGGCTCTGATTTTAACGAGTAGGGCTAAACCAAAGATCCATAACCTATGGATTGCTGGCGCAATGTTTGGAAAACGGTCTGTCACTGCTGTCAATCCCCCACCACGACTCGGGCAACCCGAGCATCGTTACATGAGCGCTTATTGGAATAATGTGAATTAGCCGGTACAGTTTTTCATCATCTTAACACATTTTTCACATTTTGGCACATGGATACATTCTTATGAATGGTTTTCGATTTGTTACTGTTACTTAAAATATTATGTATTAGTATGAAAATGTTATTTATTTAAAATAATATAACACGTTTTGGTTAGAAAAAAATATATTTTTTTAATTTTAAGGCGAAAAGTACATTGAGGCTATTATCGCCTCCCTAAAGGTAAGTATGAGTATAAAGTGCTAAAGTTGTAAGTGTAAGTATTTGTTAGACTCGGGTACCGCAAGGGACGTATAAATCCTCTCAGCAGGGTAGAAAAAAAATCGTTCTATTGTAGTGTATTAATTTAGGGATTTCTCTATCGTTGGCCTGGTCCGCTATTAATGGGTGGATTACATGTCAACACCAGGTAAGATGGGACAACCTTCATGGGCATTCCCATAGTAAACGTCTCTTAAGCAAAGTTCCTTCTGGAGGAATCAAAGGGGCAGCAGACGTCCTGGGCAGAGCACAACTCAGGAGGATCATGGGGCTCATAACAGGGCACTGAGGTCTGAGGGTGCACATGAACAGGATAGGTGTATACCACAGAGAAACCGTGTGTAGATTGTGCAGGAAGGAGGAGGAAACTGCAGGTCACATAATTTATGATTGTGAGGCTCTTGCTAGTAGGAGGCTAGGGGTTTTTGGTTTCCAAGACCCTAGGGATCTTCAGCAGAGTGAGCTAGACAGTGGGTTGTTGAAACTTATTAGAGGCACCAATCTGCTGAACTAGGTATTTTAAGAGGTAAGTTGCACAATAGGTCAGCCGATCGCAGTGCCTGGGATTGAACTATCCCTTCCTCTAGTAAATAATCTTAATCTTAGTGTATTAATTAAATTAATAAATTATTAAGTACACCAGTGACGTAAGCAGTGATAATTTTTCATTAGGACCTTAATGGGTAAATAAAACAACTGCATGCATTTACATTCGTATATGTTTAATTTTTAATTGGGACAAATAATTATAGTAATATTCAAGCTGCTCAATGCTTTTTAACAAATTATTTTTGTTGACTGGCCCTTTAAAATGTTTGAGCTTTATAAAAAAAATAACCTTTTTGTGTGGTTATTACCCATTATTTTATTACCCATCTTTTGAGAAACTGAAAAACGTAGCATTCAGATTTTGCATTGTTAAAATTGTAACAAGTAAGCCCTTATCGCCAAATAAAGCTAAAATATAAATCAAGTGTTAGCCTATTCAGTATTATAAACTTGTATATTTGGTAACTACAGTATATTCTTTAGAAGCATATACATGAAATTATTTTGAAAACCAGAGGTTTTTGATAGTATTACAGCTATGCTGTCATCCAAGATATAAGAATAAAAAGGTAGCAACAATGTGATACTTGTGAAATGTCACAGCAGAACCCTTCTTTGCACGATTTATGAAGTTATATGCAGCACACGAGTAAGGAATATAATAAAAATTACAGGAAAAACATAAATACGAAAAGTCGCCACAATAAACAAAAACAATCAGCTATCAATATAAATCACATGGCTGAGCGCGGTAAGTTGCCCGAGTAGTGGTGGGGGTAGCAAAGCAGACGACAGGCCGCTCCTTGCCGCTTGTCGCCATATCAGCCAGCAATCCATAGGTTATAGATCTTTGAGCTAAACGAGTACTGCCGTTCCACAGCATTTCATGAATATAGCACATTTACTTTTTTTAAATGTTTTTTCAGCTTTTGTGTTTTGGAGATCAGTAAAATACAATGACGTAATTCTAATAATCTTCAGTAGCAGGCAATGTAATGTCAGCAATGTAACAAAGCGTACAGTTATTTCTGGGAAGCAAAAAAAGTCTGGAGTAGGCATTGCGTTACTTAGCTTGGGTGTTCACATGTCGTCTGGATTCACAATCTTCGCGCGAAAACTTTGCTAGGTTATCTCTGTATAGTGCGTTCTTATCGACACAATTCAGTTCCTCTGAATACTAAAATAAAAATTATTTTGTTATAAAATTATTTTAGCACTGTATTTCTTAGCAACGCAGAACAACACTGCATCTGACAGCGCGGCTCTTCCTATGACCGATCCATTAAGGAGAGAAGACGAAAAACATAAACAAAACCAAAAAATGGAAGACAGTGTACGTATACGTTCCTGAATGTAACGCAGAACAACACTGCATCTGACAGCGCGGCTCTTCCTATGACCGATCCATTAAGGAGAGAAGACAAAATACATAAACAAAACCAAAAAATGGAAGACAGTGCGCATATACGTTCCTGAATGTAACGCAGAACAACACTGCATCTGACAGCGCGGCTCTTCCTATGACCGATCCATTAAGGAGAGAAGACGAAATACATAAACAAAACCAAAAAATGGAAGACAGTGCGCATATACGTTCCTGAATGTAACGCATAACAACACTGCATCTGACAGCGCGGCTCTTCCTATGACCGATCCATTAAGGAGAGAAGACGAAATACATAAACAAAACCAAAAAATGGAAGACAGTGCGCATATACGTTCCTGAATGTAACGCATAACAACACTGCATCTGACAGCGCGGCTCTTCCTATGACCGATCCATTAAGGAGAGAAGACGAAATACATAAACAAAACCAAAAATGGAAGACAGTGCGCATATACGTTCCTGAATGTAACGCATAACAACACTGCATCTGACAGCGCGGCTCTTCCTATGACCGATCCATTAAGGAGAGAAGACGAAATACATAAACAAAACCAAAAATGGAAGACAGTGCGCATATACGTTCCTGAATGTAACGCATAACAACACTGCATCTGACAGCGCGGCTCTTCCTATGACCGATCCATTAAGGAGAGAAGACGAAATACATAAACAAAACCAAAAATGGAAGACAGTGCGCATATACGTTCCTGAATGTATCGCATAACAACACTGCATCTGACAGCGCGGCTCTTCCTATGACCGATCCATTAAGGAGAGAAGACGAAATACATAAACAAAACCAAAAATGGAAGACAGTGCGCATATACGTTCCTGAATGTAACGCATAACAACACTGCATCTGACAGCGCGGCTCTTCCTATGACCGATCCATTAAGGAGAGAAGACGAAAAACATAAACAAAACCAAAAAATGGAAGACAGTGTACGTATACGTTCCTGAATGTAACGCAGAACAACACTGCATCTGACAGCGCGGCTCTTCCTATGACCGATCCATTAAGGAGAGAAGACGAAATACATAAACAAAACCAAAAAATGGAAGACAGTGCGCATATACGTTCCTGAATGTAACGCATAACAACACTGCATCTGACAGCGCGGCTCTTCCTATGACCGATCCATTAAGGAGAGAAGACGAAATACATAAACAAAACCAAAAAATGGAAGACAGTGTACGTATACGTTCCTGAATGTAACGCAGAACAACACTGCATCTGACAGCGCGGCTCTTCCTATGACCGATCCATTAAGGAGAGAAGACGAAATACATAAACAAAACCAAAAAATGGAAGACAGTGTACGTATACGTTCCTGAATGCAACGCAGAACAACTCTGCATCTGACAGCGCGGCTCTTCCTATGACCGATCCATTAAGGAGAGAAGACGAAATACATAAACAAAACCAAAAAATGGAAGACAGTGTACGTATAAGTTCCTGAATGTTACGCATAACAACACTGCATCTGACAGCGCGGCTCTTCCTATGACCGATCCATTAAGGAGAGAAGACGAAATACATAAAAAAAACCCAAAAATTGAAGACAGTGTACGTATACGTTCCTGAATGTAACGCAGAACAACACTGCATCTAACAGCGCGGCTCTTCCTATGACCGATCCATTAAGGAGAGAAGACGAAATACATAAACAAAACCAAAAAATGGAAGACAGTGCACATATACGTTCCTGAATGTAACGCAGAACAACACTGCATCTGACAGCGCGGCTCTTCCTATGACCGATCCATTAAGGAGAGAAGACGAAATACATAAACAAAACAAAAAAAATGGAAGACAGTGTACGTATACGTTCCTGAATGCAACGCAGAACAACTCTGCATCTGACAGCGCGGCTCTTCCTATGACCGATCCATTAAGGAGAGAAGACGAAATACATAAACAAAACCAAAAAATGGAAGACAGTGTACGTATACGTTCCTGAATGTAACGCAGAACAACACTGCATCTGACAGCGCGGCTCTTCCTATGACCGATCCATTAAGGAGAGAAGACGAAATACATAAACAAAACCAAAAAATGGAAGACAGTGTACGTATACGTTCCTGAATGCAACGCAGAACAACTCTGCATCTGACAGCGCGGCTCTTCCTATGACCGATCCATTAAGGAGAGAAGACGAAATACATAAACAAAACAAAAAAAATGGAAGACAGTGTACGTATACGTTCCTGAATGCAACGCAGAACAACTCTGCATCTGACAGCGCGGCTCTTCCTATGACCGATCCATTAAGGAGAGAAGACGAAATACATAAACAAAACCAAAAAATGGAAGACAGTGCACATATACGTTCCTGAATGTAACGCATAACAACACTGCATCTGACAGCGCGGCTCTTCCTATGACCGATCCATTAAGGAGAGAAGACGAAATACATAAACAAAACCAAAAAATGGAAGACAGTGCACATATACGTTCCTGAATGTAACGCATAACAACACTGCATCTGACAGCGCGGCTCTTCCTATGACCGATCCATTAAGGAGAGAAGACGAAATACATAAACAAAAACAAAAAATGGAAGACAGTGTACGTATAAGTTCCTGAATGTAACGCATAACAACACTGCATCTGACAGCGCGGCTCTTCCTATGACCGATCCATTAAGGAGAGAAGACGAAATACATAAACAAAACCAAAAAATGGAAGACAGTGTACGTGTACGTTCCTGAATGTAACGCAGAACAACACTGCATCTGACAGCGTGGCTCTTCCTATGACCGATCCATTAAGGAGAGAAGACGAAATACATAAACAAAACCAAAAAATGGAAGACAGTGTACGTATACGTTCCTGAATGTAATGCGGGACTATTAAAGACCGTATTTCACCGATTCTGAGACGCATATTTTTCCTATTCTGATACTCAAAAAAACGAGGTGTGTCCATGGCGTCTTACATTTAATGTGGTACCGGCTAATCCAAAAATGTTTTAATTTTCATAATCCGACAAATGAACCGTTGTTAAATGAACAATATAACAAAGCACAAAGCTGCAAGATCATTCGCTGTGATAGCTCTAGAATGTGTTTCAACTGCATAAAATAAAATATCAGCAGTTTTATTGTAATGACCTTTCAAGAAATAATGTATTGGATGCTTCGGAAGACATTTTATTGGAAGATTCTCATGATGACTGTTTTACGTAGTGATGAATTTCCTTACTCTGAAAGTGATGAAAACTAATGAGTCTGAGAGTGATTCAAAGTGTTTTTCATCAGTTATAGTGATATTAAAATATGTAGTTTCATTATCAACAATACCGTAATAACTTCATATTACTACGAATAATCTCGAGGGTTAGTTAGGTACATTTAAGTGTTTGATCATTGTATTTTCAAGTACAGTAGGATATATTTATTGAATTTCATTTTTTTAAATGTCAGTTTTTAATGTTCCATAAACCTTATCTGTAAAGTACAGTGCGTCTTAAAATCAATGGTGTCTTAGAATCGATGGTGTCTTAGAATCGATGGTGTCTTAGAATCGTCTTAGAATCGATGGTGTCTTAGAATCGATGGTGTCTTAGAATCGATGGTGTCTTAGAATCGATGGTGTCTTAGAATCGATGGTGTCTTAGAATCGATGGTGTCTTAGAATCGATGGTGTCTTAGAATCGATGGTGTCTTAGAATCGATGGTGTCTTAGAATCGATGGTGTTTTAGAATCGATGGTGTTTTAGAATCGATGGTGTCTTAGAATCGATGGTGTCTTAGAATCGATGGTGTCTTAGAATCGATGGTGTGTTAGAATCGATGGTGTGTTAGAATCGATGGTGTGTTAGAATCGATGGTGTGTTAGAATCGATGGTGTCTTAGAATCGATGGTGTGTTAGAATCGATGGTGTCTTAGAATCGATGGTGTCTTAGAATCGATGGTGTCTTAGAATCGATGGTGTCTTAGATTCGATGGTGTCTTAGAATCGATGGTGTCTTAGAATCGATGAAATACGGTATATCCTTGCTTTGAAAAATACTATTAAACAGATTAGGTTTTGTTTTGTCTGTTTATACTTAACTAGTAGTTCACAGAACAGCAGACCTCGCAGTATATTCTTAATTAATATACATAGCGCTCCACGACAGCGCTCCACGACAGCGCTCCACGACAGCGCTCCACGACAGCGCTCCACGACAGCGCTCGTGACTTTTTCTTCCAATTTAACATATAACCGTAATATTTACAAAAAATATTACTGGACCAACTTTATTATTAATGCTGTTTCTCCATGAAGCGGTCAAAATTACGACAGGTTTTGCCGTTAAGCCAGCAACTACACTCGACTTTGAATCAGAGTACGCCATTTGAAACGGCAGTGAATGGGAAAAATCTTACATACAAGTCTTTCGGAATTTTATATGTTACGTAGACTTCCTGGAAGTAAGAATTTTACTTTTGTGTATATGTTACACAAAATATACATACAAAATTCCTGGAAGTAAGAATTTTGTGTGTATGTTGTAAGAATTATAACAACATAGCAGCCTATACTAAATATACAATATGTATATTTACAATATGTAAATATTAATAAAACTTAAGAATCGCTGAACGAATAACTAAAAAATAAAATTGTTCTAAAGAGCTTATAAACTCTTTTTTATAAGGAAATCTACAGTGGATTTCCTCACTCCCTGTAATTAAGGGATAAGCATAATACATAAAAGCGTTTATTGAGTTATTTATGGAACTTAGTATAATCGACTTAAAAAGCATAAATCACTTTAATCTGTCGGCTGTGTCCAGCCATAATGGTTTATCTGGTCAAAGGTGTGAAACCTTCGTACCAAATTTTAAAACAATCGGCCAATGCTTTTGATTAAAATTGCGTATACACGTCATCGTTTATTAAGAGACTGCTATCTTGAAACGGAAGTGATAGGGGAAAAATTTTTACACGTCGTTTGGACTTTGTACAAGGTATCCTTGTGTCAAATTTCAAAACGATCTATGATTTTGGCTAAAACTGCGTAAATTCGTTATTGTAAATTAGAGGCCATCACAAAACGGAAGTGAATGGGGGGAAAATCACACATAAGTCGTTCGGGCTTTACACAAGGTACTTCCATACCAAATTTCAAAACAATCGGTGAAACGTTTGGCTAAAACTTCGTAAATTCCTTATTGTAAATTAGAGGCCATCACAAAACGGAAGTGAATGGGGGGGGGGAAATCACACATAAGTCGTTCGGGCTTTACACAAAGTACTTCCATACCAAATTTCAAAACAATCGGTGAAACGTTTGGCTAAAACTGCGTAAATTCGTTATTGTAAATTAGAGGCCATCACAAAACGAAAGTGAATGGGGGGGAAAATCACACATAAGTCGTTCGGGCTTTACACAAGGTACTTCCATACCAAATTTCAAAACAATCGGTGAAACGTTTGGCTAAAACTGCGTAAATTCGTTATTGTAAATTAGAGGCCATCACAAAACGGAAGTGAATGGGGGGAAAATCACACATAAGTCGTTCGGGCTTTACAAAAGGTACTTCCATACCAAATTTCAAAACAATCGGTGAAACGTTTGGCTAAAACTTCGTAAATTCCTTATTGTAAATTAGAGGCCATCACAAAACGGAAGTGAATGGGGGGGGGGAAATCACACATAAGTCGTTCGGGCTTTACACAAGGTACTTCCGTACCAAATTTCAAAACAATCGGTGAAACGTTTGGCTAAAACTTCGTAAATTCCTTATTGTAAATTAGAGGCCATCACAAAACGGAAGTGAATGGGGGGAAAATCACACATAAGTCGTTCGGGCTTTACACAAGGTACTTCCGTACCAAATTTCAAAACAATCGGTGAAACGTTTGGCTAAAACTTCGTAACAAACACACGAACTAAATGTCGAGCGGTCGAGTTGAAATAGATCTCTCTTCGACCAACTATTTAATTTTAATGAGTGATAAACAAAAATAGTTTGATTTCTAAAGAATTTTATTCATACTCCTTATGACTACTTTTAGCGTCGTAATTGTTACTCATTTGGAAACCGCATATTCAGACGTTCTGGAACGGTGGTACTCAAGAATTAAAAAAAGGTTCATTTAAAAAAAATTTCAACAAGAATTATTGTAGGGGCGTTTAAAGATTAAATGTACATTTTTTATTAAATAGATCACTTAAAGTGTCGGCTGCCAGTGTATGGAGAGAAGGTCGTGACCGCACCCAAGAGCAGGTAGGGTTGGCCCTTGAAGCTGGCAGGAATGCCCCCCCCCAGTTTCTATTAATAACGAGACAACTAGAGCGCGGTGTGCGATATGCGATGTGCGATGTGCGATGAGCGATGCAATGTTCCCAATTACCAAACCCTAACCCAAGCCTGGCGTTCCCGCGCCACTTCACCACTTCCTCTGCGTAAAGGCTGCACTAATCAATTTTATTATGATACATCAGTTTTGCCCACACGGCCACGGGCGGGAAAGGATGTAACAATAACAATATAGGGTATCAGATCATTCTCTAGCGAAGCGGAAATACCCAGTAGTTTAACCATTAGGCCTACTGCCCTATTCACCTATCTGCCGTTAACTGTTGTACGCTAATATATTATCGGTAGGATATATAAATATCGTACTTACTCTGTTGTATTTTATTGCTATTTTTTTTAACGTTACAACGCAAGACGTACAATGCAATAGCGTGTCGTCTAAAGCAATGAATACAGAATCTATAGGAAGCGACGGATCAAACTGTGAAGGGGAGGGTGCACCGTGGAAGTGGAAGATGCAATAAAAATGTTAAAACCGTTTTACACAATTACCATTCGTTTTAAAATGCCTTTGTTGTTTGCGAATTTTCACTGAAAAATTAGCTGTTGGAAGTGCTATCATGGTAAAATGCGAGACCTTTATATGAGCGCTAATCTTCACTTTAGAGGTGTGTTAGTGTGTGTGTGTGTGTGTGTGTGTGTGTGTGTGTGTGTGTGTGTGTGTGTGTGTGTGTGTGTGTGTGTGTGTGTGTGTGTGTGTGTGTGTGTGTGTGTGTGTGTGTGTGTGTGTGTGTGGGCGTGTGTGTGTGTGTGTGTGTGTGTGTGTGTGTGTGTGTGTGTGTGTGTGTGTGTGTGTGTGTGTGTGTGTGTGTGTGTGTGTGTGTGTGTGTGTGTGTGTGTGTGTGTGTGTGTGTGTGTGTGTGTGTGTGTGTGTGTGTGTGTGTGTGTGTGTGTGTGTGTGTGTGTGTGTGTGTGTGTGTGTGTGTGTGTGTGTGTGTGTGTGTGTGTGTGTGTGAAGGGGTTAGCACTTTTACGGTCGAAATTTTTATCTGATTTAATTCAAACTTGTCACAAACATCGATTGTGGTAGCGTTAACAAGATCCTTACCCAGTGCAATCCATTCAAAAATTTTAGTTAAAACGGCGGCCATTTCAAACGTTAAAATACTTGTTTACCTTAAACTTTTTTTGAAAACCTGATTCCACTATCATAATCAGCGTTAAAATCTGCATAAATTAGCATTTAAAAGTCTTAAATTTCTTTAAAAATACAACAGATTTTCCCCCTTTTTTTTAACGTTCATACTTTATTCCAGTTAGACTGAGGACGAGGGATCAGCGTTAACAGTGAGGAAAAAGCAACTACGAGAAATAAATCTGACATGGGTTCATTTTTGTATTTTCAGTCTAGTTTTTGTTACTGTAATTTTGTTATTATTTGTTCAGTTCAACGTTTGAGATTAGTGTGAAAATATACACGGTTGATCTTTAAATTAAATGCTTGTGTTTTATTACGTTGATTTGAACACAAAGGCTATGCATAAAAATCCCGGATTTCTTCTTGGAAAATACGGTCACTGTCCAAATAGGCTACTTTTGCTTAGTCCAGTCAAACAGACTTGTACGGTATTCAGCAACTAATTTGTAAGTCTTTCTTGAGAAAAACGGATGTGACAGAATGCAAGAAGAAAGAAAAAAAAAGGAAAAGACTGGAGATATCGATCTGGCCGTTACTGTTAACTGCCTTGCATGAATGGCGCAGGGGAAGTTAGGACCGCTGAAACAGTGGCACTGCGGAGGAAGTCAAGACGTCGTCTTTATTCCGGTACAAAGACTTTGGCGTACATAATTGTATTCGCTACCCCAGCTATCATTGAAACACTTATACTAGGCCTCCTATAGTACAAGGGTCCATTAAAACTGTACTTTTTAATGCCGATTTCATAGATATCAAGGGATCTTATACGTTATATGGGCGGATTTAAGAACTCTGGGAGGAGCAATGATTTGAAGGATAAAAACTGCAAAAAAACTCAATTTTGTTCTGTTTTACAGTCCAAAATCTCCACCTTTTTTTGTGGTGGAGTGATATATAATTTTTGTGGCTTTCCGCTAAATGATTATGTACCAAAAAATACTTCCCGTGGTAGGTTCAACGACGTGAATGTAATTTTGGAGTTTCAGCAGCGGACACAGCTGAGTAATTTTCATATTCATTCGCTGAAACTCTACATTTATGTAGTATAATTATTCGAATAGTATAATGAATGAAACTAGATTGTTTTGATATTCCATGTAGTCAAAAGCTTAAAACAAAAAACTTATGAATTCTCAAAGGCTTCTAAAATTTAAAACAGTAGCAAGTTTGTAAGTTTAATTGTTAATATTATTATTAATACAGATACATATATTTCGGAATCCTTCAGCAATAGTTTTTGTTACTGTAATTTAACAATCTAATTAATTTTTGCAATTTAATTTTAACAATTTAATTTTGCAATCTAAAAAATCAAAGGTTTAGATTGACTAACCTGTATTCAACTAAAAGTAAGAAATTGTAATTTTATTGCATATTTTTTGTTTTTGATGATTTTTACAAAAGTAGTATTTTTGAAATTAGTACATTTTACAAAAAGCAATTAGGTACATTTTTCTCAGGAACTAAAAAAACAATATGATTTTTTTAATTAGTTTATCATGGAACTGTTTTATCTGGAAACTCAAATATTTTAATTTCATTAAAAATATTTTATTCAAAAAAATGTATTTGTTAATAAAAAAATATATTGTAAGCATTTAGTAAAAAAATTGGCAAACATGTAATTTTACGTAACATTTTTTTAAAAATTTCAAAACATGCAGAAAACCATGATTTGATTAATGAACAGAATACAATACCTCTTTCAAGTAAACTGCGCCTATGTTAACATGAGGAAGGATAAAGCAGTGGTCGGCAAACTTGTCATCCAAAAGAGCCAAATATAAAAAATAGAAAATCGAAGTTTATTCGAAGAACCATTTTTTAAAACTAAACTTTGCTTTAGTAGGGACATTTTTATATAAATAATTGGAATTAAAAGTACATTCTCGAGCTTGCCTTTGCTAAATAGGTATCAGTTTAACTAACGGTACATTAAATAAAACTTGATACCATATTTATGTAAAGATTATAATTATTTAAAAATATAACAAGTTAAATAATATAAAAGGTTTCCTCAAAAAAAAGCTACAAGTACTCCACTAATGTGAACAATGGCCTTGCATCTTCTTTGGAAAGTGAGGGTGTCAGGTTTGTATGTTGTCTCTAAGTCGGTATAAAGACGCTCGAATTTTGAGCTCCACAATTCTTTATTTTTTAAATCCAGCAACTGTATTTCAATGTTACCAATATCAATATTAAATGGCGAACATTTTATTTCTGTTACAGTGGCATTCAGAGGTTTTTTGTCAAAGACTAAAGTCGCGTTGCTTTTTTTAAAGTCTTTGAACCTGATGAGAAAAGCTTTCTTGATATTTAACAGTGCTGTTCTGAAACAGCAAATGTCAATATTGGACTTATTTTCTCGCAATATTTCAATAGGCATGGAAGTGTATTAGAGTTTCTCTTTCAAAATCTTCGGCAAAAGGCAACAATTTGTTTTCGAATGAAATTACTTCTTCTAACATAAAAAAAAATTGTAGGCTTGCGTTTCAAAAAGTTTACTCATCTTTTACAAGACAAGTTAATAAATAATATTCCGTGCCTGCACTAAACATTTCGTGGAAGAGCCGCAGCCAAGGAGTCAAACTCGCGAGCCGCGGTTTGCCGACCACTGGGATAGAGCGGAGTGACCCCCTGAAGGGTGGAAGATGTTTCAGTGAGTACAAAATTGCGTCCATCAAAAAGGTTCTTTCCTGAAAAGTTTTTGAAAATTTGACTCGAAAATGTGATTTCAACAAATGTTAGGTTAATTTTTTATTTGAAAAAAAATGTTTGTTTACAACGTAACTATTAGGATCAGTTATTATTTTACGAAAACCTTGTAAGAGTTGTGTTTTATAATGTGTAATAACAAATAACAAAATGTTATTGCGTTTTATAAATATTTTTTTAAAGTATCGTAAATAATGTAAGTCTAAATCAAATTAATATTATTTATTTAATTAGGCCTATGTTATGAATAAAGTTAAAATTGTAAAACGTATTAGGAAAGTTTTATGATTTGTTATTATTATAAAATCCATTATCAGTGGTAGTTCAAAGAACAGTAGACCTCGTAGTATACTTTTAATTAATAAGAGCGCTCTACGACAGCGCTCCACGACAGCGCTCGTAACTTTTTCTGCCAATTTAACCGATAACTGTCATATTTACGATAAATGTTAACGCATCAACTTTATTGGAAACTTTACGTTCTTTCTCCATAACGCTTTTAAAATTACAATAGGTTTTACGTTCAGCCAGTATTATAGGAAATAACCAGCAACTAAACTGTCAACGCTGAATCAGAGCCCGCCACCTTGAAACGGAAGTGAATGGGAAAAAACCTTACAAATACGTTTTTCAGGCTTTATACAAGGTACCTTCGCACTAAATTTCCAAACAATCGGTCAATGAGTTTTAAATAATAATCTTTAAATCAGGGGCCGCCATCTTGAAACAGAAGTAAAAAAAAATGTTTTAATACGTCAATACACGATACATTCGTACAAGGCTTTATACAAGATATATTCGTGAAATTGAAGATATATACAAGAAAAAATTGCGTGACAAACAAACACGCAAACCAAATGCCGACAGTTCATGAAAAAGTGAATAATATGAAAATAAAGGAAGAGACTGATGAAAAAAATGGAAATAAAACTAGTGGAATGGGGAAAACTACATTTTCTATAACGAGTGGTACTTTCTAATCCTATAAGTAACAAAATGCCTGGTAGTTTTTTCCACCTGGAAAACTAAAAGGGTTTTTGAATAACAACACAGTCATAAAACCGGAGGTATTATATGCAAGCGAGACGCTAGCACTCCACACAAAAGCTACCATGGAGGGTATTTTGAAGGAAGAACGCAAAATCTTGAGGAAGATCCTTCGTCCGAGATTAACAGAAGATGGATACAGGTTGCACTCCCGGAAGACCACAGAGAAGATATCGAACCTGGCAGCAGATATCAGAAGAAGGAGGCTTCGGTTCTATGGACACATCAGTAGACTCCCAACAACGAGACTTGCCAACAGAATCCTTAAGTATATACAAGGTGTCAAATCAACAACCTTGTACAAGTCATCGTGGATTGCACAAGTCAGAATAGACCTACATGACGCAGAAATAGACTCAACAGATGTTGAAGACGGGAACGCATACAGGAGAAAGATGCTCGGTTGGAAGGTCCCAGAGAATGAAATCCCAAAGAGAGCAGGGGTAAAATGGACGGAGGAGCGAAAGAGGATCCATGGGGACAGGATGAGGGAGGTGTGGAGGATTAGAAGGAGCAAGACATGAGTCGGAGTGCTTTGCGTGATCCAACAGGGTCTATACGCAGATAATAATAATAATAATAATAATAATAATAATAATATTAATAATAATAATATATATATATATATATATATATATATATATATATATATATATATATATATATATATATGTACGTTAATTTCAGTATAAGTAGGGTTTCTGGGATCAACAGTTTACCTCCAAACTTGAGAATAGCCTAACTGCTACAAAGAAAAACTAAAGGACGCTTTTTCAAAAGTGCATTAACGCTTTTGACAGAAACCTTTGGAAAAAACGTTAATATACGTTATAAATGTGTGAGAAAGTTAGTGCAGTACGCCGTATCAGTTTATTCCGCTTATTGTTTGTTTAAAAATGGGCCAGTCATACATATCCTAAATTGGAGCTAAATGGTTATTTCCGAGAAAATCTATGCACAAATTTTATAAATAGTTAGCAGTTTGATTAGTTATAAAACCTTGCGTTTTAAGACATTGAGGATTAATAAAGAAGCACTGGTTTTATCCTTGTCGACTTTAGATCGATATGTTAAACATGTAAATTTCCTTTGAGTTAATGTACTTTTTAATGTTTTTATATACTTCTGATTACATTTTTACATTTTGGATGAGAAGGATAGCAAAATATAAAACTCCCTCTGATTTGGACAGTAAGTTATGCAAAATTAAAACAAAAAGTTTTATAAATTATACCAAATTTATAAAATTGCCTCGTCATCTAATTAGTGACGCGCATGAATGGATTAACCAGATTCCCGCTGTCCCTATCTACTATCTAGCGAAACCACTGCCAAGGGAACGGGCTTGGAAAAATTAGCGGGGAAAGAAGACCCTGTTGAGCTTGACTCTAGTCTGGCACTGTAAGGAGACATGAGAGGTGTAGCATAAGTGGGAGACGGAAACTTCCGTCGCCGGTGAAATACCACTACTTTCATCGTTTCTTAATTTACTTGGTGAGGCGGAGGGCGTCCGTCGTGGGTTCTCACCCCGGCGCGACGGTATTCTCGCGCCAAGCGTAAGGGTTGCCGGCGGACCCGTGGGCGGGTCGGTATCGGCGAGTCGTGTTGTCGGTTCGGTTCACTTTCGGGTGGTCCGTTTCGAGCCCACGGCCCGAGATCGGCTTTGTTGCCCGGTGTCTCCGTCCGGCAAACACTCCCTAGCGTGATCTGATCCGAGGACACTGCCAGGCGGGGAGTTTGACTGGGGCGGTACATCTGTCAAAGAATAACGCAGGTGTCCTAAGGCCAGCTCAGCGAGGACAGAAACCTCGCGTAGAGCAAAAGGGCAAATGCTGGCTTGATCCCGATGTTTACACCAAATTTATAAACTGTATCAAATTGAAATGGTAAAATAAGAAAATATACAGTTTTAGACAAAAAAAAAATTCGGAATTGTAAATGCAGCAAAAATTGTCTTTGTCATTCTTCTATAAATGGAAGTCGTGAGTGTACTGAAAAATAAGGGGAAAAATTGAGATAAGTCTGTTGTATCGTTATAGACGTATAACCCTTTCATGATTGTTTTCAAAACATTGTTAACAGATTTGTGTTTAATTACAGCGAATCAAAACTAATAGACTAAATAACGAGTCATAAATAAAGCTTTGGGGAATCCTGACTTCTCGCGTTCACACCAGAGTTTGAAACAGTGTTTGCAATGTATTTCTAATAAAACAATGTATTTGCAAACGAAACACGATTTTTAAGCAAATGTTCGAAATTACAGTGTTGCAAACGAAGTACTTTTGGGTATATTTTTGTCTGGTGGCTAGACAAGTTCACACGAAGATGTCGAGAGCTCTGCAAATGCGTGTTGCTTTTTTGCGGCACTACGAGTAATAAGTGTTCTGGGATACTGCACACAGTACACTAAGACACTGGGCCATCCAGTCGATAAGAACAATAGCGAGGTAAACGGGAGTGAGATTTTAGAAAACCTAGATACGGATGATGATGATCCTTTGTCAGGAGAACAAAGGTCACTTGAAAGTTTGAAAAACTTTTTTAGAATGACCGGCCGTGATTTTGTATACCTGATATTTATGATAAGACCAAAAATTGAGAAGCATGACACCGATTACAGATTAGCCATTTCAGTGGAGAGGAGAAATGTTTGAAACGTCGAATCGGTTATAAACTCGTGTTTGAAATAAAGATGAAGGAAGTCGCATTATTTTACGACTTCTTGTGGACAAAAATTCAGTTTGAAACGTACCAAATCTTTTTGCAACAAATTCACAAAACGTTCTTCGAAAAGTTTCAGTCCCCTTCAAAACGTTGACCAACATTGTGTCTAAAACTTCAACGTAAACGTGACTCTAGTTGCTAACTTTTATTTCTGCTGTTCTCAGTGACACAGCCGGACACAGTTAATTTACGTTCAGGCGCAACGCTTTATACACAATCTTTTGATCGAGTAAATTAATACTTAAATAACCGACTTGTAGAATTAGCGAACAAACGAGGCGACTCATCAAGAATTTTGGTTTCGAATCCCAGTCGATTAAAAGACGGATCGCCCGGCAGAGAACGGGAGTGGGGGAACGGGTGGGAGTCATGCAAATTAGATAATGATAAGCCAGAGGTTTAGTGGCCTGGATGTCGGATCACTCTGTCAGTAACCAGTACCGTGCGGTCTGTTGTGGATGTGCGACTTGCGACTTGAGACCCGATGGATACAGTGCACCCTTGGTAGTTCACCTGAAATGTTTGTGTACGCTTGTCTACTGGTGTTGTGCTCTAGCTGACAATTACTAATGGAAATGGCCTTCTTCTGAGGTAGTTCAGATAAAAGTGTTTGTATTTAAGTTTACTTAAGTTTTTCGTTTCGTGCGCTTCGTTTTGCAAAATCGGGAAAGTAACACGTTTATTATACTTACTTATCGGTCACAGTATCATTTTGTTATTGACAACGAAAATAAATAAAACTAACGAAATGATACATTAAAAGTTATTAAATTTAAAGTTAGATTACAATAAAATGTTCACAAAAGAGAAACGTAATGTTTATTTAAGTTTAGAATTAAAACAACAAACAACTGGAAATCAACTATTGAGAAATATCCAACTGTAAACGAATCTTTATAACGTTTAGGTATTCGTACAATTTTAAGACTGTAATAACGGGCTACAAGTGTTAAATACTGTCCGACAGAAATATTATCCATTTTTGTGCTGAACGAGGCCGAAATATTTAGTTTAAACAAATTATAAAGTATTAAAAACACACTAGCAAGCATAACCATTTTTGGGTTTCTTTTTTATAACACTTTAAAAGATTGCTTGGATTTTTCAATTACGATATATTCAATTGGATATATGTTGTCAAACATGTTTTCCCACAATCAACAGAACCGCTCCAAGTTAACTGCCGCCTCGTATTTTGGACAGAAATATTATCCATTTTGTTCTGAACGAGGCCGAAATATTTAGTTTAAACAAATTATAAAGTATTAAAAACACACTAGCAAGCATAACCATTTTTGGGTTTCTTTTATAACACTTTAAAAGATTGCTTGGATTTTTCAATTACGATATATTCAATTGGATATATGTTGTCAAACATGTTTTCCCACAATCAACAGAACCGCTCCAAGTTAACTGCCGCCTCGTATTTTGGACAGAAATATTATCCATTTTTGTTCTGAACGAGGCCGAAATATTTAGTTTAAACAAATTATAAAGTATTAAAAACACACTGGCAAGCATAACCATTTTTGGGTTTCTTTTTTATAACACTTTAAAAGATTGCTTGGATTTTTCAATTACGATATATTCAATTGGATATATGTTGTCAAACATGTTTTCCCACAATCAACAGAACCGCTCCAAGTTAACTGCCGCCTCGTATTTTGGACAGAAATATTATCCATTTTTGTGCTGAACGAGGCCGAAATATTTAGTTTAAACAAATTATAAAGTATTAAAAACACACTGGCAAGCATAACCATTTTTGGGTTTCTTTTTTATAACACTTTAAAAGATTGCTTGGATTTTCAATTACGATATATTCAATTGGATATATGTTGTCAAACATGTTTTCCCACAATCAACAGAACCGCTCCAAGTTAACTGCCGCCTCGTATTTTGGACAGAAATATTATCCATTTTTGTTCTGAACGAGGCCGAAATATTTAGTTTAAACAAATTATAAAGTATTAAAACACACTGGCAAGCATAACCATTTTTGGGTTTCTTTTTTATAACACTTTAAAAGATTGCTTGGATTTTTCAATTACGATATATTCAATTGGATATATGTTGTCAAACATGTTTCCCCACAATCAACAGAACCGCTCCAAGTTAACTGCCGCCTCGTATTTTGGACAGAAATATTATCCATTTTTGTTCTGAACGAGGCCGAAATATTAGTTTAAACAAATTATAAAGTATTAAAAACACACTAGCAAGCATAACCATTTTTGGGTTTCTTTTTTATAACACTTTAAAAGATTGCTTGGATTTTTCAATTACGATATATTCAATTGGATATATGTTGTCAAACATGTTTTCCCACAATCAACAGAACCGCTCCAAGTTAACTGCCGCCTCGTATTTTGGACAGAAATATTATCCATTTTTGTTCTGAACGAGGCCGAAATATTTAGTTTAAACAAATTATAAAGTATTAAAAACACACTAGCAAGCATAACCATTTTTGGGTTTCTTTTTTATAACACTTTAAAAGATTGCTTGGATTTTTCAATTACGATATATTCAATTGGATATATGTTGTCAAACATGTTTTCCACAATCAACAGAACCGCTCCAAGTTAACTGCCGCCTCGTATTTTGGACAGAAATATTATCCATTTTTGTTCTGAACGAGGCCGAAATATTTAGTTTAAACAAATTATAAAGTATTAAAAACACACTAGCAAGCATAACCATTTTTGGGTTTCTTTTTTATAACACTTTAAAAGATTGCTTGGATTTTTCAATTACGATATATTCAATTGGATATATGTTGTCAAACATGTTTTCCCACAATCAACAGGACCGCTCCAAGTTAACTGCCGCCTCGTATTTTGGACAGAAATAGACGTACGTAATTTTAATACTCAATTTTAATTAATTGTTGCGAAACAGGAAGTCGTGGGCATTAGCGAGGAAACAGCAGAATAGTTGAATTAAGTTTACTTAAAAACAGAACAAGATTAATCTTGATTACTGTAATTTTAACCGCTGTATGTTTTACAGCTATGTTTAAGTCACTGATTTTTCTTCGGAAGATGAAACGGGGGAGTAACGCAATTCTTTCTAAAAGAGAATCATTAAAAAATTATAAATAGATGCTAGAAGTACCATTAAATTTACAAATTACGAATTTTGTTTACAGTATTTAAATTAAAGTAAAATCTAAAATTGTTAGAAAACTGCCAGTGTCAATTGGTTATAAAAACTATTTTGCAGTGTCTGCATAAAATTAATAAGAAGCAGTCTATGTTTCATTTAACATATAGTCTGACATTTTGTATATATTGGAACTACACTAAATATAAAAACAAATCTTGAACGAATTTTAGAAATTTGTTTAATAAATAAAGCAGTTTAACATAATTACTGTTTATTTTTCGCTGAACTGTTTATTTTGAAACATTCTATGGGATGTTGTGCGAAATTATTTTCTATCTATGTTCAACAGAAAGTGCCATTTCATTTTTTATGTTATTCTTGGGGGAGGGGGGTTATAAGTTAACATACTCCAAAACTGAACTCATATATTTTGCATAAGTTCTGATAATTGGGGTAGCTTGGCGTCTAAGTAAAAAAATGATAAAAATTAACAATTTTTAAGTAGGAAAAGTGTAACTTGTAAATCACAAACACTTGTATTTTAAAAATGGAGTAAAAAGTAGATCTAAGTGATGATTTTTATGAAGTGGGCTATACTGTGTTTGATTTAGATTGTTTTTTTAAATCGTGAATTTTAATCACACATTTTGAATTTTAATACAATTAAATGCCATATTGAAAACTAAAAAATCTGTTACAATCACTTTCAATTTGGATACACAAATTATAAAACGACTGAATATCTCTGTTTAAAATTTTGTTGTTCGAATTTTCGAAAATTAAAACACTTGAAAATTTTGTTGAGGAATAAAACAATAATGCTGATCAAACAAAATTAACGTCGCAGTATTATATTAAAGATTTTCCGCAAGTCCTTCAAATGAAAGCCCGGTTTTACCAGAAAATTAAAACACTTGAAAATTTTGTTGAGGAATAAAACAATAATGCTGATCAAACAAAATTAACGTCGCAGTATTATATTAAAGATTTTCCGCAATTCCTTCAAATGAAAGCCCGGTTTTACCAGAAAATTAAAACACTTGAAAATTTTGTTGAGGAATAAAACAATAATGCTGATCAAACAAAATTAACGTCGCAGTATTATATTAAAGATTTTCCGCAAGTCCTTCAAATGAAAGCCCGGTTTTACCAGAAAATTAAAACAGTTGAAAATTTTGTTGAGGAATAAAACAATAATGCTGATCAAACAAAATTAACGTCGCAGTATTATATTAAAGATTTTCCGCAATTCCTTCAAATGAAAGCCCGGTTTTACCAGAAAATTAAAACAGTTGAAAATTTTGTTAAGGAATAAAACAATAATGCTGATCAAACAAAATTAACGTCGCAGTATTATATTAAAGATTTTCCGCAATTCCTTCAAATGAAAGCCCGGTTTTACCAGAAAATTAGAAATTGTAGCCATAGATTTGTTTCAATGATAACACGATAAAAATTTTCACATTAAAAGGGTTGACAAAAATTTGTAAATCGAACATGTCTTTGTGAAAAATATTTTTAACCTCTTTGTTTTAATAAAATTTGAAGAATTCACATCTTCGAAACTGTTTATGAAAAATTAAATATTTGTTTTCAAAATTTTCAGGCCTTATATACTGAAAATAGATAATTCTAATTAACACTTTTGTTTACTACCACGAAAAGTAGTAAATAAAAATAGTTTTTTGTGTGTAAAAATTTATTAACCCATTATCTGAAAAAGTAGTAATGCCAGTGTAATCTGCAGATAAAATTGTATGAACTACCTTTGTTACATGTTTCATGTTTACGCTTCATGTTTACATGTTTCATGTTTCATGTTTATGCTTAAGATCACGTAAGTATAGCCAAAGTTGAAGTGTATTTTCATTATTGCTTATCACTTAAGTATAGGTGCCACAAGAAAACACAGAATGCAAATATTTTCAAACATCATTCCAACGATTTTTTTAAAAATATTGCTAGATTGCCCTTAAGGACTCCAAAGCGGATTTAGGAGAGGGACTTTGGGGGTGGGCATAATGACTTTAAGAGTGAAAGCTGTTCAGGGGGATACCCACTAGCAAATTTTGGATCTTCTTTCGGCACAATTTTTGGAAATTTAACACTGAAAAACGGAGTTTAAACATACTTTTATACAAAAAAATTGTGCATTAGAAAAAAATTAAGTTTTGTTTGTTCAGGTCGTGCTTTTAATTAATAGTAACAGTAACGCACTATGGTAATTTTCCTTTATAATAATAACATTTTCTCATTGTGTTTTCTAATACTTTTTTTTTAATTATTTATAATTTATAATAAATAATATTAATGTAATTAAGATTATTAATATTTATTATATATTATGAAGAATTTTAAAACTGTAAAACACAATGATAAAGTTTATTACTTGTTATTACTTTAAAAACAAAAATCATCAAGTACTTGTAACTTAGTTACTGTTTTTAACGATATTAATATTTGAAAACATACCCAACAGCCCTTTTTATGGTTTTTCCTCACGTTAATTTTAATAAGTAAGTGTGTTTGAAAAAAAGCAAATACTTAAATCAAAATCTTTCTTTTTCGTAAAATATTTTTTTTTAATAAACAACACCTCATAAATACACCCGCCAAGAATACGTTGGGTTCAATTACCTGAAACTATCGGTTATTGAGCACACATTCGAAGAATCAGCAAGTTTTGCTTCTCAAATCGTTAAAAGTGATTCAGCTCAAATTTTATTACAATCCGAGGCAGTGTATCAAATTTAGAATAAAATAATGTCACGGTTCGCGAACTAATTGGAAATAAACACGTTCGAAATGTGCTGAAAACATGAAAATAGAGTCTATGTTTAGGTAGGAACCTTAATTGTTTAGGTGGTAACAATAGGGTCTAACGGCCAGTTATTAGTCTAGAATTGTGCTATTTTTTCGTCAAAATAATATTTTATGATGTCTTTTAATGTTTCAACTTTTTCTGTATCTCTGTCATTTAATTAGTGTTTTCTTCTTCTTTTCGTTTCACCCTCTTTGGGGTACGCTGAATCAATCATTTCTTGCGCGCTGTACTTTTCTTTGTTCCCAGTAGCTCTTCATTCTTTCCGAACTTCTTTTCCTCTCCTCTTCCGAAATGACAGGTTTAGGTCTTATTTTGGTGTTATCTTGGAATCTTATTCTTTCGTCCTTGGTACTTATCTTAGCAGTTTGGTCAAGCAGTGAATTTTCTGTAATTTTTAATTCTATTAGGTCTTTTTCAATTTCTTTAAACCAGTCCGGTTTTGTTTTACGATTATGGAAAAAATCAAACACCTGTTTCGTCAATCTATTGGAGTTCATTCTAAGAAGATGGCCGTAAAAATTTATTCTCCTTTTTCTCATAGTATCTGACAGTTTTTCAATTTTCTTATAGAGAGCTTCATTTCTTATATATACTACCTTATTATACTGAAATTTTGTTCCTATAATTTTTCTTAAGATTTTCCTTTCCGTTATTTCAAGCTTTTCTATCTGGCCTATGCGATTCATGGTTAATGTTTCTGCTGCGTACAGTGCTTCCGGCTTGATCACTGTTTTATAATGTTTAATTTTGGACCCCCATTGAAAGGGATTTCTTATTGTATGTTTAATTAGTGTTTTATTAGTTATACATTTAACTTTTAATTATTCAGAAATTCATAATTTAAAATATTTCAAAAATCGATTCTAAATGTTATATATGCAAAACATTTTAAAATTTCTTATTACTTAGTATCCAAAGGAAGGAAGTTTTTAATTTTCTAGATTTCTTGCCTTCTACGGCCGATATTATAAAGTTTTACAAAAACTGTTTAATTTTTTTGTTTAAAAAAAACAAATATGTTTAAATGTCCAATATGATATAAATTATGATTTACTTAGTGAAAGAATATGTATTTTAAAATCAGCTTTTGGGGCCATATTCAAATCAGAGAACAACGATCATGGGGATATTGTTAGGTGGAACGCGATATGAGGATCGTTTTAACGCTAGCGTTCGAAATTTATATCCTATTTAACAAAACGTTTACAAGATCGCTCGTTACACAGTAAACTTGTTAACAAGTTTCTAAAAAAAAAACAGTTATTCGAAATCTTTTAAAAATCACAGCTCTTTATCTTGCGCTTTTTAATAAAAATACTTAAATTTAATATTTTATTTCACCGCTGTAATGTCAAAATGTACTTATACAATTTTTTTTTAATAATAAACCCGACGGCTGATCTATTTCACGTAAAGATCTCGTTTAAGCTTCACATTACGTACAATAAATACCGTATAGAAATGTTCAGTTTTTAATGATACTAGTTTTTGAAAATCCGCTTCCATCACGTCAGTTAAAGAGCTGCATGCTTTTTTTACCCTTCCCTTTTTTGCTAAACTAAACTTTTCTTAACTTTAATCTCAAATATTTCAAATAGTTCGTAAGTTCGTAAATTGCTGCCGCAAGCGTGATGAGCAGTACAGTTGTAGACAGTGGAAAACTGTTTATGTATTTCTCCAAAATACAGTACGGGGAAGTTAATGACGAAAAAGCGGAAAATCGAAGTTATAAAACAAATTTCTCAAAATCGGTTTAATAGATTTTGCTTGACTTACGATTTTTTTTTAATATTCAAAATCTCCGATGAATATAAAAAATAACTGTGACTTTCCAATCGTGTATAGTCTTGAGAAAGTATTGGTAATGAATTTACAATCGCTTATAGTCTTGAAAAAGTGTTGGCTATGAATTCGCAATCGTTTATAGTCTTAAAAATGTATTGATTATGCACTTCCAATAGTTTATAATCTTGAAAAATTATTTATAAATAATTCACACAGTTTTTAGTCTTGAAAATATATCGATAATGTATTCACAATCGTTTAGTCTTAAACACGTTGATTATGAATTGATCATGAATTTCCAATAGTTTATAATCTTGAAAAATTATTTATAAATAATTCACATAGTTTTTAGTCTTGAAAATATATCGATAATGTATTCACAATAGTTTAGTCTTAAACACGTTGATTATGAATTTCCAATAGTTTATAATCTTGAAAAATTATTTATAAATAATTCACATAGTTTTTAGTCTTGAAAATATATCGATAATGTATTCACAATAGTTTAGTCTTAAACACGTTGATTATGAATTTCCAATAGTTTATAATCTTGAAAAATTATTTATAAATAATTCACATAGTTTTTAGTCTTGAAAATATATCGATAATGTATTCACAATCGTTTAGTCTTAAACACGTTAATTATGAATTGATTATGAATTTCCAATAGTTTATAATCTTGAAAAATTATTTATAAATAATTCACATAGTTTTTAGTCTTGAAAATATATCGATAATGTATTCACAATCGTTTAGTCTTAAACACGTTGATTATGAATTTCCAATAGTTTATAATCTTGAAAAATTATTTATAAATAATTCACATAGTTTTTAGTCTTGAAAATATATCGATAATGTATTCACAATCGTTTAGTCTTAAACACGTTGATTATGAATTGATTATGAATTTCCAATAGTTTATAATCTTGAAAAATTATTTATAAATAATTCACATAGTTTTTAGTCTTGAAAATATATCGATAATGTATTCACAATCGTTTAGTCTTAAACACGTTGATTATGAATTTCCAATAGTTTATAATCTTGAAAAATTATTTATAAATAATTCACATAGTTTTTAGTCTTGAAAATATATCGATAATGTATTCACAATCGTTTAGTCTTAAACACGTTGATTATGAATTGATTATGAATTTCCAATAGTTTATAATCTTGAAAAATTATTTATAAATAATTCACATAGTTTTTAGTCTTGAAAATATATCGATAATGTATTCACAATCGTTTAGTCTTAAACACATTGTTTATGAATTGATTATGAATTTCCAATAGTTTATAGTCTTTTTTCAATAATTGTACCAAATTTAGGAAAGTCGATTTAGCCTAGTTAAGAATTATTTTACTCTTTTCTTTTACTACTGAAATCTACTTTATTTTAAATTTGGCGCATTGTTTTGAATTGATTCTGAAACATCTGATGTGTCAATGTTTCATCGATAGCTCACGAGGATTTTCTAAGACGCGGGGGGGGAATAGCGATCCATATGGTTTGTTTAGGCTTATACTCAAATAAGTAAGCATACCAATTTTAACATCTTCAGGGAAGTGTTATTTCTCTTTGGTTCAAATTATAGTATCTATTAATACTAAGATTCTGAAAACTTACTGTCGGATGCGTGTCCCTCTTACTCTATTGTCCTATTTTACATTCTCTGATAGGCCTATTGTATTCCTAATGACATGACTGCTGCTGAACTTGTTAACAGGCTACAAATCCTACAAAAATATTGTATTCGATTTGTGTTTAATTTACAACGTGATTATAAATGTAGCTTTTATTACATAAATTAAATCTTTTAAAACTAAATGACTTTTAGTCAAATAAAACTGTTTTTTACCTTATACCACATAATAGTATACCTTAGTAGCAGATAAAAGTACCATTTTACAGAATCTGTATTCATTGTAAATATTAAGGGTAACAGAGAGGGGTAACAAATCTGATTATACCTAAACCAAAAACTGTAATGTATAACAAATCTTTCATGGAATAGGTGTGTTCCCATGCAGGGGTGGAGACTAGCTGCATTTATTGAGAGGATTTAGACGTCCCTTGTAGTACCCGAGTCACACAAACTTATACCTACAACACTACACTTACGACTTTAACACTTTACACTCACACTTACATTTAGGCAATAATAACCTCCCTAAAGTTGATTAGTAGCTCAGTGCAGTTTGCTAAAACGATATATTAGTGTTATGGACTGATCTCTGATCGAGTGTTTACGTGGAGGCAGGTTTATACATATCTTTTATAAAGCTTATTGCTTGAATATGAGTGTGAATGTTTTTGCATAGTTTCAAGTTATCAGTTGTAATTGAGTATAATGTGTTTTAATAGACAGGGGCGTCAATTTCAGAGACAAGATTTAGGAAAAGAAAGCAAATATTAAACATCGGCTACCTATGCTGTTGATAATTTTTCAAAGTATCTACTATAAATCTAATGTTTAAAACTTTGAAAATTAAATAACCTGTAACAAACATTTTACTGTAAAAGATATAAAAATAATTTACTTGTATACAATTTCTTCTGTAATTATTTTTATTTTCAGTTAAATTGGTCTTATGAAAGTAAAATTATTTGTATGTTTAGAACATTTAACCACACTATTTTGTTTAATCATCACAATATTTCTGGGGGGACCTCTTTTACCATGTACGGTATCTTGTTACCTGGTATTTCAATCCCTGGTCACTTCTAATGCAATACTTAATTTTTGGAGCGCTTGTCCCCTCTACGATAAGGTGAATTTGCACTCCTGTTAGTAAAGTAAAAATTGTTTTGTTTTATTTTTTAATATTAATAATTTTAATTATCAAATGTAAATTTTATTTTTATTATTGAATTTTTTAATTTATGTTTTTGTTATAAGTTGTGAGATTAAGTGGAAGAGAAGACATAACGGTTCTAACTTCGCCTCAAATTAAGGCAATTAATCAGTCAGCGGGTAGCCTACTAAGCTGTCATGAAATAAACTTATAACACTTTTCACTTTTTATAAATTGTGAAAATGATAAATCTTTTTCAATAAGTATACAACTACTGAAAGAAAAAGGAAATAATAAAGTAAGCTACCAAAGAATTAATGAAATTCTAGGGTTACTGTTGCACTGCAGCTATTGGTAGACCTATTGTGCCCCCTTTCTATATTTCTGAAATGCTCAGTTACAGTTTCATTTTCAGCCATATAGTACATTCATAAAGTCTAAGATTTGGAGAGGATTCAAGGTGGGTAGATACCCCATCTCTAATTGGTGACAATCCAGTTCATTATTGAGGTGCTTAGAGATGTTTGCTCTGCAAATTCCCTTTCAATTTTTCCTTCTCTTGATCATATCACAGAGGTTTTTGTTGTGTGGTTAATTCTGTTTTACATTCTTGCTCATATAATTCACAAGAGTAGCTAGGGAAATGATGTCTGTCCACACAGAGCCCTGCATACATGGGTAAGGCTAATGTACATTGGGAAGTCACCAGATATCCCATGACTGTTTTGTAAGCCGTTGTCATTCATTCCACTAGCATGGGTTGCTTTACCCTCTCAATCCTGCCATTAAAATACAAATTTTTCAGTGTGTACTTTTTATTCCATTTCTTATTAGTACATGTCATTTCAAATACCCTAATTTTTTCCAAATATGTTTTGATTTTTTCTTCTTGATTATCACAATCTTATACAACAGTTTAAATTTAGTAATACTTATGATAGAACAAAGTGGCAAGTATAAAGGGCCTAAAGTACAATCTAGTTCTTTTAATCACAATCAGTTAGAAATAAAGTATTTTACCTTAAGCTAAGTAATGCGGTTTTCAATTTATAAGATGTCTTATATCCGCCTTGGTGTCCAGCAGCTGTACAGGCTCTTCATTGATGTAATGTTGTTTCTTCTTACGTCATAGTGCACAATCTTAGAAAAATTCATCCATGAGTTGGCGATCTAAATCTGAATTCAGACTGCCATTGTGCTGGTACCATCTTGCGTTTGTTGTTGTACAAATAACATCGCTTTCACTTCGCTGAATTACCTGCTGACTTTAGTTTTTTTGTGGATCCCCATAACTCGGCTCCATATAGTTTATGGATATATGAAGAAAAACACCATAAATATATATATATCCATGGATATATAAGAAGAACGCACCAGGATGTCCAAATAGATCTGATTATTGGTAGACAGAGCAATCATTTATGATAAAGATCTAACTGATTTCCTTTCAATCAACCGACTCATTTGTCATAATTTCAAATATACTTGCTCATCTTTTTTACAAACATGATGTTTCCATGGAGTCATGTGCCGAGATTTATACAAAGCTAAATAACTTGATTAGCCTGATGTTTGTTATTAATTGATAACAACCTGTTGAATAGCTTTATTAATGAATGGCGTTTATTAATTAATTACAGCTGAATGGATGTTGTTAAATACTTCCGAAAACGTACTACTCTCTAAGACAGCTGGAAATATTTAAAGCATTGAAAGTCCTTAGAGGATGAATAGCTAGCCTGACTAGCCGCTTACATTTCTCTCTCAGCTTAGGTGATTGTGTTGTGCCAACCGCTCGGAATTATTTTTCCCTACAATTTGAAATGTTGGCACAGGATAATTAATGTTTAAAAAACAAAATTAAGAGCTTTTAAAAATGCGTTTTTATTGATATAAAAAAGGCAGAGAATTTATATTTACGTGTGTTTTGGTTTAGCTGTAAAAATATTGTTGTAATACTATTATATTAATTTTACACTAAACTAAAACATACACAATCTTTTTAAAATGCAACATTATAATACAGTTCATAAAGCACTGATTTTTTTACTTTTATGCATATTATGTACTTTTTATAAGTATACTTAATACTGAATACTGTTCTGTTTGTACCATTCAATACTTATAAA
>CM040182.1:14734495-14911995 GCA_022606455.1 Callitettix versicolor | reverse complement strand
ATGGAAAACCTGACATACTTTACTCTCTCTAATTAATTGGTTTATTTGAGTTTTCAAAATTCGACCACCATTTTCCAATATGGTGATAACATTTTGTATTTCTTATAGAGGTCCTTACTTTTTATACTATTTTCTGATTAAATATGCTATTTTAGGTTTACATTTCTATATTTATATTTTCTGTAAGTCTCCCTTCTACGTATAAATTCTGCATTAGATTTAAAATTTCTAAGAATTAGAAACTTACTGTTATAAAAAAGAATAAATATTTGAACAAGAAAATATCCAGTTTTTGCCTGAAATATTAAAATTATAATCATAGCAACAGTTTTTTATCATTTTACATTAACACATTGGGGATTTAAATTTTCAATCCCTCAAGTACAAGCACAACTAAACAACCGTAATTCAAAGAAATCAGTTGTAATGTTTTCATTAATATGCTTTGGTATAGTTCTAGCACTTTCTTGATGGATTTATTTTAGTTTATTAGAACACGAGGTGCAATACTGAACAGGAATTCCAAGATGTGCATTAATTAATAATTAATTAAGTTGCTATTTACCATAACAAAACCTTCAACTATATAATGGTTTATCCTGTTTTTTTGCAGGGGGGCGCAAACTAGTCACACTTATTGAGAAAATTTAGATGTCCCTCACAGTACCCAAGTCTAACACACACTTACACTTACGACTTTAACACTTTACACTCACACTTACATTTAGGCAGGCGATAACAGCCTCAATGTAATTTTAACCTTGCAATAACAAAAAAAAACTTTCGAAAGGGACCAAGAAAAAATCTGAATTATCAAGGATGGAAAAATATAGAGAGTTCAAAATATAAAGGTTCATAAAAGGAAAATTTGAAAAATCAAGTGTGTATGTAACAGCACATATCAATTGATTGACAGTATATATTGATAATACATATAAATACTGAACTATAGTACATCATTGATATGTCTAATTTTTTTTTATTTATTAATACATACAATATAGTTCTTAACCTTGACAGAAAGAGGCAATTTATATTTTGACACTCATTATCACGATTAACAAGTAACAACAGCTGTACATAAATGATATTGTACTTGAACAGTTTTAATAACTGACTGACATCTGACACCATCCAGTAAATAGGCCTCCATTATCGTTTATTATCTAGACATTTACTTTCACACTTAGGTTAGTCTGTGACAGAGTACAATGTCATTTCTGTTTAACAGTACAGTTTATTTGTGCAACCACTCTATGGCACTGAAGCCTGACATATTCACAACACTGCTTTTTCTCACACATAAGCCATATTTTATCATGAAGTAAATGTGTTTAAAATGAGTGGGTTATACAGTAGTTGATTACAGTTTATGGTCAAATAAGCAATATTGTGCTTACACAGTATAAACATGAAATCTTCTCATGTTTGTTATATGATTTATAGAGGCAAATGCTGGACCAAGTAAATATTACAGTGCAAATTATTTGAGTACAAATTATTCAAGCTTCCTCAGTACATAATAAGAAAGGGACCTCTCAGTACAGGATATTTGTTGGTATACTTATACCAGTTGCTGGTAATCAACTGTTAATTAATAAATATATTTAAATTTAACAAAGTACATTCAATTATGTTTTAGTTTTTCTGTTCAAAATTATGTTTAAAACTAAAAAGTAATTACATAGGTTATTAATAACATATATCTTCTAATTATTTGGTTTGCAAATTTTCATTAATATTAAATAAAGTATCTACCCTAACTAGTCACTCTAAAAATCATTGTGATTTTATTAATTTTTGAATGTTAATATTTTTTATCTCTTTGTACCATATTTTAGTTTTATTTAAATTTATTATGTTAAAATTTTGTATAACATTTTTGTTAGAGGCAAACACTATAGTGCTCTAGTGACATTTGGTAAACAGTATGCAATTGGACTTACAATTTCTTAGATCTTGGTGTTTGAATTATTATTGCTTCAACACTAATAACATAACAGTAAACAGATCAAAACAGAAACCTTCCCTTCCTCTTTTAAAAATAATATAAAATTCTTCCTTTCAAATGTTTGTTTGTATTTAAAGTTTTCTACATAAGTAGTGGTAATAGTATAAGCAATACAGTTTTTATAGAAGAGCTGCTTCACATGATATTTTCGAAGACCTTAAGCAAGCAAAACTATTTTTAGAAAATGATTTGTATTTTTAGGGTAAAAAATGTTTAATAATTTATCTAGAATTATTAAAAAGGCTCAAAATGTGAAGCTGTTTCAAATTATACTTAAATTACAGTTTTCAACAAAAAATAAATTATTTGTTAATTGTTGAACAATCTTATATTATAAATTCTTTAATTTTAATTTAACTCAGTTCTTGTGATTAATTCTTATTTTTAATTAATAAATGAATTTCTAGGGTTCCTCAGTTGCACTGTTACAGCATCTCCTATAGCTCTAGTCTCTTCATAAACTCTAGAATTTGGAGAGGATTCAAAGTAACTCCCCCATTTTTAATTGGTTACTTCCCAGTTTGTTAATGAGATGCTTGCAGACGTTTGCTCTGCTGATTACCTTTAAATTATGTGCCCTTAATATTGACCCTTATCATATATAGGTTATGTTTCATTTGGGCCACTTTTTGTTAAGTGGTGAGAT
Source organism: Callitettix versicolor (assembly GCA_022606455.1). Taxonomy (NCBI): domain Eukaryota; kingdom Metazoa; phylum Arthropoda; class Insecta; order Hemiptera; family Cercopidae; genus Callitettix; species Callitettix versicolor. The sequence continues at coordinate 14,909,338 of CM040182.1, read as the reverse complement.
CCTGCTAATTCTGTTTTACATTCTTACTCATGTTGTTCCCACCAGTAGTTAGGGAAATGATGTCCACTTTTACAGCGTCCTGCTTGCAAGGGTAAGTAATGCCTACACTGCGAAATTGCCAGGTATCCCAGGGCTCTGTTTGATACACTATTAGGCCAGTATCGTTCACTTTTTCAATATAGGTCTCTTTACACTTTAGAGTTAGCCAAACTATGCAGAGTTGTGTGTGTGTGTGTGTGTGTGTGTGTGTGTGTGTGTGTGTGTGTGTGTGTGTGTGTGTCTTAAGTTGATGAGTGAGAGTAATATGAGCTAGAAATACAGTGGGATTGCTAAGCCCATCAGTTGTTCACTTCAGCTGCCTCTGCCAGAAAATACTTATGTTGACTAGGTTTAAGTTCGTCTCTCATTTATTATTATTTACATTGTGACCGTTATTGCTTTCTTATTTTTTTAGTAAATAATGTACCTTAATAATAAAGAAATAATTGTTATTAAAAACGAATTTTTAGTGATATAAAAGGAAGACATATTTTGGTTATTACGTAAATGTTTAACAAAAAATAGTAATAGAAATTTTAAAAAATCCACCATTATATACACACATACACACACACACACACACACACACACACACACATATATATATATATATATATATATATATATATATATATATTTAAAACTTATATTTAGTTAATAAGTACTGCTTAGATTATAGATTATTAAGTTAATTACGGACTGTCTTGTGTTAGTTTCATTATATTTATACAGTTGTGCCAGCTATTATCAACTACTTGTTTAGATAGCTAGAAATTCATGGATTTTTTTTCTTTTTTTTTTGGTATTTAATGTCCGACTATTGTGCACACTTGGGCTAATGCAGACGGTGGGATGATTTATAGCGTATGAAAATGCCAAGCCCTCGCCGGGAATCGAACCCGGATCCTCGGAGTGAAAGCCTAGTACGCTATCCAATAGACCACCGAGGCGGCTAAATAGAATGAGAAATTCATGCAATAAATACTTTCTTGTTCTTATTTTTGTAAGAAGAATCAACAATTTTAACAATTAGGTCAACAAAACAACAATGTCATCAAACAATATTTGTGCAAAACTGCATTTTTATAAAACATAGTTTAATTTTTTTTGTTTCAGGCAAGCTTTACTTCAAGAGTTTGACACAGAGTTTAGCTTAAGAGCAAACATGGAGATTAGAGAAAATCCTCTAGCCAACGATCACCTGTTGGGTTTGGAACTAAATCAAAGCTCTCTAACAGGGATGTCAAAAACATCACCTTCATCATCAAAGAAAAAAGATGAAAATCTACCAGAAAGAGGGAGCTGGGCAAACAAATTAGATTTTATATTATCAGTTGTAGGCTTGGCAATAGGATTAGGAAATGTGTGGCGCTTTCCGTATCTCTGCTATAAGAATGGAGGAGGAGCATTTCTTATCCCATATTTTCTAACTCTCCTAATGGCAGGAATACCAATGTTTTTCCTTGAACTTGCTCTTGGCCAGATGTTGACTATTGGGGGTCTTGGTGTGTTTCGCATAGCACCAATTTTTAAAGGTATAGAAATTAAAGTAATTAATTTTATTTTCATTTATTTTCAAAAGTACAGTAGAATCTCAATATAACATGCTAAAATATATCGAATTTCTTTAAATTACCTTCAAACCACATAAAATGCATTTTTTCTGTTTGAGGTAAAACATGAAACCCTTACATTAAGAATGACTAAAATACAAAACCATAACACAAAAAAATGTATTTTACAAAAATTGTACAGTACAGTTTGTAGTGACTCAGACTCACCTTGCTTTATGTTACCCTTCTTACCTCCTCCAATTGACAGTCAGTGTTTTCTGTGACATATTGGATCACATATTGTTTTGTCAACACTCTACTACTGTTAGTAATAGTAATAGTGTCATTTTTTTGTAGTGTCATGTAATAGTGTTACACATTTAGGATCTATAGTTAAAAATCATTCATAAAATAGAGGTTGAACTATATATTGTTATAAAGAGGTTCTCATTCAGTATAGAAGAAACCCATTTGTAACAAATATTAGTCACATTTAACCTCAATATAACGGAACTCGTTTTTAAAAATATTCCGATATAACAATTCCTTTTTTTTGATCCTTGAGATTTAGTATATTGAGGTTCTACTATAATTTAAAACTGCAGAATGAACATTAATTGTAGTTCATAAATATACTTCCAATTATTTTTTATGTAATTGTTATTTTAGTTTTGCAAACTATAAAACAGTAGTAGTATCTATTATAATTCTTAATTTAGGGCCTAAAGACTATGGCATTGAAGTTCAAATTAAATAAATATAAACAACAAAAGAACTACTCAAAATATATAAATCAACAGAAGTATTACTTTAGACACTTTATGACTATTATAATAGGCATCTCAAAAAATAACCTCCTCCTGGAAGTTTACTTGCTGAGCTTCTCTAAAAATGTTAACCTTGCTATCAAAATGGACACAAGTTTTTTAAACAGTTGAATTTTATAGAAGTTGTTTTTTTAGAAGGTTCAGAAATGAACTAGGAATAAGTTTGGTTACTTTAAGTAGGTACCTTAATTTTTTATATGTTTTAAAAGTTTCTAAACAAAATAAATACAGGTTTACAAAACCTCAAAAGTTATGGAAGATTAACAAAATACGAAAAGTAAACTTTAAAGTAATTTTATTTTTTCAATAAAAAATCTTCTTTGATAAAATTATGCAGAATTATTAGTGACAAATATTAACTAACACCAGGGTTCAAACCTGAAGTTGAGCCAAAGTCTTACACACACGAAAAACAAAAGTATAATAAGGGCAATTTTTTATTAACTAAAACACTCTTTCGAGTTTTAAAGTTTCTTGTACATCTGAGGATCAGTAAACGTATGATTCTACCTAAATGCACTGTTTGCTGAAATCAGTTGTAGTTCCTAGATTAAATTTTTTTGATCTTTTGACAGTTTGCAATTCAACAAATATGGGCCAAGTAGTTTCCAGGATGATGAAATTAAAACTCAGTTTATGTTTTAACAATTCATTTTAGAAATGGCACAGTAATGTATTACTGTAAATAGATTATAATATATTTAAAATTAAAATATACTCAAATTATTCTTTTTTTTGCATTTAATTAGTTTAGTAACTTTGGTCATTACAAAATTGAAATAAAATTATTACACTACACAAGTTAAAGTAGTTAAAATAACAAATTAAAACAAACAGGGTATATTCTGACTTTTAAATAGATTGTATAAACAAGTGCATCAAAAATATTTAAATTACTTTCACTAAAAATAAATATTGATAAATTTTAATGTTAATTTATAAGTAAAGCCTACAATTATACAACTTAAACAAAAGAAAATCTAAGTAAATTTTCACTATTGAAATTTAAAAAAATATATATTGGAAGTATATTTCATAAAATGCAATGTTAATATTATGAATTTGAAAGTTTAAATAAACAAAATTGTTTCTAAAACGTATCACATTTAAAGTAACTCTATTTGGGTGTAGTTTTATATCAACATTGTATTTACTTTTATTTCAACATATTATCTTGTATAATAAATAATTTTTCAAAGATATATTACTAATAGGAGTAAAGGGTTTATCAATCGGAAAATTCTAACTTCTAGCTTGTTATCTCATCAAAACTTGGCATAAAAGTTTTCATTGTTAAATATAATGTAATTTAAATAACCTCATACTTAGCCATAATCAAATTTTTATCATACCACACAAAATTCAGACAATTTATAGCATAGACTCAAGTATAAGAAATATATTATTTGAAACTATTTGCTGTTTAGGAATTGGTTACATGCAGCCGCTGTCATGTCATGCTGGATGAACATCTACTACATTGTTATTCTAGCTTGGGCCATTTTCTACTTCTTCATGTCATTACGATATGGTAATTAATCGTTTGGAATTTTTAAGATAATAAACAAAAATATAAGTACTGTTGCATATAAATTAATACTATGCCATAGCACCTACTTCTTAAAAATATTAGATTATCACTCACAAGATAGTGATATACAACCTCAGCAAAAAATAGTCAGGCCATCGAATTTGACTTTGTTAAAAAAGAATAAAAATGTTAACGATTTTGATAAAATTTATTGAATTAAAGCCTTAGAGTAAAACTCAAAATCAAAATTATGGGTTAATTTCCTCAAAAATATGATTCACTAAGTAACAGGAGGAAATCTTCAAATTTTGATTTATTTTTCATAAATAAATATTGCAAATATAATTAATGAAGTGGTAAGTGAGAAAGTATGAGAGCTATTTTTTTCAACCTCCGAATATATTGTAAGAGTTTTTTTTCAACCACTGCCTGTTAAGGGAGCAGAGCTGCTCACTGGATAACAGTGCATCTCTACCAGTTAATGTCAATAGTTTTTGTTTTTATTCAGGAAGAAGGGATAAAACATAGCAGAAATTCACCATAGAATGAGCTGAGTATGCAATGAAACCTTCATTAGTGACAGTATGTAAGAATGGTGCACAAAATTTAAGGATGAACATGAGTTCATGACAAATGTGGGAAAGGGCGCAAGTCTGTCACTAATGAAGATCTTGTTCAGCAACCAAGTGGTTTGAGAGAGACAGAGGTTAATCATTAGTGAACTGTCTAATAACTTCCCTGAAATTTCAAGGTATTTTCATTACACAATTGTAATTGAACATCTGGGCTACAAACAAAATTTTACCCCCAAAATGCTGACTGAGAACTACAAAACCACAAATACGATGATGAAGGGACAAATTTTTAAAATCAATATTAACTAACAGGAGATGAAAGTTGGATTCACTATGACAATTCAGAAATGAAGGAAAGGTCACAATAGTGCATGTATACAAACTTTCCAACAACCCAAATATTCATGAAGAGTTTCAAGAAGTAATGAGGACCTGTTTTAATGCACAACTGCAACCTACTATTAAGAGCGTATTTCTAGGCGCTCCATCAGTATAAAAAATGTCTTAATCTTCATGATAATTACATTAAACTTATGTCTTAGTTAACTAAGTTATTAACAACAACACTTGTGTGTTTGTTTGTGTGTGTGTGTGTGGGGGGAGTGTTTGTGTGTGGGAGTGTGTGTGTGTGTGTATGTGTGTGTGTGTGTGTGTGTGTGTGTGTGTGTGTGTGTGTGTGTGTGTGTGTGTGTGTGTGTGTGTGTGAGTGATGTGTTGTGTTGTGAGTGTGTGTGTGTATGTGTGTGTGTGTTTGTATGTGTGTGTGTATGTGTTGTGTCGTGTTGTGTGTGTATGTATGTGTGTGTATGTGTTGTGTGTGTGTGTATGTGTTGTGTATGTATGTGTTGTGTTTGTGCGCACGTGTGTGTGTGTGTGTTTGTGCGCACGTGTGTGTGTGTGTGTGTGTGTGTGTGTGTGTGTGTGTGTGGGAGTGTGTGTGTGTGTGTGTGGGGGGGGAGTGTGTGTGTGTGTGGGAGTGTGTGGGTGTGTGTGTGTGATGTGTTGTGTTGTGTTTTGTTGTGTTGTGAGTGTGTGTGAGTGTGTGTGTGTGTGTGTATGTATGTGTGTGTGTGTGTGTGTGTGTGTGTGTGTGTATGTGTGTGAGTGATGTGTTGTGTTGTGTTGTGTTGTGAGTGTATGTGTGTGTGTGTGTGTGTGTGTGTGTGTGTGTGTGTGTGTGTGTGTGTGTGTGTGTGTGTGTGTGTGTGTGTGTGTGTGTGTGTGTGTGTGTGTGTGTGTGTGTGTGTGTGTGTGTGTGTGTGTGTGTGTGTGTGTGTGTGTGTGTGTGTGTGTGTGTGTGTGAGTGAGTGATGTGTTGTGTTGTGTTGTGTTTTGTTGTGTTGTGAGTGTGTGTATGTGTGTATGTATGTGTATGTGTTTTGTCTGTGTGTATGTGTTGTGTGTGTTTGTATGTGTTGTGTCGTGTTGTGTGTGTATGTATGTGTGTGTATGTATGTGTGTGTATGTGTTGTGTTGTGTATGTGTGTGTGTGTATGTGTTGTGTATGTATGTGTTGTGTTTGTGTGCACGTGTGTGTGTGTGAGAGAGAGAGATAGTGTGTTGTTATTAACACACACACTTAGTTAACTAAGTCTTAGTTAAATGCTAATAAAATTATTTTGATATTTACACTTAACGTCCTTTTATGCTACATCAAAGGCTGAAAAAAATAGCCCTCATACATATAACATTAAGAGGAGTTTCAATTCCTCCAACAGCAACTATAAGTACTCAGCCAAGAGTGGCATGGCACTCGGCTAATAATATGATTGCAAAGCACGAAAGGTTTTTTGTACTGTGTGTTTAAGATGTCAATTAATTAAATTTAACTTTTATTAATTGAAAATAATATTGATTTTGACTTTTTGGCCCTTAAAGAAATTACTTTTAACATATAAGTCAAATGTTCTAATAATGTTCTACCAATCATATTTTTAAAAGGTAATTCAAACTTCTTAAAAGTTATTGTCCTGTTTATTTATTCAAAAAAATGTATTAAATAAAGTAGGATGCAGGTGATATTTAGCTACTTTGTAAAACTTGTAATTTTTTTTAATGAAATAATATTACTAGTTAATACATTTAATTAATTACAGTTATATACATCACATTAAAACTAAAACTAACAGTAAAAAAAAATGTGTTAAAGATCGTCTCCAGTGAAAAATAAATTTGTGTTGTATGAACTATACCAAGTGGCACAATTGACAAATACACACAATAAGACAAGTATTTGTTTTAAAGGTTTTATAGTGCATTTTATTAAATTTATATATTGCATACTTTATATATATATATATATATATATATATATATATATATATATATATATATGTAGTGATTAACAAACTTTCCAAAATATTAATTTTCCTTTATGCTGACTTTTTTCCTTGTGATATTAACTATAGAATGTTTATGTTTCAGACGTACCATGGAGAACCTGCACTAATTATTGGAACACCAAATACTGTGTGAATGCTTATGAAAGGAATTCTTTAAACTGTTGGAAGAAATATTACAACACTTCTTCTTTCAGCACTTATTGCTCTATTAACCATCAAAACATTTCAACCAAAGACCTGACAGACCCTGTAAAGGAATTTTGGGAGTAAGTTTCAAAAATATATTTACATTTCCACAAATTTTTAAACGTAATATTGATATTAAAATTATATTTTTATGTCTTTCATCAATTGTTAATTTTTTTATTAATGCAACTGTCTGATATAGTATTGAATTAAAAATTAAACAATATTTGCTACTTTTAAGGCCTTATAATGTTTATGTATTATTGATTAAGAATAAGAATAAAGATTCTGATTTTCAGAAAGAGATATCAGAGTAAAAGAAAATTAACCAATGCTGTTTCACTTACTTTAATACCAAATGAAATGGATACTGTACTGTATTTATGTATGTTTCATTTGTTATTAATGAAATATTATCTTACGGGATATTAAAACTTTACACGTGTAAAGAAGCAATTTTTTTTTTTTTTTTTTTTTTGTTTAACGTCTGACTATTGTGCACACTTGGGCTAATGCAGACGATGGGATGATGTATAGCGTATGAAATTGCCAAGCCCTCGCCAGGAATATAATATAAGCAAATTTATATATATATATATAAATTTTTTCCTTATAATCATACTTAAAATATTGTCTGTATATAACAGGCAGAGTTCACCAACAATTAGATATAAATATTTCGAAGAAGTAAAATATAAGATAGTAAGAAATAAGATGTTTTTAAGATGTTACTAGATTTAAATGTTTCTAAGAATATTTACATGTTTTCATATATTGTATGTTCCTATATTTTTATTCAAAATTATTTCACTTGTAGTGTAAATAAAAAAAAGTAAACTATATAATTTTTTTTTTTGATTTTCAGACGACGTGTGCTACAAATTTCTGAAGGTGTTCAGTATGTCGGACAAATACGTTGGGAACTAGCTGGTACACTTCTCCTTGTTTGGGTTATGTGCTACTTTTGTATTTGGAAAGGTGTTAAATGGACAGGAAAAGTAAGCATGTGCACATAAAAAGTATTCACATTCCCAACACATAAATTATTTATGAAAATTATTTGTCGCCGAATTTCAAATTTGTCAAATCCAGTACTGTAATTAAATTATATTTCTCCAAACTGAGTTACAAGGTTTTTATGTGGTTATATGAATCACATAAATATATTTTTATATGAATCAAAATTAAATTAAATGACTGCGTAAGCTTACTTAAAAAATTATACACAGTGAAAAAATAACAAAAATATATTAGTCTTAATTTTTGAACTGAAAAACTGGTATTCTCAATAATATTTGAAAATTTTTTGCACCAAAAAATGTTGAGTACTGTTATTAACAAATTTGAAATATATACATTACCATGATTAATTCTTACATGTAGCATTATTATTAACACCAACTGGTAACAGGTGATAGTAACATTGTAACATGTTTATGCAAATTAGTGTTACTTTCTATCACTACATTTAATACAGATTAAGCACTAATACCTATTCTGATAACTTTTTCTAGGAGCATAATAGTTTTATTGTCTGCAGGAGACAGAGTCTTATATTTTAATGCATTAATTATTACAATTAACAAGTAACAACAGCTACATAAACAATGTTGCACTTGAACAATTTCTATAAAAACCAACTACACTTGATACTGTCCAATAAATTGACATTTATTATCTAAACATTTACTGTTTCACCCCATTTAGTCTCTGCAGCAAGTACAATGTCATTTATGTTTAACAGTAGTTTATTTTGCACCAGCTCTGTGGTGCTGACACTTGACATTCGTAAGACTGTAAATTCCTATTCAATTTCATAATGACAAATGAACCATATTTTATCAGTGAGTAAATGTGTTTGCAATGAGTGGGTTATACAGTTGTTGATTACGATAGAGGTTTAAGATCCAACAAATAAACACTTTTGTGCCTACACAGTATAAACAAGAAATCTAACCATTTAGCACGATTTATAAAGGCAAAGGCTGGGCCGAGTATGAATTATAGAATGGAAACTGACCTTACTCAGTATGAAATACAAAGTGCATTGTTATTGTACAATTTATTGAAAATTCAGCATCTCAGTAAGAATTAAAGAGTTTTACAAATTATAGAGTGACGATTATATTATAAATACTACCGTAACTATCACTTGAATAATCATTCGTGAGTATTATAAATAGAATCCTTGAAATATTATCCATAATTCCACCTTAGGGCAATTTTATCTGTTATTTCTTACAAACAGTACAATAAATAATCAAACAATCTGAGTGCCTTAGAAACAGAAGTTTGTTGTATCTTTTTATAGGTGGTGTACTTTACTGCACTGTTTCCATATTTTCTACTGACAGTTCTTCTTATTCGTGGTATTACTCTTCCAGGAGCGAAAGAAGGCATTTATTTCTACGTTAGTCCAAATCTATCTAAACTGGGAGATTCTGAGGTAATTATATTTTTTTTTAGCAAGCAGTATTATTTCCATTTTTAATGCAGTTCATATTTCCTAATTTAACAAATATATTGAACAATTTTACTAGAACTGGAAAAGTAATCTTTTTTAACAAATTATAGCAATGACTCAATTTTGTCTGTTTTTTAATAATGTTGTGTGTAATTCAATAGTAAAATCAATTTGGGTACAGTTAATTAGTTGTTATAAAACAATTTCTTATTTCTATATGTGATTTTCTTTTTGATTTTTTAGGTGTGGATTGATGCTGTAACTCAAATTTTTTTCTCTTATGGCTTGGGGCTAGGAACTCTTGTAGCTCTAGGAAGTTACAATAAGTTCACTAACAATGTATACAAGTAAGTTTCTTTATATTAATGTAAAACTGAAGAAATATATCTTCACAGAAAAAAACAAAATATTATGATTATTAATAATTATTACAATTATATTATGACTAGCTGTTACCCGTTGCGGCTTTGCCTGCAATTATAATGTAGGCAATAAAAATTATAGTCGATTTTCAAAATCAGAATAGATCATTTCATTTTAATATATTTCTATATACAATATTATACGATTTATGGTTTTCGGCCAAGACATTCATGCATTATATTAATGCATGAGTAACTTCTTAATAGAAGCTACAGAACCTGCTCTACCCGAAATCTTCTTATGTATAAGGAAGGGCGACGTCTTTGACAGATCTGCCCCTTCCTCCTGGTTGCTAAACACTAAAAATTTTGGAGTTGGTAGTTCTGAACTTGAAGCTACCAACGATTCTACATCATGATTAACTGAACTGGTAGACTCATCAGATACAGTTGAACGATGTCTCTTCAACGAAATTTTGGTGTTTTTTGTTATTTCATCCATAGTTTGTTTCACCAAGCGATTCATGAACGAAGATGTTTCGAGCAAGTCGCACAGGGTGCACCCAGACGTCACCAGTAGCCCAGGATATTCGAACTAAAGCGAGAATCCCCAATAAATTAGGGGGGGGACCTCCAAATATCCTGGAGCCCAAATACATGTCTGTCAGCACTCCAGAATATTTTAGGAATGGGTTCCGGTACACAGTTACGGTTCCCCAAACCCAAGTACCACTGGCAGCCGCCCTCTACGAACTCACAGAATGCAACCACTTGTTTCGATAGACTCAGCTATGGGCTCCGACATCCATAACTCAACATTCATGTGCTTGCCAGGCGCCTATAGGCTGATCGGTCCCAGAACTTATCCCATCAGAGGTCCTCGGCAGTGCTAGGCACACATCAGGTTCCACATACTTGACCCCGCCAAACGAAACCAAGCAGTATCGCCACTCCCAGACATAACAGAATAAGTACAGCAAATCTCTAAATGTACGTGTGTGTTTGTAAGGTGTTTAAATCGTAAGTGTAGTGCTGTAAGTGTAAGTGTGTGTTAGACACGGGTGCCGCAAGGCTCGTCCAGGTCCTCTCATTAGGTGCAGCTAGTCTGCACCTCCCTGCGGGTGTATATGTGTTTGTGTGTGTGTGTGTTTATATGTGGTGTGTATGTTGAGTGTATGTGGAGTAAATGAGAGAGAGTAGAATGAGCTAGAGGTATGGTGGGATCGCTAAGCCCATCAGCTGCTCACTTCAGCTGCCTCCGCCGGCTGAAAATGTTACATTAAGCAATAATTTTGCAATAAATAAAACACAGATTAAGATTTGTAAAATTGGATTAAATCTATGTCCATCTCTGGTGCCTAAATATCATGTCCAGTAAACAGTATTTAAACCTAACTACAGTTAACACATGCCACAAAACTAAATACTAATAGTTATTTAGGGCTGGGTAAGTAGTATAATGACGTTTTTTAAAACGGGAATAGGCCTATGTTTATTTCAGATACTTAAATCATATTCGTACCAAATTTCATCTCAATTGGACCAGTGATTAAAGCATGATTGAATAACAAACAAACACACAAACTTTCAGAAATATAATATGAATTAGATTATTATATAAACTTTCAGTATCTGGCATTCATTACCAACTTGGGGAGTAAGTTTTATGAGTATAAAAGATATTACAGAAATGAGCATGATGAACTATGGTCAGATTTTAAAGTTGAAAAAAGAAATATATGTAAAGTTGGTTACTTATAAGGCAAATCCTTTTCAGAAATTTTAAAGTGTATTGAGGGACTTGTCCAGTTGGTATGATAGTGAGCAAATTAGTTCCAAAGTAAACATGGAAGAAAATTAAAATCCAGTTACTTAAACAATTGTTAGTTTTTTCATTGACCATCTTCTCATTTTATTCCCAACAGAAAAATAATACATTTCACTTCAGTCAATTTTTTGCTAACACAAATATTAGCATTGAATATTCACTGTTAACAAAGTTATTTTGAATGCAGCTCTTTTATTTATTTTTTTTTTTAGGGATGCCCTCATTGTATGCTGCATTAATTCTGGGACCAGCATGTTTGCCGGTTTTGTTATTTTCTCTGTCGTTGGCTTCATGGCGCATGAACAACAAAAACCTGTTGGTGAAGTAGCTGCATCAGGTAATATTTTAACTTTGGACTGTACATTATTCTGTATAAATAAAAGCTGTTCAATTCAATTACTATTTGTTACCATACTTTGTAATGCTAAATTTTAACTTTTCTGTAAGTTTTGTTTGATTTTAACAGGGCCAGGATTAGCTTTCCTAGCGTATCCTTCTGCTGTGCTACAACTACCGGGTGCTCCTATTTGGTCTTGTTTATTTTTTATCATGATACTCTTCATTGGATTGGACAGTCAGGTGAGATAACATTATGTTCCCAATATACGCCCCAGTAGCATCAGCTTATGACATGTACTTTTGCACTGATTTAATAGGTTTAGAGTTTAAATTAAATGAATTTTTAAATATTCTTAATTTTTATCCACATATACTTAAATACAAGATACAAAAATTATGAAATAATTTGAATTATTTTTTACTTACGTTTTTGTTTTGTAATTCTCAATTCAGCAATAAATTTTACTAGTGTCTGTGTTAGAATAACAGATAATTTCATTTAAATTTGTTATGTAGGAAACAGTGAATAACTACAATTGGCACTAATATTTCAATTTTGTGAATTTCAATATGTTGTTGTTGTTTTCCAATGGCTTCCGCTGGCTCACGCCATCTTTGATCTTGCTTCACAGTAGGGACCAGGGAGGTCTCCTCTTCTCTGCTTCTCTTCATCTAATTTTCTGCAGACCAGGAGGTGGTCCTTGTTCATGATGGTGTCTGGGCATTCACACAATGTGCAGTTGTCATAGTTTAGTATCTTAATTTTCTTCAGGTGTTCATTCAGACAGTCATGTCCAGTTGTCAGCCAAAAGACTGCGACAGATGTCCTCCTCTGGAGATCCTTGACCTTCCCATACAAGTCGAATACATTCTCATAAGGCTTGTTCTTTATGTCTTCCTTGACTTTGTTTGTAAATTCAAGGTAAGACGTTCGCTTCAGTGCACTAATCCTAGCCTCCAGTGTGAGCATTCTTTTTGGTTTCTGCACTATAAGGGTTCCTTGTTTGGCCAGCTTGTCTGCCCGCTCATTCCCTTGAATGCCTACATGTGATGGGATCCACTGCAGTACCAATTCCTTGGTAATGTGTTTAACTACTTTGTATTTCTTCTGGATCAATTCTATCATAGAGCCTGCAGATGTGTTGTCAGCAATTGCTTGTAATGCTTGTAATGGGTAGTGCTAAATGATCAGCAATGATGGCAAATGTTTCCCAAAGTAATCAAATGAATTTCAATATTAATAAATCATTATTTTTCATATAGGAAATGCAATAGGCTATTTTTTATAGTTGTCATGTTCTTGATTAAACTTATTAAGTATTGTTTACTCATGTGAACATAGTTTTTCCAGCAATATAAGGCAAGCATGTAAATTAATATTACTAGCCTGTATCATTAGCAAAATATTTCAGTAGGAAACTTGCCAATATCTTGTTATTCCATAAATATTTTTCAATATTTATATTTTTGAATAAGTATGTAAATGGATACATGACCAATGATTGTTTTGATTTCTTTTACTCATAATAATGTTCAACTAAGTGGCCAGTGATAGTGATGGTGGTTTCACCTTAAATTGATCGCTATCAGTTTGTTCATTTTGCAATGTCAACTCTTCAAGAACGCATAAGTACAACTTAAATTCTTAAATTCTTGCACAGAACTGAAAATTTAAATTCACTGTGAACCTGAAATTAATTTCTTAAAATTACAAAAATTTGGAATGATAAATAATCAATTTAATATTTTTAATTAGTTATTTTATATCTTGCGTAATTTATTTGCACATTTTTGAATTTTATGTTATGCAATAACATCTTCCAGATCTTATTAATAGACTGGTGGTATTATAGTGTTCCCTTGAAACAATGAAAAATTTGCATGAGAATTTTTTTTTTTATTAATGCATTTGGTCAAGTAATATTTAAATGTACAGAATTTATTAATAATAATTTTTTTCTCCATTTTATAGCTAAGATTTGTTTAAGTCATACTGTATATTTTATAGTGATTTGTTAAAAATACTTTCTTTTTTCAGTTTTGTACTATGGAAGGTTTTATAACAGCAATGGTAGATGAGTGGCCACAGCTGTTGCGCAAACGGAAAGAAATATTTATTGGCATTGTTTGTATTATATCATATCTTGTTGGGTTCTCTTGTATATCCCAGGTAAATTTTATTATCCATATTATATTTATTTATATAGAAAAGTGTGTTAATTTGTGTTTGAATTTTACAGATCTTGTTTAATTACACATTTTTTTTATTTTACATTAATAGATCGTGATAACTTTCCTTTCATGTTATTATACTTTACACTAAGATCTACAATACACATTCTTCAAGGAATAAAACATGTATTTATATAAAAAAAAAAATATTTATGCATTCCAGGGCGGAATGTATGTGTTTCAAATACTGGATTCGTATGCAGTCAGTGGTTTCTCCTTGCTGTTTTTAATATTCTTTGAGTGTATTGCGATCTCATGGGCATTTGGAGTCAATCGGTTTTACGATGGAATCAAGGAGATGATAGGTTATTATCCAGTTGCAGTGTGGAAGTTCTGCTGGGTTTTCGCAACACCAGTCATTTGTGTTGTAAGTACGGAGTTATTCTTATTTAACTTGAGAATTTGAAACTATATTTTAAATATAATGCTTAAAACAATATCAGTCGTACAGCATTATAACTGAGTAGCCTACATAAATCCAAGAATAAAAATGATTCCATAATATTCATTTTTTTAAAATAAAATTTGAGTGAACAGGTAATATTTTTCAGTTTCAACGTGACTCATCAGCCCTGTACTGTGTATCATGTGATTACTTTTGAATGAATTAATTACCCAATCGTTTACAAATTGGCAGATTTGGTAATTATGAGCCTATTTGTATCGTTTTTTAAAAAGTAAATCTGAAGAAAAATTAGGCATGGAAAAGTAAAATATTGGTTTACGGTAATGGTTTTATGTTCCAATTTGACGGGCACTGATTTAAGTTGTCTTTGCCTTATTACTTCTTCATCTATATCAAAAATGTTATGAAGTTTTAATTTTTGTTGTGAAACAATTTTATTTTTAATTATAAATATTTATTTATAGTTGTTATTTGGATAACTTTACACATGTAAATGCAACAAATTTTCACAAAATATCAATATGTGGAGAGCAACAGGTAAGTTTTTTTTAAAATTATGAACAATTAATTTTTTTAAATAAAATTGCACGCACTACAATTAGCTTTACTGGCTAACCAGCAATTAATTATCTAATAAATAATTATAACAGTTTATAAAGTTATTGCGTAATGCCAATACCTCTGATCACAGCACCACACCTGGAGTTGCAACACTACAAACCCTAAACCAACTCACAAGCCTTTCAGTCTTTTGAAACATCTCACCAGCTGTGTTGTCAAGCAGCTGAAGAAATTCAACATTTTGGTATTGAGTCAAAACTCATGGTGTTTTTTAGCTTGCCTTTTATATGTCCACTTCTACTGGTTTGATCTTCAAGTTAATGTGAATGTTACCATTTCTGAAGTACCAAGATTTCACTACAGCCCTTAATACTTTATTTTAAAAAGTCTGAATAATTTTAATATTAAACTTCTTGGTGCAGCCCAAAAGCTGTATATTGTATAACCATACTGGTTTTAGCACATGCTTGTATAGTACCATTTGTTATGTATTAACAATCTTTTTCCAATTAGCCAATTAATTTTCTTCAGTGGGATGCATTGATTATAAATGTGTCAAAAACAGGAGTACCAAATGGAGGGGGCTGGAGGGACGTTGCCCTTCCAATAGGAAAAAATTCAAAATCTTCACTTCAAACATTAAATACAGGTTATATACTATATTGATAATTTTTCGAAGTATCTACTTTAAACCTAATGCTTAAAATGAAATAACCTGTAACAAACATTTCACTCTAAATAATATAGAAGGAATTTACTTGTAGACAATTTCTTCTGTAACTATTTTTATTTTTGATTAAACTGATCTTATAAAAGTAAAATTATTTGTACGTTTAGACCATTTAATCCCAATATTTTCATTTTATCATCACAATATTTCTGAAGGAAACCCCCCTCCTATTGCTTGGTATTCCAACTCCTGTCACCTTCTAACCAAATACAGAATCCTTGAAGTGCTTTTCTCCTCACCCAACAATAAGGTGAATTGGCACTCCTGGTTCAACATTAAATTATATAAAATTTAGCCTAAATAAAAACATATTCACTTTTAACAAAAATTAAGACAACTGATTTTAATATATTAATATAATTAAAAAAGTATTTTTCAGTAATTTATTTTCTGAAGATATAGTGTTTATTATCGAAATTGCCTATTCATATTTTTTTCTTAATGGTTCTTGGCAAATTTGCTAGCAAAATGTTGATGAACTGAGTGTGTAGGATTTTCTTAAATAAGTACCTATCAAAAAATTAGCAAGGCAATGTCATTATTGCTTCTTGTGAATCTCCAACTGACACTCAATTTCAACAGCAATAGTGACCTAGAGTGTGTAGCAAGGGATGATATCTAAGGCTAGTATAAAGCTCACTTGAGTTTTCACACACAATAATCAAGATATTGAAAACAGACCCACCATCCTTAATGGTATATTACATTGAAACCTGAGCTTGACACTCTAAAACGTAAGTCATTGAAGAAGTTATGGGTTAACATAAAATTATATTTCGTTGCAAGTTATAATAGTAATATTTCACACAGCTTAAGTTGAAAGTTAGGATTTGGTTAGGTTTTTTTGTTTTAGAAACACAATGTTAATTATTAAAAAAGGGAAATTTTAATCTTAGTGTTAACTTTGAGATAGACAAAAGTAGTATTCTAATAACCTAGCTACTGCTTTAAAGCAGAATCCTACCCATAGGATTCCATAGGAACAGTATGCCAGTTCATTGTTGTTTATCCATTGCAATAGGCAACAAAGACGAATAATTTTAAGTGAGCTGTTCAGTAATTTTTATTGTTAAATTACAAAAATCTGTCTTGTCCTAAAACAGAAAAAATGACTACTCGCAATTGATAAAATCTTTAGAAATAGGTTGTTTACCTTGAAGCGATTACAGAATTACATTGTACTAAAAAAATTAAAGGTTGTTGTGGAAAAAAACTGAATATGTAATTTTTTTCAAAAACAGTTCAAAGATTTTAATTAAAATTGGCATAAATGTAACCAATAGGGACCTACACAAAATAAAAAACGAAAACATCAGCAGTGGTACAGTCTAAGACCTGATTTCTCAAAATAAGTCCAACAGATTTAAACAATACCTACATGACCCAAATCAGTTAGTATACATATTACTTAAATTTCTTTTTATTTACAGGGTGTGTTTATATTCAATTTGCTTCAATGGACACCTATCAAGTATTTGGAGTATGAATATCCCTGGTGGAGTCATGTCCTAGGTTGGATGACTGCATTATCCTCTATGATGTGTATTCCAGGATACATGATTTATATATGGATGAAAACACCAGGGGATTTTAACACAGTAAGTTTTTAAAACATTTAAAATTATATCATCTTAATACAGTGGTACCTCGTGATACGATCTTAATCCGTTCCTGGACTGGGATCGTATCGTAAAAAAATCGTATCTTGAAGATCGCTGATTTGCATCGCCTCCAATGCCTTCAAGTCGTCAGTGTTGAGCTCCTCCTTGTGCTCGTCGAGTAGGTTGTCAATGTCAGCCTCATCGACAACAAGCCCCAAAGACTTTGACAGAGAAATAATCTCCTCCAATGGAGCAGGATCATCCACAGCTTCTTCTTCTTCAGTAGGGATTTCAAAACCGTCAAAGTCTCGTTCTGCAACCACAGCTGCCCAGAATTTCCTCCATGCTGAGTTCAAGGTGCGCCTTGAGACCTCACCCCATGCCTTTTCTATGATTTTTAAGCAATGGACAATGTCGTAGTGACTCTTCCAAAACTCACGGAGTGTGAGTTGCGTGCTCTCTGTCAATTCGAAGCATCGTTTGAAAAGGTGCTTCGTGTAAAGCTTCTTAAAATTAGCAATGACTTGCTGGTCCATAGACTGGAGGATGGAAGTGGTGTTCGGTGGCAGATAGAGCACTTTGATGAAGTCGAAGTCGGGATGTATCTGTTCTTCAAGGCCAGGAGGATGAGCAGGGGCATTGTCGAGCACAAGGAGGCATTTTAGAGGAAGACCTAATATTTTTTCCTCTAAATATTTTTTCACTGCAGGTCCGAAGCAGCAATTAACCCACTCAACAAATAAAAGCCTCATGACGTATAAAAGCTTGAATAGTGACGTATTGAGGCTTGCTTAGTGACGCGTGAGGTTTGCCCGTAGCGCGCCAACTTCAAAACAATTTCAAGCGGCAAGAGATATTGGGATCATATCGCGAAAAACGTATCGTTTCGCGAGCACGAATATTTGCGATATTCCACTTCGTATCTTGAACACATCGTATCGTGAACCCATCGTATCGCAAGGTTCTACTGTATATATATATAAATGTGTGTGTTTTGGAAATAAACAAATTGTAGTAAATAAACACAATATTTTTTTCATAAAAGTGATTGGTTGCCTAAGTATTTTTTTTCGGATTTATACATTACTTACCAGATTCCAACAGTTAAACTGGCAGTAGAAAATAAAATGACTCTCAGTTTAGAAACATAATGGTCGTCTTCACCTTTAAGTGTCTGAAAGCAGATATCCTCTTGGTACAGGTCATATTTCAAGGGATTTCTACTAAGCAACACTAGGAATGATCTCTAATGCTAAATTCCAAACACACCCCACCCAGCAAAACAATTCCACAGTTTGGCTGGTAAAATAGTTTAGTTGACACTATACACCTATTAAATTATGTTTACTGCTATATTTTTTACGAGCCAGTAAATATTATTTATTTTATTTTATTATTATTTTTTTTAGATAACTCCTGTATCTAAATTATATATCAACCTTTTTAGATTAGACATTATTTTATAAAATTCTAAAATACAAATCTCCCCTCTTACTAGATACATCCCAAAACCTACTAAGTATTAAATTACAGTTGTTTAAATGCATGGAAGTGGATAGGCATATTATTGTACTTCATCAATTCTAAGAAGGTCATTTTTTTCCAATTCTGATACTCAAAAAAACAAGGTTTGTATTAGAAATGATGGTGTCAGAACATTTGATGTCAGAACAATACTACGTAATCCAAAAATACAGTACTACTTTCATCCCCACAGGGGGTAACAGACTAGCTGCACCTATTGAGAGGATTTAAATGTCCCTCATGGTACCTGAGTCTAACACACACTTACATTTAGGGAGGCTATAATAGCCTCAATGTGCTTTTCACCTAAAAATAACAAAAAAAAATCTTCTTTCACATTTTGAGAAATGAACATTTGTTAATTGAACGATAGAACAAAGTGCACAGCTGCATTGACTATGACACCCCTCCCCTCTTCTAAATTTCTGTCATTTTCTTTGCACTTGACAGTCAGTAATGAGTGTTTTCATTTGATTCTTATGTTGCAATGAGTGTTTTTTTAAACTTATGTTGTTCGGTGAGAACTAGGTTGTTAAAAAAAATACCATATATAAAATGTATTCAAAGAGAGTATATATTATGATGCAGCAATAAAATAAAAATTTATTTTTTCACTGAACAAAATGAAAACAGAGGTGCAAAACATGAATTTTCAACAAATGAAGCAAATACTTGCAGGTGGTGCAAGGACAGAAATTCAATTTTTGCATGTAAAGGTACATTAAAATGATTTACTGGCCCTAAAAAAGGTTGCTATTCTACAAATGATGAAGCCATCCTAAAATTTGTGATTGATGCTAGAAATAAGCGTCTACTAATATATGTCAAATGATGCAAAGAAATGGAAGCAGCAACATGTTACGGGATAAATTTATTTAAGGCTACAAGAGGTTGGCACGATTAAGGTCTATCTTTATGGCATTGAACTTCTTTTTTTCAAAAACTTTCAGCGATTTTGAAGTAAAACTTTCGAGCTTCTAACATCACATATTAAACATGGTAAGATGCACATCTATGTATGCCAATGAGGATGAAACACTTATTAGTTTTTATATGCCACAAAATTATACAGTAAATTCTAAGCATGCTAGAGAAATTAAAATAAAAACTATAGAATATGAAAAACATCGTATTACAGTCATGCTATGCATAACACGTGATGACCATAAATTGCCACCTTATACAGAGTGTTTACTGGGAATCGCATGGTTTTCTAAAAGCCACACATTTTTAAATTTTGAACTAAAAATTAATTTTTTTAAAATAATGTGTTCCACAAACTCGGAATTTTAAGAAAATCATGCATAAAATTGAGTAGCAAAAATAATATTGCGTAGATGGCGCCTTTCCGATTGAACACATGTTTCCAGACTTTCCCTGAAGTTATTCATTGAATCTTGTAATAGTTGTAATATTTCTCGTGGAATGGCTTGGATTTCTCTTCGGATGGCTTCCTTCAACTCTGGTACTGTATGTGGTTTTTCAACTTAAATAGTGATTTCAAGAAACTGCAAAGAAAGAAGTCCAGGATTATCAGTTCGGGGGGGGGGGCATGGAACATCTTCAAAACGAGAGTTTACTTTTCCAGGGAAAGCTTGTCGGACACTTTCCATCGAAATTCAAACAGTGTGTGGCTTATACGAATGGAACTTGAGGTCTTTAATCAAAATGTTTCTTTAGCAAACGGTTGGGGCTCTCCAATGTGCACACGCTCAACATTCTCAAGCGTACAAACGTTTTTGCTGGCCTGGAGGTTTTTTTTGTCAATGATCCTGTTGTGTTTACATTATGCATCCACCTTAAAATTGTGTTGCAATCCAGAATCAGCCCATGCGGCGGTACAATGAAGTGCTAGCGAAAGTCTTGTTGGGACTCACCGTTAGCATAAAACCGTCTCATAAAAAAAGCGCAGTGCTCAAGGTCCCAAATCATGTGTTACTGAAACTTCCAACTCCCCTCTACACAATAGGACTTTCACAACTGCCATCCCCCTACTATTTGCCGTGTACTACACAATACAAAAACATGCAGTTATCAGTAAACACCCTTTATAATCCTTAACAAACAATAAAACTATTCCAAAAAATGAATCTCGAAAAATGTAATTATTTTTGCAAAAAAAAAAAAAATGGACGAATGTCAAAATATACGATGAGCGATTGGGATCAATATTATTTGGAATAGGTGGCCAGGAGCCCTTCAGAATCACATGCTAGTCCTCGATACATTTAAAAAACATCAATGTTCTTAATGACAAACTCCAGTCACATTTGGAGAAATAAAAAATAACACGAAAAATAAAAATTGTGATTTGGTAGTGATTCTAAGTGGAATGACTAACCAGCTTTAACTACTGGGAGTTTCAGTACTTTCAAGTACTACATGTGACAAGAATATGAAGCGTGGTTATTCACTGAAAACATACCTGTTACACAGTCTGGCAAGATTAGGAAAGCACATGCATCTACAGTTCCAGAATGGGTTTAACTGCATGGAATAAAATATCAGTGGATTTAGTGCAATGGTCATTCAGGAAATATACTAACATAATGGGTGCTTCAGAAGATGATATTTTGTTGGAAAATCCTGATGACTGTTCATTTAGTGATGAATCTTGTAACTCTGAAAGTGGTAAAAATTATGAAGAGTCTTAGAGTGATTATTAAGAGTTTTTCACCAGTTATGGAGGTATTGAGTTTTATTTAAGTTTGATTATTGTACTTTCAAGTACAGTAGGATATATTTACTATCTGATTTTTTAAAATATTTGTTACTTTGTAACATCTCTTAAAAATTGCCTGTAAAATGATGAGTTTTAAAATCAATGAAATTCGGTAATAGTGTGCCAATTAGTTGTCACCCATAGCTGTTTCAATACTATAGTTATAACATGTTAGCCCCAGATTAATACAATCACTGTAGCAGGGACTGTGTCATTTGTATTATTATGAAAAGTTGTCAGCAACATATTTTACTTAAAGAAAAAATTTTGTTCAATTTGTCCTTATATTCAAAACATACTGTCACTAACATTATACTTTTTATTAGAATGAAAAGGAAGATTTTAAACAACTAGTTTAAAATTGGTTTATGCAAAATAAAAACCAAAACATCTTCAAATCTGTTTACCTTGTTTATAGAAAATGAGGCTTTTAGTAAGAATAGAAGATGACGTTCCTGCACTACGGAGAAGAATGACAATGAGCCCAGGCGACATAACTTCACTTTGAAGAAAATCGAAGAGATAACCATTGCTAATCATTTGAATACATCATCAAGCACTTTATATAATTTAAATACTCAAAATTACTATGAATATAATTGATTTAAAAATCTGGTACAACGTAGATAGGTTTTATTTTGATTTTGGCAAGTGTAGATCCTGCATCGTGTTAATGTGACTTTAATGACCGTAGGCCTTTGTTACACATGCTACTACAGGACACATTTGGTGATAATTTATTTCAAGCTAGTTTACTAGTTTGTAAGATTTTAAAGTAATTTAGATAAAATTGTTAACCAATTTTAATGTAAAATATGTATCATCCGTAGGCCTATAAACGAACAAATTATGTGGGCTGCGTAGTTGCAAAAGTATGTTTGGTGTGTATGTGTTTATCATATGTAAATAGTTATAATTTATTATTATATAACTTTTAATTTGCTCTCTAACTAAAAGTTATTGTTTTTTACATACAAGAAGATGTGTATTCTATTCAATCTACACTTTAATCTGGTCAAAGCAAGAGTGCAAAATCAAACTTAATCCATGTGAACACTTTAAGTAATTTATAATATTTATATGATTTAATCTTAAGTAAGAATCTGTATATTAACTACTGTATTAAAATTAACTTTCCTTTACATGTTGAGTTGTTCTTTTCCTTTATACTTAAACTATAATTAATTAGTATGCTTGATAAGCAAATAACATTGCTTTACTTTTCTTCTAAATACATCATACATTTTGTAAATGGTTTGCAATAAATTAGCTGATACGTACAAATTAAACCAGACTGCCAAATGTTTTGTCATTTATTTTTTAATTAACTTTGCTTTCAGTAAATTTAAATGTTAACTGCTCCTATTGTGCTACAAATTTAGGTTATCTAAAAACAAAAATATATTACTGCCCTAAGATTGTACTATTTAAAAATTAAAATTTTTCAACACTTAGGTTCAACCAGCTTGACAATCCATAACTGATTAACAAGTTATGTTATCTCCATTTACAATCACCCCTAAGCACTGTTAAATGAGAAGCTAGATTTCTTTTCATAAATAATTTAGAAATAGAAAGGAACAATTAAAAAATGCAAATATGCTATGAAATTATGACATTATTGCTCCAGTTTGATTTTTATTATTCATCAACACAGTACCTTAGGGTTTTTGATGTGGTTCTTACTTCATCTAAAATTGAAATGAAGAAAACTACAAATGAATACTCCTTTTATAACCTTAGCACGACTACTCAAAGATTCCAGATATGATTTCAGTGAAACGTCGGAACAATGTTTTTGTAGAAACAATTGTATCAAATGGATGTACACAGGATTCAATGTAATTCATTTAAATACGGGTAAGACAGGTAACATGAATGGCACCACATTTGAAAGTTAGAAGCATAAGTGTACACTGGCTGTTGCAATCGATCAATAAATCAGCTAACACACCTGTCTGCAGCATTACCTTCACCTTCATGGATAATTTCAATAAATAAGACTGTTAACTTTAGTAATAACTTAATTATTACATGAAAAAGTGAGAAGTGACTTCATTCATATTTGAAAATTAGTAGTTCTTTATTTTCGTATTATATGCTAGTGACATTCGCAACTGACAGACAAACAATTAAGAGAGTGTTTTTAAATAAATATAGCTTCATATTACAAACAAATGATTGAGAAACATCAACAGTTAAAATGTGATTAACCTTATGGCAAACCTACAAATGTTCTTCTACAATCTGTGCCTGCGTAACACCATTTTTACTTAATAACTTTTAAACAAAATAGTTGAACAAAATCTACTAAAAACTGCAAAATTAACAGTTTTCAATCACTGTCATATCTTCTGCATCTTACAAACTTGTTCTTAATCACTGATCAAGAGAAGTGAAGTCTCTGTTTCAACTCGACCATTCAGCACTTGGTTTGTGTTTACTTGTTACACAGTTTTGGCCAAACACATTAACTGATTGTTTTGACATTTGGTATGAAGGTGCCTTGTATAAAGTCCAAATAACATATGTGTAGGGGTTTTTCCTATTCCTTTTGCTTTTATGATGGCGGCCTCTGATTTAAGATAATGATTACACAGTTTTGGCCAAACACATTGATCAACTATTTTAAAATTTGGTGTGAAGGTAACCTTGTATGAAACCCGAATGATGTATGTTAAGATTTTTTCCCATTCACTTCCGTTTCAAGATGGCGGCCTCTGATTTAACAATGACAAGCCAACTAGACAAGTGCAAATGCTAGCTGTTTCCTGTAATGCTGGCTGAATGGCTCACCTATCATAATTTTTACTGTTTCATGGAAAAAGAGCATCCAATTCAATAAAGTTGGTCCAGTAACACTTACCCTAAATACAGGCCGTTTGAAAAAGAACGTCCTATTTTTAATGTGCCCTACGCTATTCTAATCACATTCTAATTTCATGACATACAATATTTTCATGTGGTATTTAATTCATCAACTGTTCAAGTTTTGTTCACATAAATGTGAGAATTCAGTTCATGCAGTTGGCAGGCCTGCGTGACCTTGAGAGTAATGGCAACAGCACTCAGTTCAGGTAATCAACACAATGCAATAGCTACTCCGCAAAAAAAGGCGCAGTATGTTATGTGGCTTGTGTAAACGAAGTGTTATAACAGTACAATGTAATTTTAGACATTGAGTATGATGGTGAACCACCTACAGCAAAAACTATCCATTATTGGCTAAAGTCTTTCAAGGAAACCGACAGTGTTTTAAAATCGAAGTCGCCAGGTAGACCAAGACCTTCTGAAGCTACTGTTGAACAAATCCGTGTTTCATGTGTTCAGAGCCCAAAGGAATCATTGGCCAGATGTAGTCTACAATTAGGAGTGCCTAAAGGTAATTTGTACGATATTGTACATAAAAGACTGCATTTGCATGCCTACAAATTACAACTGATACATGAAATTATAACTGATGATAAAAACAAAAGATTGTAGTTTCCTGTTAACTTTCTGCACAGAATTGATGAAAATAACAATTTTTTGAAAAACGATCTGTTTTCTGATGAGACAACATTTCATGTGAATGGAACAGTTAATCGTCATAACTGCAGAATTTGGGGGGCAAAATCACATGTTGCTATTAAGGACCGTGACTCTCCAAAACGTAATGTTTGGTGCGGTTTGATAGAAGATCTAGTGATTGGTCCTTTCATTTTTGTAGAAAGAACAATAAACGGGGACATTTTTTTTTTGTTTAACGTCCGACTGTTGAGCACACTTGGGCTAATGCAGACGATGGGATGATTTATAGCGTATGAAAATGCCAAGCCCTCGCCGGGGATCGAACCCGGGTCCTCGGGGTGAAAGCCTAGTGCGCTATCCACTAGGCCACCGAGGCGGCTATAAACGGGGACATATACTGTGACATGTTGACAGAGTATGTCTTTCCCCAAGTGGAAGATATTGAGGTGGAAAAAGGGCTTGTGTTTTTCCAAAAAGATTGCACCCCACCTCATTACAGTAACTGTGTGCGCGTGGCTCGACACCCGCTCTCCAGGAAGGTGGATAGGCAAGACCAAATCTCTTGGCCATCATGAAGCTTGGACTTAACCCCACTTGAATTTTTCTTTTGGGGACCCATGACAGCAACCATTTGTGGGAAAAAATCATAGCGGCTGTTGAGACAGTTACACCTGCTATATTGGTGAATACCTGACGAGAAATGGAATATTGTTCCGACATGTATAGGGCAACAAATGGATCCCACGTTGAAGTTTACTAACTTTAAATAAAATTTGAAGGTATTATCTCATTGTATGTACTCACCGACGTAGTTTTTCATTAATTTCACCATTAAATTTACATATAAAACTAGGGAGTACTTTTTCAAACACCCTGTATTATGGTTGTCTGTTGAACTGGTGGACAGTCTACTGTTCTGGTAACTACTAGTAACTTGGGACATTGTGGAAAATGTTTGGTTTTTGTTATGAAAAAAATTAAAACGATATTGTTGTACCATTTATTTCATAAAAGAACTGAAATTTAAAAAAAGTATAACTTCAATGACAACTTACAAAACAATATAATCATATGAACACAATAAAGTACATTGTAATAACAATGGACAAACTTATTCTAATGGAAATACAAACAAATTGTTTCACTTAATATACTTAAATTTGAACATGCAAATACTGCAAAAGTCTATGCAGTTTACTTTTCTTCTTTGTTTACTTGTCAAATAAATCTAATATGCTGCAAACTAAATGTATGAATAATCAGACTTATATATATTTTTAAAAAAATTAAAAACTCAACTAGGACATTGAGACCCAACTGTCATCGTATGAGTGAAAATAATACTTGACTTTATAGTACTGATATTAATATTTAACATCAAGTAATCACAACATCAAGTAAATTTTTAATAAACAAGCCTCATTCATACCTGCTCTTAAAAGAAAACAGGAAAAACAAAATGTCAGAGGTAACAAAGTGGAATCACAAGGTCTTTCCTTACTCTTCAGATACTTATAGCTATGCACCTACAATAAGTCAGAATAGTGAAATCATATTTGAGAAATAAAGTACATTGTAATAACAATGGACAAACTTATTCTAGTTGTAATATAGATTAAAAAATTGTTTCACTTAATCTACACAAATTTGAACAAGCAAATACTCTTCTTTGTTTACTTGTCAAATAAACTTAAAATTATTATCTGATACTACTGAATATAAAAGAAACTATGATAAATAATATGCTGTAAACTAAGACTTTTATGATTAAAAAAGATTAAAGACTTTTATGATTAAAAAAGATTACAAACTCACTTAGGACATTAAGATCTAATTGTGGTTATGTGTGTGAAATTAATATTAGTTGACTTTACAGTACTGATATTAATATTTAACATCAATCACATCAATGAAATTTTAAATAAACAAGCCTCATCCATACCTGCTTTTAAAAGAAATCAGCAAAAACAAAATGTCAATAGAGGTAACAAAGCGGGATCACCATTCTTACCTTACTCTGATGATCCTATATATTTGATATTGATATATATATATATTCCTACAATAACTCAGAATACTAAAATCATATCTAGGAAATGTGACAGACTAAATTTGACTGCATTCATGTCATCTAAAACAGTCGCAACTTGTGAACCGTTCAATCCTATTTTAGTGAAAGATAATTCTTCAGTGCATAACTTATTTGTCTTACTGCTGGAGTTTTACCAACACATCATTTTATTTTTAAAAAATATTTAAGATTCGAAATAATTTTAATACTTATTCTAAAAACGTTGGTAAAACACCATTTAGAAGATATTAATCACAACAGTTTTAATAGTGTGTAAAATTGTGATTACATTAGATAAAGGTGGGGCATAAAGGTGAAACATGTCATAAGAAATTAAAGTTATAAAATAAATAACTAAAAGATTTAAACTTTAAAATCTTAAAGTTAAATTAAAATTAAATTAAGGTTATTAGTTTAATAATTAATTAATAATTAAAAATAAGGTCAGATCATAATAAGATTGATGTGATTGTTTTCTATAAAGTGTAGACTACAGAAAGAATGGAGCTACTGATTTTGTTCAGAGAAAACAAAATTTTGCAAACTATTTAATAACTAAAAGACACATTAAACAAATTTTAAACGAGGGTTTTAAGGTATATAAAAATTGATAATATGAATTAAACTCAGGGGATTTTAATTATATGTAATGAAACGAAATTAATTAAATAGTAATTAAGACTAAATGCAAGTATTGTAAAAAAGCAAAAATAAAATTAAAAAAACAAATTACGTAATTAAAGTAAAAAAAACCAAGTGAGAAACATGGTATCTAGAAATTTAATCAAAAAACTGCTAAGGTTCAGAAGGATGAGCTGAAAACAACTATGCCTGCTTCAGGCAAATCACTCCACCTGTTCCAGAGCTACTAAGATGACAGAAATTAGGAAACCAAAACAAACATGGCAAACTGATTACAACTCTTGGGTAATGTGCAGGTGAAACAAACAAAATTTGACTGGCAGAATCAGTGCTACCAACCTAGTAGGTCTAGAAACTGAAATCACTAATTAACAAAATTATTAGTTACTTGAAGATAAATGTGCCTGAAGGACAGACAACTGTTCAGTTAACACCTAGGCATTAAGACACAGCATCTAAGACCCAAAGATGATGAGAACAGAACATTTTAAGGAAGATCTACGAAGATCAAAATTCAATGAAGTTTCTATTTTGTTGGAGCCACACCGAGTCAGTGTCCATACCAGGATGGAAGAAATTTCATTCTTATTTCAAAATTTAAGGCAAAATAAATGCTTTCTGGTGGTTCAAAATATTAGGAATCACACGCACACACATGCATACACACAATAGACAAAATAATCTTAATGTTTGAGAACCGAAATAATCACCTAAAATGCCAACAGAAAGAAAGAACATTCTGTTTTTCCATCACATGTACACTTGCGTCGCAACACTACAGTGACGGAAATTGCAGCACGTAATGCATTCTATATGCTAACACGATGAAGGGTTAAAAGGCTTTATCTGCCTAGACTTAACTTGGTAGTGGGTTGCCTTGCCGCACTGTTAATAATTTTGTTGTGTTGCCATGTTGTCTAATACAATACTACTTATTTTGTTTATTGTAATGCTGTACTCAGAGTAATTACAAATTATGTCTCTTTACATATGATATAAAAATTATCATTATTTTTAACAAAATTTAAAGAGCAGCTTCCAAGATTGGATCATAAAACGCAAGTGTAGGAACTTTAACACATTCCATCAGAACTAAAAAACAGTAATCTAGCAAAACAAATATAAATAAAAGTACTCAATGTTTATGTGCCTAGGTAATTTTAAGATCACGAGCTGCGACTGATCTGACATTCAGTCTTCAAATATAGTATCACAACATATTTAAATACAAAAAAACAAAGTTTACAAAAAATACAGTTTTAAGCATAGTAATAATAGGAATCACATATATATACTTATATATTATATCACAATAATTATAACACACACAAGTAAAAGTTATGACTTATCAAGACTCTTTCAATGAAGGAAAGAATAGCATTCAACCATTTCCAATTTTAAAAGACATTCCATAAAAATATTTTTAAATATTTATATCTGCATAATTTATGAATTTTATTCATGTAAATTTTGTTTGGTTCTAAATATGCTTATAATGTGTTTTCCTGGGTTTATATAGATCACGTCTCTATGTAAAACTTACAAATTTAAACTTTTTACCTTTAAACCTTTTACCTTTACCTTTAAACATTTTACTAAATAAAATCTTAATCATTTAACTCAACACCAAAAAGAATCTTTCAAATCTATTTCTTAAAAACTTAACTCTTCATAAATCCCAGCATAACTCAGAAACTATTTGTTTGATTTCTTTGAAAAAGTATTTATGCTATATTTAAATTTAAATGTTTTATCTTGTCATCGTACTTTTTTGAAAATGCTAATATTTCCTTAAAATATATTACTGAAACAGGATATCCGCTGACAATGACAGAAAAAAAAATCAGTATAATTCAAGACTTGATGAATATATCAAAATATTTTGTTTTCTTAGTTACACTGGTTGTAAATAAAAATTGGAAAAGCCTTTAAATGATTTTGTTTCAAATGGAAAAAACTATGTATCAAAAGAGTTAGGCAGTAACCACAAAAAAAAGTGATAATCAGTAATGGTCTTGTGCATGTGCACTTCTAAGGTTTTCTTGAAACTAATCATAATATATTTTATGCCGTTAACTCTAATCACAATATATTTTATGCCGTTAACTCTAATCATAATATATTTTATGCTGTTAACTCTAATCACAATATATTTTATGCCGTTAACTCTAATCATAATATATTTTATGCCGTTAACTCTAATCATAATATATTTTATGCCGTTAACTCTAATCACAATATATTTTATGCCGTTAACTCTAATCACAATATATTTTATGCCGTTAACTCTAATCATAATACTGTAAACACTTTGGCTTTCTACAGTGTATATTCCCACACTTCATACTTAAGAAGTAGTGAAGTTCTTCATTTTGTTAGCAAAAATTAGAAAAATACTTTGTATTTCAGATTGTTAGTAAAAATTAGAGAAGTACTTCTTTTAAATTACAATGTTAGTGATCGAAGTTTAATAATTATGCATTACCAAAATTTCTTATAAGTACTTTTAATTTTCTTATAAGTTACTTTACCAATAATAATTTTTTCAAAAGTCAAACTTTTTCCAGACTGCTAAACTTTCCAAGAGTTCTTGAAATTTAACATCAATGTAAAACACCCTGTAAAACAAATATTTCTGATTACATGAATAGATAATAAATCAGTTAATATGATTTACAAAAAATAAGTGGTCCAGTGCTGTGTATGAAGGTTTTATGTTTTACTTACCATATTAATATAAACTTTTTAGATTATTTCTGTAAAAAACAGATCTCTACTGGACTCTTAAAAATGAATTAAATAATTATGGAAAGTAGCATAAGATAAAACCTAAGATTTATCACTGAATAGTTAAAATATTACATAAACTATACTGGTCATCTTGTTCCGTGATTCATTTCTTGTGACAGCCAACTGATTCCTTTTCCTTGTTTCATAATTAATATTTTTTCCAATGAAATCAATACAATTATATATATAAATATTGACTTAAGTACCTCATTAACACGGTTTTGCATGAAAGTAATGTTATATTAAAGTTAATAAATGAATTTGTAAAAATCTTAAAAACTAAAACATGTAATACAAAAACATGATTTGCTGTTGCGCTTGTGTTGCTAGCGATGGCAAACTCTCTAACTGCACTGCATCAAATAATATTTATTTAGTTTAGTTATGTAACATTGTAACAGGAATAAGGAAGGGAACACCTCAC
The DNA here is from genome assembly GCA_022606455.1 of Callitettix versicolor. Classification (NCBI taxonomy): domain Eukaryota; kingdom Metazoa; phylum Arthropoda; class Insecta; order Hemiptera; family Cercopidae; genus Callitettix; species Callitettix versicolor. The sequence continues at coordinate 14,878,079 of CM040182.1, read as the reverse complement.
TACATGTACACAAAATTTTTGATTAACAATATTTATAAGGCACAGTGGCTACATTTGCGTATGATATTCCTGTACTAGCTGTTGGCGATAATGTTAAAGAAGCAACAGAAAAACTGCAGAAAACCATCCTGAAAGTTATTGTGTGGACCAAAAACTGTCATACTTAACGTTCAACTCATATTAATTTTACTTATAAAAAAGAAAAAGTAGTGCCAGTATTAATAAACAATAAAATTATTCCATACAGAAAGGAATTTAAATATTTGAGAATGAATACTCAAAGCTGAACTGGAAGTACACATTATAAAAAAAAGAAAGGGGCTTGAGATTAAGTTTAAGATAATGCACTGGCTGTTTAGACGTAATACAGGATTAAGTATAAGTAATAAATTACTCTTATACAATCAAGTTCTTAAGCCGGTCTGGTCCTATGGACTGCAAATTTGAGGATGTGCCAAGGGAAGTAATGTAAAAAAATTCAGATTATTGAAAACAAAATTCTTCCGGTAATAGTAATTGTGCTGTTGTACATATGCAATGAAAATATTCATAAAGACCTTAGAGTGAATACAATTGATGATGGAATGGAAATTCAGAACGAAGACAGCTTCGAACTAAACCCGTAGACTTGTTGCAGTGATACTATATCGAGCTGAGACTGTAGCTGACAACCAGAGCCATTCAGTGGAACGTTATCCAACACACATTGACCTATTTAAGTTATAATTACTAGATAAGTTTGTACTGAATTGTAGTCCTCAGTAAAAATTAAAAAAAAATATATTTATGTAACATTTTAAAAAAGTAATAAAACTGCTATTAGAGTGTTATGAAGTCTGTGTGTATATAAATGCTAAAGTACAGTTTATGTAATATTTGTACTAGAATTTTTTTTAAATTTCTGCTACCAAACTAAAAATATAAGTCATGTATCATGTTCTTCTCAATTCCTTGTTTTTGTTATTAATTAGTTGATGTTGCTCTTCAGTCATAACTCTTTTATTAATTGTAACATTTTCATTGTTAATTTCATTTTAATTTATTTCCTAATCGTCGAAATCTCTCTCATTCATTTTTTTCTTAATATTCGTCCTTCAACTAAAACATGTTTTTTTTAAAATAATTTTATTGTCAATTTTATTTATAACTTGAAATTTTAACATAACTTCAACTGAAATGATATTGAAGCAACAGCTGTTGTGCGAAATCAGCTGTTTAAAAGTAGTCACAATTATATTATTTTTACATATACAATAGCATAAATGCAATATGATATTGGCAAGCATTGCGCAAAATCCAACATCACAACCAGCCCTATAACATGATACATGTTAAAATAACTGTTGATGACTTAAAACGAGGAACATAAAGTAGCTAAGATATCTTCATCAGTCAGATAATATAAAAAAAAAAAATAGTGTTGCACAATTGCGAGATGTTAAGATAGGGTCCATAGTATAAAATAATAATTGAGTCAACCATCAAAACCAGTCAAATTGAAACAATGAGATGTGTGACAATTGCTGATGATTGTCAGTTCAACGGTCTCTGATTGCTGACTCGGCTTCTGGTGTAAAGCTTTCCTTTTTCTTGATTCCTTTTATTTAGTTCTTTTCAGTTCAGACGATTCAAAATTCTAATTATTGATACTATTAAAAACAGTGCTTGCTACAATTAGCAAAAATATACAAACAACAAAAATCCAACTGAAAATTTTATAGTTACAACAAATTTTTTTTGCAAAATAAATAAAAATGTAAAAAAATCTTATTCCATGCATAACTTTCAACATTTTTCAAGGGAATATCTGCTGGTCTGCAAGAAATGCTTGGAAAAGTTTTTGGCAATACTGTACAAATAAAATAAATAATATTTATTTTTAAATAAATGTACTAATAATAAACTACTCATCCAGAATTAAATTAAGAAACAATTTATTTAACTTAAAATTTAATTATAATATTTAAGAAACTACCTTCATACACAAAAAACAGCCTCATAATTGACTCAAAAAACATAATTTTAAATTAAATAAGAGCGGTTAAACCTAATTGAAAGGATTAAGATCTCCACTATTTAATTGGAAATATCAAATAATACGAGGTGTAGCAATTAATTACTGGACTGGTGCTACAACACATTTTCTTGATCACTATTACAAAGTTCATTCCCTTTGATGTACTCTCCTTGCCAATCCTTACAACACTTCATTCACACAAATTTTCCATTGTTTAAAGCAGGGTTGAAAGTCCACTTCTGTTAGCTTGTTGAAAACCTCCCACCATTTTTGCTTTCACCACTTTTACACTGTGAAATCTTGTCCCATTTAGCTCCGATTTGACCCAATGACACAAAAAAAAGTCAGAGGGACAGGGTGGGCAAGTACAGTGGGTGGTTCAACATGGTGATGCCATATTTGCAAAGAATGATTTCACAGACAAGGTGCAATGGTCAGGCATATTGTCTTGGTGAAATATCCAAAATTGCTCTTCCTCAAATCAGGTCTTCATCTTCTCACTTGTTCACAAAGGGTTGTCAGACCTTGACATAATGTTGATTGAGCATCTGATCTTTGGACATCCAGTGAATATAGAAATATTACAGACGTACATGTGTGCTTCAAAATATATATATATGTGGGTTTTACCCAGTTTCACAAGAAACTTTAGGTTGTTGATGCTCTAAATGAACATTTCACATTTTTTCAAGGAGATGCTAGCGTAAACAGTTGAACAAACTTGCTTGTTTGTTATAGCTTCATTCAAACAGCGAGACTTAGCATCGAGCTCAGGATGGGAGAAACACCAACAGACAGGTATGTTTAAACCTGCCGTGGTGCACTCGCTATTTGCCAGTAACAGCAACAGGGCAGTTATTTAATTGCCACACCTCATATTTCCAACAACACGTATTCCGATCACAAGTTGTTGATTCACTTGATTGTTTATCTATGATTTAGGCCTGCCTGAATGTTAAGTAAACATGTAAGTTTAAGTATAGGCAATATGTCAAAAACTAGATGACACAGTCAGCTGGAGGACTCAGATAGTAAAAACAAATCAAGTCCAATGCAATTGAGAAGCATCAGTGCTTTTACAATCAAACAAATGACTAACACATCTCATAATTGTGCATCACTAAAAAAAAGATACATATTTGTATAAAAAAAAGAAAAATGTCCAACTTTTTTTATTTAGTCCGGCAAACATTTGCCAAGATTTAGACTTACTGTAACAATTACCTGTAATATTTAATAAAGGTCTTTCAACCAATCATAAGTGGCTCCCTCCTTTACTGTTTGAGACATTAAGAAGTAAAAGAGAAGTGCATTAACAGAGGCATTACGAACAGCTTCTTCTTCAGAGCTGCCTTTACCAAAAAATGATCGAGGAGGAGAACTGTCAATGTTCATTATTAAATGAACAGCACTTTCTACTTTATCTGAAAATAAAATATTTAAATATTAAAAATAAGCCAAAAAAGCGACTGGTTACAATATACAATTTTTGTAGGTTTTCAGGGGCTCGTTGGTTGAGATGGTAAAGACACCAGTCAGTCTACTGCATCTCTAAATTTGTAAGAAGTTGTAGCTTGTAGACTACAGTTACTGCTGTATTAACACCAATCCCTCGTCCTCATTAGTTTAATTGGCATAAGTATAGACGTTTATCAACAACAACAAAATTGTAGCTTTCTTATCTAAAGTTATAAATAACCTTGGTATAAATTTAGAAAACTTATCAAAAGTATGAATATCACACTTTTAATTCGTACTGAAATTAAGTAGTTATTAATGAACCAAATATTAAAGCCTGCTCAAATTCAGCACTTCAAATAATAAATGAAGCGTTTATTAATATTGCAGTGCATTTAAAGGAAAAAATACAAAATCAAAGCAAACGTGGTAAGGACGTGTTAAGAATACGAGGAAGTGGAATTAGTATGTCAAAATGGAGAATATTGAAGATTACTGCCAGGATACTGAAGGGAAGATCTAGAAAAAGATGAATTAATGAAGTAAGAAGAGACTTTAGAAGACTTCAGTTGGAGAGGTTTAGTAAAAAACCAGACCCAGCAGTGAGGCCTTAATGGATTTTTTTGTTTGTTTTTGTTTAATGTCCAACTATTGTGCACACTTGGGCTAATGCAGACGATGGGATGATTTATAGCGTATGAAAATGCCAAGCCCTGGCCGGGAATCGAACTCGGGTCCTCGAGGTGAAAGCCCAGTACGCTATCAACTAGGCCATTGAGGCGGCGATTTATACATTTTCCTCTTTTTAAATTATTTTCCTCTGTTTCATATTTTTATAATTATTAAACTAAGCAATTAAAAAAATGGACCTTGATTTATGCAAATCCACTGTAGATCAAAAACACACTGAAACTATTATATTCTTAATCATAGAAAACTATTTAATCTGAATAAACTAGAAAAAAAGTAAGAATTTTTTTTAAATAAAGAACTTTTCTACCAGACTTTCCAACTGTGTCCAATATACATTATTGTACTTTCTATATTTCCTATTCCGAAATATTAATATTACTCATGAGAAACATTACAAATTTATTATTAATCAATTTATTATCATACAAGTTATTACTATATTAATCAGGAGTATTTTTTTAATAAATTATCAACTGAGAAATGAATAATATATATACTTCGCACAAGTCAGAACAGACCTACATGACGCAGGAATAGACTCAACAGATGTTGAAGATAGACACGCATACAGGAGAAAGATGCTCGGTTGGAAGGTCCCAGATAATGAAATCCCAAAGAGAGCAGGGGTAAAATGGACAGAGGAGCGGAAGAGAATCCATGGGGACAGGACGAGGGAGGTGTGGAGGATTAGAAGGAACAAGACATGAGTCAGAGTGCTTTGCGTGATCCAACAGGGTCTATGCGCAGATAATAATAATATATATATATATACTTACTTGAATCAGTAGTCATTGGTGGCTTTTGTGGTTTTTTATTAGCCTGTTTGTTATCTTTCTGGTTAGGTTTTCGTCCTCCCCTTCCTGTGTTATTCTCTCCTGGTTTTTTCTTCTTCTGCGACTCCTTTTGCTTATTTCCTTTTGAGTCTTTATCCCTTTTAAAAGTTTTATCAATTTCTTCTGATAAATTGTAATACAAGTCCTCGTTTGGATCATCATCATCAGATGAATCAGACCTCTCTCCTGGAGGTCTTGTTTTCAGCAACATTATAGAGTATGTCACTTTTAATTCTGACACTATTTTCTTTACTAAGCTCTCTGGATTGTCATGACTTTTGATCCAAGATGGACTTTTCTCCTAAACAAATAAATACGGATATTTTTTTAATAACTATTACTTTATATTAATGAACTCATATTGCCCATATCAACAGTAATTAATGTAGAAAATATTATTTTAAAGTTTCAATTCTTATAAACCTTAACAAATACAAGTCTAACCAGTTTTTGTTATTTACATTTTTTTAAACTCTTTGGCTGCTGGCCTGCCCAGTAGCATGCCCTACCTACAACTGCTGGACTATTTTACCAGAAAAGTACTAATACAAGTATATATTTAAATATACATATATATATATATATATATATATATATATATATATACACAATTTATCATTTTAAAAATATTAAAAAAATCACTCTTGTAAATATTATGTACGATTTATTAGTGTAGTAAGTTTATGTTTCAATCAAATTTTAGTTAAATTTTTAATTTCTGATTGAAGAAATAGTTTAAAACTAAGTTTGAACTACAATAAATCCTACTGAATATCCTAATTTCATAGGTATAGTTATATATTCTGGTAAATACTGAATGTTTTCATACATATCTTAACATTAATCTGAATTGTCATCATGAACACCAATATGCATTACATGTAGCTTTTTTAGCTACACAGTAAACAAAACATGAAGGACAAAGCTATGTTGCAGCTCTTATAATTTCATTTCTGTAAATCCGAAAAATAGTGGCAGAAAAGTTAACTAAAAAGATCAGTGAATTCAGAAATATAGACTTCAATGCTATCTACTGGATTTATTTTCAACCATTACTCACTAAAGTATAGCAATAATAGATCGTTATGTAGCACCTGAACAATATAGGTTTATAGGATTAAACAATATAGCAGGCAAGTAAGGAACAACGAGAGGGTACATAATAGTTAATTTGTACTATAAATGGAGAAATAATAATAAGACTTAACATCCAATAATAATAACAATATGACAAACTGTCAAATTTTATCTTAGTAACTTCTTAATTTAGACTATTAAAAAACTGAAAATTATTATTGTATATAAAAAATATTTTATAATGTTAGCGAACATCAGGATACTGCTGAATCTCCATATGCAAATATTTCTGCAGATATCCAATATTCAATCAAGACCTTGTCCTTCTGTATGTAAATTTAGGACATGGCACTAGGTTACCCAACACATAACCAAACTTGAAATGTCAAAGTTTTTTTTTAAATATTCTGATTTAAATTAAAAAGAAATAATACAAATTCTTGTTTTAAATAAATCAATTTGTCTAAGTTTACAATTTTTCCATCGCAATATATTCATGCCTTGACAATTCTGTTACAGTTATTCGAATGACAGTTTGACATGCCGTATGAATTTTGTACATGTATATTATGTAGGACATTCAATAAATGATTGAAATTTAAGAAAACATCTTATTTAAAGATTATATTTACTAAATAAAAAAGTTTTTTATCACACACTCTTAACCCTTTTGCTGCTGTATAATGATCTATTATCACTGTAATTTACTAACGAGAAATTCATCTATTGTAACTCTGCTTCAGTCGGTATTAGTTCATATATAACATAACGCACGTCTCGGAAAAAAGTCAAGCAGTTTTATTTAGGTCATGCACGTTACAAGGCAGGCCAGTAGCCAAAGGTACTGTGGGTCATAAACATATGACCCTTAATATAAAACAAGAAATATTTGTAAAGATGTTTTTATACTCTTTAATCTTAAAATAAAAAAGTGTTTGTAAAAAATATTTGTAAAAAGTATACACTACATGTATTGGTTTAGTGTTATTTGTGTCTTTATTACGACTAATAGTAGATACTATTAAACTTTGCTAGAGAATTATTTGCTGCAGTTAAAACTAAATGCTAATATGTTGTACAAATAATTTATACAATTATTAGCTGTTTACCTAAGCTTCGTTACAGTATTTTTAAAGGAACAAAAATTACACGAGCAAGTTTTTTTTTAGCAAAAAAATATACATAATAATTTGAACTTATGTTTTGTGTTAATAGTTTATGGAGAAATTATGTCCCTTAAATTCACTTTATAAAAGTCTAAATGTAATTAAATCCAATTATTGTCAAAACAACAGCACTACCTATGGGATTTAATTCAAACTAGTCTTTAAACACAGTAGTTGTGGAAAATAACTTTTTACAAAAAGAGATATGGTAGTGAAATCACTTTCTACACACTCTTGGCACTAATAAGAAAAAACTGTTAAATTTTCAGGACACCGGTTCAGTAGTTTTTGATATATACATCTATCTATCTATCTATATATATATATATATATATATATATATATATATATATATATTCATTTTCTCATACCACCTTTCATAAAATTGTAATTACAGAACTATTCAAGAAACTGGAAACGTCTAATCTTTTCTTTATGCTTGCGCAAACAATATGCATAAAATAATGTCAATATTTTCTCGTAACTACTTTATTATAAACTAAAGAGGCTGGAAAATGCCTTAAGTCCACATAATTTAAATAAGACATATTTTAAAACACCAAACTACCTCTTTGCTGTTTGATTGCTATTAAAAATATAATACTATGTAAATTTTGAGAAATGTTTCATTAATTTAACTATATTTTTAAATTCATTTTGAAAACAAAAACGTGCAATGACCAACATATTTCCTAGATTCAGCTTATATTTTTAATTAATTAATAAACTTCATAACTCACACATTTAAATATCAAGGAAGTATCAATACAAAACAGTCACTTCTGAGAAGAGATGTAAACATACCCCTAAAAGTTTACTCTAGCCTTGCAGTATTCAATAAACCTTTTTGCTTCAGATGGATTCAATCCTACAGTTAACGTTAAATATAAACCATGATTGATGATTTCGATACTATATCATTTGACTGACATTGACTCTCAAAAATATTTCTCATTTACATAATAAGTTTATAATTTAATTGGGAGAAGTAAGTTTAGCAATAAATGGTAAATAATGTTTCAATGCATAATAATTATAACATATTTAAAGAAACAAAACTGAATTAACATAGATAAGACTTAATAACATGTTCTCATATGTATGTAATGTGATTTGTATATGACATGTATAATGTCAACATTTAACAAATTGTTAAGTAACGATTTGTGACCACCAGAGTAAAAAACAGAATTAAAATAATTTTGTTTTAAAGTAATAGTATCTACCTTTAATCTATTGAGAAAGGTTATAAACATAGGCATAAAAACTGTAAATTCAGTAATATTAGCAATTTGTTTTTTTTTAAATTTTGTATTCTTCAATACTAATAATTTGCCTTTATTTGTTATGATTCAATGTTAATAATATATAAATGCCTTTGATTACTCATTAATAATAATGAGTTTTGTGAAAATGCAAAACCAATTTTTGACAACCTATATATAAATTATTTTCTCCCATAATAAAAAATAAAAGTAATCTTCCACACAAAACAAAACAATAACCATACACGACTTATTGATTACAAAATTATTTGCAGGAATAGATGGTAATAAATGTTATATAATCTCTACAAAATGTTGAAATATTACACAAACTTCGTTAAGTAAAAAAATTTGATCATGAACCCTTTTAAACTATGTTATTAGGTTTTTGACACAATATATAAAGAAAAAAAAGATAGTTATAGCACAGAAGAAATAATACATAGATACAAAGTTGATGTTTTTGTACAAGAACTTTAGTGTGGCATCTTTTGTTAATATATTTTGAGTTTCAGTGATCACCGGTTATGTCGCAGTATCGCGTATAACGCAGGTCCCCCCTCTTTTTAACGTGCAATGACTGATACAAATATAAATAAATCAAAAGTATTATTTTTTTGTATACACAGTAGAGTCTCAATTAACTATTACCCGTTAAGTTATTTCCGTTATTTAACATTCTTAAACAGTCTCCCATAATAAATAATTTTTAATAAACAATAAAAGTAACTTTCTAGACAAAATAAAACACTATTAATGGACACAACTTATTTATAGCATAGCTGCCGGCAGCTGACATTAATTGCTACCCTAAGCAAACATTGAAAATCGAAAAGCAAATGATTATATCATCTAGTGGAAGAGATAAAAACACTTCAATCTCTCGTATATTACGTATACTCGTATAATACTTGTCAAAAGGTTAAGTACAGATAATATACTGTATTAAAGACCTATATAATACAAATATAAAATTTGTACAACACATAATTAGAGTTAAACAGAAAATTTAAGGAGTTTTACTACATTTTCCAAAATAATAAGAATAAAATATTCTGTGCCATAAACAGATGTACATATGTATATATACATGATATATATATAGACAACAGATGTATATAAAAAAATATATGTTATTTATATCTATCACCAAAAGTACAGTGGTCTATTTCTGGTTATCCAATTAATTCTGTAATTCATCACCCCAACGGTCCCAAGAATAACAGTTAATCAAGACACGACTGCAATTGTTTACATACAAAACCATGACTGGTTATTTGAAAAATACTTCTCCAAAGAAATATTAATAATAACAGATGCCTCTCTCTGTTCCATTCTTATAACTAAATACACAGTCTAATAAATCATTGCTCTATAAAATAGGGTGTAAACATGCTAGGATGCAACTAGTGTCTTATGAATAGTTTATTCTAAATTAATATCTGAGGAGACTAGAGATAAACAAATATATTGTAATAAGCGTGCAGTTAACACATTTTGGTTTAGTCTACATAGCACTACACTTTCTTCACAGAATATACCGCTGTTAGCATACAACAAGAATCTGCTTTGTCTGTGAAAATACACATTATAATTGGCAACCACTATAGCTGTATTTCAATGAGTAAGAACACATTACTGTGTGAGTAATTACAAATTACTGTGTATTTCAAGTTTGTTCAGTAATACAAATGCCCAACTAAAAGAAAACTGGAAGGTTGTTCTAAAACTACCTTAACTCATATGGTGCACTAGCTAAACCTTCTTACAAATGATGATAACCTTAATATTTTCAGGTTGTTCACTATAAACTAAAAAAAAAGAAAAGTACATTATAGAAAGTTAAGCTTACATAAATTTAAATCAGTTACCTTCAGATATTCTAAAGTCGGTGTAGTGTCTACATCTTGAGAAATTACTGTGTGATACTGGGAAAGTGGAAGGCCCAAATTCAAATGGTTTCGTTTTACACCTTCAAGCATCAGTAAAGGAGTGGCATCAGGCTGCAAAATTTTAAACTATTTTATGAACTATGACAAACAACTTTTTTTTTAATTTCAAAATTTACAGTTCACAAGTTAACTGACAGAAAAATGGTTTACACGAAAATCAATAAAATTTAATAGGTCACACCAATAATTATTTTGACCAATAAACCAGTACTAAACAGAATGAATTCAGCTGCTATGCAATTCCATATTCAAGAGTTCTGTACAGTTCCCATTATTTATAATTAATTATCACATCCTAAACACAGTGATCGCTGGTTATACCACGGTACATAAGGTATATAAGATGGGTCCATTCTGCACCCCTTCTTAACGTGTAATAACTCATGCAGATATAAAGAACTCGCATCAAAGTATAGTTTTTTTGTATATAATTGCTTGTGGAGAAATGATTACTGGTTCTTTAAAAAATGCCTCTCTCCCATTCTCATAAAATCACAAATACACATAGTATATGATATGTGATTTCATACACAGTATACATTACTGTTAACTAATATAGGACTTAGAAATACTAAATTGCATCTATTGCCTCAAGAACAGTATTTCTGTTAATTCTTCATAACTACTTAAGGGAGTACAGATTAACCCATTGGTAACGAAAGACGTATATTGCCCGTCCTTCTCTCTCAATGGCTTAAGTATTAAAGACGGGCAATGTCCTTCCTCTACTTCACTGATCTCTTTGCCATATGTTTCTAGCCTAAAAGTCGAATATAGAAATATAAATCTATTTTCAATTTGAGATATTTTTCCTTCGTTTATTTCCGTTGTTACTCGTTAATTTCCGGCAGTTTCTTTGTAAAGTTGTGTACGAATTTGACAGTTGTAGAAACATGGCTTCTCGTGAGGAATTGTTTATTTCTTCGAGTGCATTTGTGTGAGTTTGTTGGGGATATTTTAAATGAAAGTAGTTGTGAGATTAGTGATAATGAAGAGCAAGAAGTTATTGTTGAAAATGACAGTAGTGATAGTGATAACAGTGATGATGAGATCTGTGAAAATAGGCCTAATTGCAGACAATACTACACATAACCTACAAGTAAATGATTGGCAGTGGACTTCTAATCCAAATATAACTAAAATTTTGGTGACATTTTATAGGGAAAATCCCCCCCAACAAGCAAAGCAAGGCCATCTAGAAAGTGTAGAGTATGTACTGCAAGGAAAATGGTCTGAAACAATTTACCAGTGCAAAAAATGAGTGTTCCTTTGCATTTGGAAAATTGTTTTGAAATTTATCATAGTCAGAAAAATTTTTGAAAAGGAAACAAAATGTACATAGTGTAAATATATAAACATAAAAAAATGTTAATATAGTGTTAAAAGTGTTGGCTAAATATGTGTTAACAATTACAACATTATGTAGGATAAAATTGGTAGGTTACTTGCTTTTATTATTGCACATAATCTTAGTGTAAACTACTGAAAAAATTCAGTACTGAAGGCCAATAGCATGTTAGTAAAATCCAGTTTCCAATGGGTTAACAAATATACTGTAGTAAGATTGAGAACTATGTTTTGATTTAGCCTAGTATTACTATTACACAAACTTATCCACAGATTTTTTTTCTTCATCCGATATATTATGGTTAGCACATTAACACAGGTCTACTATGTCTAAAAAAATGTGTGTTATAACCAGTGATTACAGTATTTAGATTTGTGATAGCACTTATGTTAGTATAATAATTACAACTTGTATCAAAATACCTCATTAGTCTCCGGGTCAATCGCTTTTTCTGGCACTAAGACCATTTTATCACCCAAAATATCTGCTAATCTATTTATCATCTGCTGTGAAACCATGTGTTTGGCTTGCTTCTTTGTTCTAGCAATGGCTGTAAAAAAAAATTATATTTAGTTTTATAGATATTTATTGATACTTTACACTGTATTAAAGAAACTTATTTTTTTTTTTTTTTTTTTTGGTGTTTAACATCTGACTATTGTGCACACTTGGGCTAATGCAGACGATCGGATGATGTATAGCGTATGAAAATGCCAAGCCCTCGCCGAGAATCGAACCCGGGTCCTCGGGGTGAAAGCCTAGTACGCTATCCACTAGACCACCAAGGCGGCTAACACAATTTGATACAACATAGATAAAATTGTTTACATATGTCTTCCTAATATATGTAGTAATGTCAAAAATTAAATAACCATTAAACTTCTCAACATATGTTTCTAAATGTATATATTGTGGCTACTAAAATGAACCATAAAATTACTTTTGTTTTGAAAAGTTGATGAGAAATCAAGCAACATATTAAAGTTAAATATAAATGGTTCAACAAACAACATGTTTTAACCAATCTAGCAAGAGAATAAATTGTGAGAAAACCGGACAAAGAAGCGAACATTTTCAGTCTTCGAGAAAGCTCCATCTGTGCACACAATAGTCATCACACAAAAAAGTTATTACATAATGAAGAATTTGATTGAATTTGGACAACTGTGAGTTTTCTACAAAGAATAGTATTTAAAGTTTTCATAAAATAACTATGAAGTGATTCTATGAAAGAATTTTCAATTTTTAATGAGAATTACATGTTTTTGTGTGATACTCGAAACAAAGAAAAAGTTGTATCATAGTACTCAACGCCTAAATTAAACTTTTTAATATTTAAGTTCTTTAAAAATCTGTATACTGTTAAAATATGACTTTCTTCATTGAACTGAAATTTTTTAGTAGTGCACCGAGAAAAAAAACTTCTATCAAAGTCGTGGACTTTCAAAAATACATGTGGTGTGGCAAGACTGAGAGAACATAGATCACAGATCTATCAAACCTTTAAATATAACTGAATTGTACCTTAAAATATAAATAATTTTGTCTCTTTAAATGGCAGTGGTCACAGCAAATAATTTTCTTTCAAGGTTAACTTTTGTGTTTGTTGTAATTCAGTAATTGATAAATTTGTATTCACCTGCTATTTCTTTTTTTCCTTTATACTGTAATAACATACAATGGTTTTGATGTAACTTCTTTTAATTATAATAATAATAATAATAATAACAATAATCAGGAAAAACAAACTTGAATTGGCCTTCCAATTGACGAAAGAAACATACAATAAGAAATCCCTTTCATGGGGGTCCAAAATTAAACATTATAAAACAGTGATCAAGCCGGAAGCACTGTACGCAGCAGAAACATTAACCATGAATCGCATAGGCCAGAAAGAAAAGCTTGAAATAACGGAAAGGAAAATCTTAAGAAAAATTATAGGAACAAAATTTCAGGATAATAAGGTAGTATATATAAGAAATGAAGCTCTCTATAAGAAAATTGAAAAACTGTCAGATACTATGAGAAAAAGGAGAATAAATTTTTACGGCCATCTTCTTAGAATGAACTCCAATAGATTGACGAAACAGGTGTTTGATTTTTTTCCATAATCGTAAAACAAAACCGAACTGGTTTAAAGAAATTGAAAAAGACCTAATAGAATTAAAAATTACAGAAAATTCACTGCTTGACCAAACTGCTAAGATAAGTACCAAGGACGAAAGAATAAGATTCCAAGATAAAACCAAAATAAGACCTAAACCTGTCATTTCGGAAGATGAGTGGAAAAGAAGATCGGAAAGAATGAAGAGCTACTGGGAACAAAGAAAAGTACAGCGCGCAAGAAATGATTGATTCAGCGTACCCCAAAGAGGGTGAAACGAAAAGAAGAAGAAGAATAACAATAATAATAATAAGCAATATTTTTTTTGTTAAAGAATAAATATATCAGTTATAATATTCAACAGCCTGTATATTAATAATTTACATCTTACAACCTACTTGTCAAAGTTCATGAAAGTATTTACTTGAAATTTTTGATTTAAACATTTTTATTTGAGTTGATTTATAACAATAAATTATCATTAATACTGTTTAATCATGTTAGCAGCATGATTTCTAAGCAGTTAAACCTAACTGAAGTGCTTGCAAAGTGATAAGTATAGGCTTGGACACTGAAAAAATTACAAAGTTTCTTAATCTTATGATTACTGTTTAGACACTAAAATAATGCTTTTAATAAACTGAAGCCCGCACAAAAACATAACAGTTTAAAATTAAAAACCTAAGGACTAATTAAGCGTACTAGACATTAAATATGTTTAATAAATACTCACCAGTCTCAGTTCGGGTTGAAACGACACATTTATAAGTGAACAATCTGGCATGAGGTGGTCCTTCCTCACGCACTGGCACATACTCAGGTGGGGGAAGATTGTTTATAATACATAAATCAGTCAACTGTCCCACAAGATTTTCTTTCACAGCACCGGTATAAGGTGATTCACTACATAAATAAATAAATGGCATATAAAACACTGTACAAATTTAATTAAAAAATTCCAATCGAGAAAATTAAAAGGCCTATTTTAAAAATTTATTAATCGGACTTTGCTGACACTTTGGTTTCATGAAAATTGGTACTCAAATCAGTGCAGCAAAGTTTGGTTTCATGAAAATTGGTACTCAAGTCAGTGCAGCAAAGTTAAAATGAAATATACTTAGGTCTTGTGACTAAATATAAAGAACCAATAAGATAGCAATCGGGGTTTATTAAATTTACTCACAACCCATCAATTTATTTATGCTTAAAATTTCTTATGAATCATTATGTAAAACCAAAATGTGATGAGGTCTCTTAGGATATTAACCATTTGTGGTTTCCTTTTTTTAGATTTTGGACCTCGAGAGTTCGCCTACAAATTTTAAATACTGTAAAAGTTCACGTTTTCAACTGTTTTTTTAATTCACTTTAAAACATCAATTATATAAATAAAAAACAAACTTTTTTCACATACAGAATGTCTTAAAAATTTGTGACAGTGAATTTTTATAGACATGAAAATACTTGTACAATTAAAAACAAAAACTGTGGGTCGCTTATAATAGATAATTGTAGTTATCTATTTCATGCACCCCATGTTTTTTGTTTTTAATTGTACAAGTATTTTCATATCTATAAAAATTCACTGTCACAAATTTTTAAGACAATCTGTATGTGATTATGAATATGTATAGGTTTATACATCTCAGTAGATTGATGGATTTATGAAATTTACTTTTTACTTTTTAGTCCATTTTAAAAACATGAATAATTTTTTTTTTATTTATGTACTTATTTTATTACTTTCAGTCTGTTAATTATTTTTAAAACAACAACAAAAAAAACATGGAATGTCGTTATCAAAATTTTTTTGGTTTACTGTAAACTTTGAATTTCCAAAGGTAAAATCAGAACATTAGCGTACTGCTGAATCATTGACGTCAATGCAACTATATTTACTTTTTAAAACATATGTTTTGAAAAAAATGTAGGCTTCAACAAAAAACGAGTTATGTGTTTATTAAACTTGCCAAAAAGCAATAAAAAATCCTAGTCAGGTGTTGGGTTCAAACCGACACTTCCAACCGGAAACCAGAGCTTAACACCAGCAACTTAGACCAGTCGGCTAATCTGGCTAGTACTGAACAACAGCATTACTACCTATAGCGAGAAAAACAGATGGAATGTCATTATCGTACATTTGGTTAAGCCGAAATAATGGTCAAACAATTTCAATAATAGTGTCCATGGCACTTCAATATTTACAAATAAGCCAATATTATTGTATTGTCATCGAGTTTAGAGCTGTATACAAAACTTCAAACTTCTAGCTCATAGGGAAGTTATTTTAAAATTGATTACAAAATTCCACCCAGACAAAACCCAAGTGACTTATAAAAATGTGATAAAAAATATATACAGTTGAACTTAGTTATAACAGCCTCAGATGTCATGGAACTTAAAAGTAGCGTAATTTTGTTAAAAGTCCAGAAAACATATATTATTAATGTTATCCCCCTTAATTAATTATAAAAATTAATAATATATGTTTTATGGACTTCTAAAAAAAATTATGCTACTTTTAAGTTCCATGACATAATATCTGAGGCTGTTATAACTAAATTCAACTGTATATATTTTTTATCACGTTTATCACATTCAAACTAAAGCATTGAAATGTGTGTGTGTGTGTGTGTGTGTGTGTGTGTGTGTGTGTGTGTGTGTGTGTGTGTGTGTGTGTGTGTGTGTGTGTGTGTGTGTGTGTGTGTGTGTGTGTGTGTGTGTGTGTGTGTGTGTGTGTGTGTGTGAGAGAGAGAGAGAGGGGGGGAGGTGTGTGTGAAGATATTTGGTAACTTTTATTTATTCACTATTATAAGACAAAGGAACTTACACATCTATGTCTTCTTCAGGCTCTACGTGTGCTGATTCAGTAAGAGCTTTATTGTAATGCATCCTTTTTAAGACATTGCGGGCTGCATCATGTTTCGCTTCTTTTTTAGATTTTCCGCTTCCTATTGCTATAGAGCAAAGCCAAAGAACACAACATAAATAAAGCATTGAAATACGAGACTATATAGGAAAACTTCTATTAAAATGATTTAACCCTTCACACACTGTTCATTCAAATCCCTGTCTAGTATAAATTTGCATAGGGTCAGTAAACAGAGATTCCTGCAAATACACATTTACCATATTGTGTACTATACAATTCAAAAATCATCCAACAGAGTACAGGCAAAAACAAGTTCAGTATATCTGTAGGAGTCTGAATAGTGATTCTGTAAGATTTTAGGTTATGATAAATAATATTCAAGGTTGTTGCATTATTATAGTGACACTTCCTACAATGATGTGGTTTCCTACTATCACTCTCAGTTGCTATATTTCATTCTTTTTTTTTATAAATTTATATTTACAATTATTTTAGCCTTTAAATTAAATTAATTAGTTATTGGAAGAAAACTGTGTAGAACAACATATCAAAGATATATTATATGACCTGTTTTTGCAATGATCATTCTAAAAAATATTTGCAAGGACATGATTTAAAAAAAAATAAAATTAATAGACGTAAAGGGAAGATCTTAACTTTTACAGTAATTTTATAATCTAATCAAACCAGATACAATTCTTGTAATATAAACAAACAGTTTAATAAATCTCTCATATCTAGCACAGCATGCCAGATTGCATTCAATACTGTTTCATTCCATATTACTACGTGAGGAGAGCAGAGATAAAAATATACTGCAGTAAACGTGCAGCTAACATATTTTGGATTAGCATACGTAATATTACAAGCTTACCTATAGAATTTTTCCCCTTTATCTAATATACCACTATTACAATTATAACAGGGATTTGCTTTGTCAGTGAAAATGCTCATTAAAATCAGCGACCACTGTATTTTCAAGGTTCTAAAAATTTTGTGGTATCTCTGTACAGTGGTTTTAAAACTACAGTGATACATCTGTATACACAAGCGTCATATGGTAACGGTCTTAATACGTTCCAGAACTAAGACAGTTATCTGAGCAGACTGCTGTGCGAGTCAGCATTTACAAGACACAGGAAACATTTTAATTTGTTCAAAAACTGAAAACAGGATTTAATCAACAATTTAAAACTTGCACACAAAGACACTTTACGTTTTGTTAAATTTAAAAATCAAAAATATGTAACACGATAATGTTATAACTGTTTAAATTTTTTCGCTAACAAAACAAACACACAGTAAAAGGGTTGATGACACACTAAGTAAAATAAGGTACAATGACAGAAAAAGGAATAGGAGTGAGCCTTCTGAGAAGAGATAACTAAGAAATTTCATGGCCTACAAAAAACCGAAAACCCATCAATCAAAGGCTTGTTTGTATTAACTCAGCACAATGTTTATTTCTGCAGCACAGCACAATGGGTATTTATGCAGTGTAGGTTGTTTTTTTTCATAGTTACTTTTGAATATATTTTTTTTTATACCTTATTATATAATCCACTCGGAAAATAATTTTTTAAAAAGATTACTTATGATTTTAGGCTGTTTTTTACAGAACTATATTGTAGCATCACTGCTATTTACATTGCGTTAAATATATTAAATTCCATACAATGGTTTACCAGTCGTGAGCATTATTATTAACTACATAAACTTACTACTCATGCGCGTTACACATTATAAATGACAGCCATTACTAAATGTTAAGGTTTATTCCTTCTTTCCTTAGTTCGTTCTCGTAACAAAAACACTGTTAAAATGGCGTCTGTTACTTATGAACTTCATGATTTGCTATTTTTGTGTTAGGTTTACCACTTAACAAAAATGTCATTTAGGTAATTAATTTATTTTTTTAATAAAGGCTTTCCATTTTTTTAACGATCAAAAACATGTTACCCCACTTTCACATGGTAGCAATTTTGAGGTTATTCAGGTCATTTTGATTTTTGATTTTTTTTCATATTTCCCGTGCTTTCCGAGCTTTTATATTTTGGATTATTGCTTTTTGGCATGTAATAAACCGTTTTGATAAAAAAAATAATAGAAAAATCAAAAACAACCTATACTACATATTTACTGTAGCCTAAACTGTTACGCGGGTCATTTTTCATTCCACGAATTAGACCGTTCTCCAGGTCGACCATTAGTTGAGGTGTCACTGTATTGTTATTACTTCACAAGTTATTATATAGGTATAGTCCACATGCTTTATACATGTGGAAAATCGATTAAAAGTGTGTAGCCTAATCAATTTAAAACGACTTTCAGACTAACAAAGTCTTAGGTAGTCGTTTGTTGAACAAAACCTAGTCGTTGAAACAAAACTTAAACAAACAAATAATGTCAGTTGAAAGTTTTCATGGGGAAAAACAAATGGGAACATAATTAACACACTGCCTATTTATAAAAACAACTATACACATTTTATGACATCAAAAATATCAGTGTCATCTGAAAATTACCACTGCAGGACTGATGTATGGTTAGAAAACTGCGGAAGCAGCAGAGCGGAATTCAACTGTTTTCAAAATGCAAGGAAAAATAATAGCAATTACAATTTCAAAAAAGCCAAAACAAAGTAAGATGTTAAGTTAACATGCAGGTTCAAATCTATTTATTACTATTGGTTTTTTCCAAGTGTTACATCAATCCTAGTCTTCATTAGCCCAACTGGCACTAAGACAGTAAAAAAAGTATAGTTAGTACAGCAAATTTCATATTTAAAATAGTGTATATAAGTTTAAATATTCTTATAATGGTAGGTGTATATTTACCCACAAATTCTCCAGCTTGTAATTTATATCTAAACTGTGGCTCATGCGTTCCAACACCATTATGAATAAGTTCATAATGGGGCACAATATTGTTTCTCAGTAAAAGTTCCTGGAGAATGGACACAGGAGTCTTACTGCCAGTACGGAAACCATTTGAAGAAGAATATGCAGCCATGTTGAGAGAAATCTAAAAACAAAAAATATTGTACGTATGAAGTTGTTATCAAATTGCACCTTAAAAACAATCTTGCAAAATGGGGATTCCAAACCTGATGTGCACTCAGCATGTTTGCATTTTTTATTCTTAAAAATCATTATTAAAACTATAAAGATTATGTATTAAACCATATCACGTTACTTGTGTTTGACCAATTTTTCTTAAACTAATCGTTTTAGTCACCTCATTGTACTTTAATTACACAATCTACTTCTATTATACATTAAACAAAAACAAAAAAATTATTATAGTTAAGGTTAGTAGCAATTCCCCCCCCCCCATAATAACTTTGGGAAAAGCAAAACAAAATTAATTTACAAGGAAACAAATCTGATCCTTCACTGATATGGTTTTCAAAAGGATTTTAGTCAAATAAAAATTGCATTAAAAAATGCAATAAAATTAGTTTCATACCATTTTAGTAAAAATAAGATCTGCTGCTTAGCCCAAAAGAAATGTTTAGGAAGCTACAGCTCGCTGCTACCACTGCTGTAATGATCTCAAGAATTTTTTCCCACAGAAGATTATTTAGAGATAGTATATTTTCTAAGTTATTCTACTGACTCACATTTTTTGGAGAAATTGAACCCGAGATCTCTCATTAAAACTTGGAAACTGCTAGCCTTTACAAAGTTGCTACAGGTAATGTGTTGTACAACTTTATTCAAAATTGAAAGCAAGAACAAGTACTTAATTATCTTATTCACCTGATTAAGGTTTTGTTAACAGTATGGCTAAAATACTGTTCTGTTTTTTCCACCAACTATGAAAGCACTATAAAAGTTGTGTTTCTTGAATCCAAGGTTTGATTCCCTTACAGTTAACGCTGATCCCTCGTCTTCACTAGTCTAACTGGTATAAAGTATGGACGTTAGGAAAATAAAATTTTTAAATGTTTATGGAGCTTGTCTTTTATTTCCATATTATAGTTTAGTGTTACAATACACAAAAAAATGTTAGGCTGGCAAAAGGTTACTGTATGTATTATTTTTTTTAACGTCCGACTAGACAATGGGATGATTGATAGCATATGAAAATGCCAAGCCCTGGCTGGGAATCGAACCCAGGTCCTCAGGATGAAAGCCCAGTACGCTATCAACTAGGTGACTGAGGCAGCTAGGTTACTGTATACATAGTACAGTACTGTACAATATGTTGTCCAGTGGCTCTTGCTGAACCACACCATCTTCAATCATACTTCCCCAGTAGAAACCAGACAGGTCTTCTCTTCTGCTTGTCCTCATCCAATTTTTGATATATGAGGTCCTTGACTTCCTCATATAGACTGAATACATCTTCATAGGGTTTGTTCCTAAGAAATCTTCCTTGACTCGAGATGCATTGTCCATTTTAAGACAATAATCTTTACTTCCAATATAGTAATTTTTCTTGGTTTCTGCACCGAGTTCTTCGCTTTGCAACTCCTCCACCTACTATGCCTTTGTGTGATGAAATCCACTTCAGTACTATTTCCCAAGTGGTATGTGTAACTTTTATATTTATTCTGAATAGCTTCAATTAGGGAACGTGCTTTTGTATCATTGTTAGATATCGCTTGTAGTGCTGACTTTGAATCAGCTAAGAATACTGTGTTGTTTAACCACAATCTCATCATTAGTCTCAGTGCTTCATCGTTTTCAAACAGTTACGCTTCAAAAATGGTTGCATCAGTAATACAAAATATTGTACTGTACAATATATATGTTATTATTGACCCATTGTAGTTAAATATCAACTCACTATAATTTGAAAAGTATTTGGTTCTATACATGACAGGGGAGGGAGAGAGAGCGGAAAGAAGAGGGCAGAAAGGGAGATAGAAAGTGAGGGGTGAGGTGAGATGGGAGAGGTGGACAGAGAAATTACTAATAATTAAAACAAAAACATTAATAATATGACTACCATATAAAAAACTCAGATTCCAAGAATACCAATACTGGGTTAGGTTTAAAAGTTTTTTTTTAACTGAAAATTATAACTTTTTTTAGAAAAAGGTACTTGAAAACTTAATATTGAGTTCATGGAAATACATATGGCAGGTCTTACAATGAATTGAATTAGTAGGGACCTAACTTAATTAGTAGGGGAAGTAGGAGTCCTGTTAATTGAATGAAAAAAAAATGCTAAGGACTACTCAGAGAATAAGGAAATCACATGAGATTTGGTCACCATATGACATCAAATAATTTGAATTATCCGGGAGTATCTGTAGATTACACAAAAATCTTAAAAAATGCCACCCACCCCTAATATACATTATACAAGGGTTGATCAAATATAAATGAGACTGACTTTCTAAAAACTTTTCCGTTGGAAATTGAACTCTAAAGGGTGGGGTTTCAGGTAGCCTGGGAGGTTTGGGACGGGCGTAGACGGGCAACATTTCCGTTCGGATCCTTCAGTATAAAACTATACAATGAGTGAGAGTGAAGTGCATGTTTCCGTGGAGCAGAGAATTATTATTAAGTTTTTGGCCAAGGAGGGGGTCAATCCGACTGAAATCTTTCGTAGATTAACGGCTCAATACGGAGACAGGACCCTGTCAAGAGCTCGCATTTTTGCTTGGCACAAGGAATTCGCCGAAGGACGGGAAGCAGTAGAAAACCTCAGCCATGATCGTCGCTCGACCACTTCCGTCATGGACGAAAACATTGATGCTGTTCGGAAGCTCCTGGACGAAGACAATCAAGTCGATTTCAAGTCGACAATCAAGCCTTTCACGTCGATTTCCTCCATCAACGACGCACAATATTATTGCGATGTTTTAGAGGCCGCAAAACAGTCTTTTCGTAGGAAAAGGAAATCTAAACCGGCGAGAAACGTCATTCTTCTTCACGATAATGCCCGACCACATTCGTTGAACGCTACGAGGCTTAAACTCGATCAAATTGGCTGGGAACCAATGGAACATCCCCCATACAGTCCAGACTTATCACCCTGCGACTATCACCTGTTTAGGCAACTCAAAGAGGCGCTTGGAGGCCAGCGTTTCGAAGACGATTCTGCAGTGGAGACCTTCGTGCTCAATGAACGCCCGAGAACTTTTTACGAAGATGGAATTAAAAAACTTCCAATCCGGTGGGAAAAATATGTTACTCGTGTGGGAGACTATGTAGAAAAATAAGTTGTATCAAGAATAATTTGTAAGCAATAAATTTTTTAAAAAATCAGTCTCGTTTATATTTGATCAACCCTCATATAAACTAGGGTAAATGCACCACTATTGGACTTTTTTACCAAAATGCTTTATTTAATGTGTTTTAGTAATAATCAAAAATGTAAAAATGAGGAAATTATCAAAGAAACAGTAAAACTACCTACATAACCTTTACCAATATTATTTTGTGGACAACATTGTAATTTTCAAATTTTTCATGAAAACACTTTATTTAACCTTTGTTACAAGCTCAAAAAATTATAATGTTAATTATTAATTTTAAAAATTATAAAGAGGATACAAAGAAAAAATACTATTGACAAAGACAGAAAAATTATGAAATTGCTGACATACTGCCTGCTGTTATGAACAACATGGTATGTAAAACAGCAGTTTAGATAAAAGCCAGAGAAAAAGTAGGTCGTGGTCAGTCCATTTTCAGGGGGGAGGACCAGAGAGCTGTTTGAAGGCCAAATGTATGTTGAGAAGTGACTGGTGTTCCAAGAGATTCCAACCAGGCGATACTACAAATCGACAGTCTACAGCAGGGGTCTCCAAACTAAGGCCCGAGGGCCACATCCGGCCCGCGGACAGATTTTGTCCGGCCCGCGGAGAGCTAGCATACTTGAAAACTCCTTTTAGAGAACATAATTTTTATAGCAAATTAAATTTAGTTTACTGAAGTATTCTAATTTTATGTTGAATAATTATTAGTATGACATCTACATTGATATGGTCATTGGCTAACTACTCATAACATTGTTGTAGGCTTATTGTTATTGTTTTTGTGATAAGTTGGATAAAGAAACACAGAATTGTAATAAGTAAAGACATGTATAATATGCAGAAAATTTAACTTCAGTATATAATAACTGAATAATAAATAAATAATAAATAAATAAATAAATAAATTTATAAATAATAAAAGGAGCGTCACATTACCCTCATGGCTCGTACTCTACGACTAATCTAGAAATTACAGATAATGACAGGAAAATTAATAATATGCAGTATTGCCGTTTTGCGGACTTTAGTCCGATTTGCAGCCTTTTTTAAACGTTGCGTACTTTTTCAGACTTTTTTTTTCATCAGTCGACTATTTCACTTTTTACCACTGGCAACAATGATAATATGGTTTTGGCCCTCGGAACCTACTGGAGTAATCAGTATGGCCCTAAGGCTGGAAAGTTTGGAGACCCCTGGTCTACAGGGTAAGTAGTCAGTTTTCCATACACTTCTTCCAAGTTTCTTTTTGGGTTAAACAAATTGGGGCTTGAGTTTCCGGAAAGGATTTTGAACATTATTTCAGACATTTAAAATATCTCATTTTTTCATTAGTGATGAGAATTACTTTTCATGTGTGATAATCATTCAAACATGTTTGCACACAAAGTCTAAACAGCTTATTTTTTGAATCCATGCAAATAGAATATTAGAAAAAAAGATTTGCCTCTTTTCTTGTGTAATGTTCTATAAACATTGCACCTAAGTCTTTACTAACTTTAGGAGTAAATGGGCTGCTGTCCGCATTCATTTAGCGGTAAATGAAGAGGACTGCATTTGAATGTATTGCTTTACTATTACATGCCTGTAGTTAAGGCAGGTTATTTTGCTAGTTATCCTTAAAAAAATGTTAATACAACACTGAAGCAACTTTCTTGAAAATAAATGGTAATTATGCTCTAGCAAGACTTTTATAAAATGTATGATTTTTAAATAGTTTTTTCTTTTAAAAAGTATTTTATTATTCAATTATACAATATTCACCTAAGGAATATTAAATTTCTTACAATAAGTTTACGATGTTATGCAATTTTTAATGAACTATTTTGAGACATCATTGCCATCTACATAGCACAGCATAGAGCTGTGGAGTGTGCATGATTTCCCCATCACCAACAGCAGATACTGTTACCCGCCATAACAGTAATTACAAAATTAGTAACTTAACACAATAGTAATGATTACATAATAAATTTCTTTTTAATTGTTAAATTACTAATACTATTTAAATACAGTGATACCCCAATTAACGGTCTTAAGTCGTTCCAGAAATAAGACTATTATATGAGCAGACTGCTTTGTGAGTCCGCGTTTACAATACAGGCTTATGGAAAACCTTTTTGTATTAAGGTCATCACCTAACCTAAGTTAGATCACTAATATTTTTTAAAAACAAATTAAGGTTCTTTTTATCATTTTAGCGATCAAAAACACATCCACAGGATAATTAGTTCAATTAAATGGCTTTTTCACCCAACGCCATGTCAGTTCGGTTATTGTGTATTATTTTTTTCAAATAACAGCGTTTTTATCACACAAGCGTGTTACATTCACCACCCAACAACCATATCAGTTAGATTGGTAAATATGCAGTGCAATGACATTTTTTTTTTTTTTTGTGTTTAACTATTTTCTTTTTATGTAATAGTCAATATTGTGCACACTTGGGCTAATGCAGACGATGGGATGATTTATAGCGTATGACAATGACAAGCCATCACCAGGAATCGAACCCGGGTCCTCGGGGTAAAAGCCTAGTACGCTACACAAAAAGTTGATACCTTGGTATAGTTAAGTGATGGACCTTAATACAAAAAGACAAATTACAAAATTCATAAATAACGTATGCCATTTTAACAATGTTTTCATTACAAGAACAAACCAACAAAAAAAAGATTTTTTTTTTTGTGTTTAACGTCCGCCTGTTGTGCACACTTGGGCTAATGCAGACAATGGAATGATTTATACCGTATGAAAATGTCAAGCCCTGGCCGGGAATCAAACCCAGGTCCTCGGGGTGAAAGCCCAGTATGCTATCAACTAGGCCACCAAGGCAGCTAAAAAGAAAAAACTA
This sequence comes from Callitettix versicolor, assembly GCA_022606455.1. NCBI lineage: Eukaryota > Metazoa > Arthropoda > Insecta > Hemiptera > Cercopidae > Callitettix > Callitettix versicolor. Next base: position 14,852,226 of record CM040182.1, on the reverse strand, counting down.
ATGACTGTCAGAATGTGTAATGAGCATGATCAGTAAGTACATAAAGTTAATAATAACATGCATGACTGGTAAATCAGTTTATGGAATTTAATATGTTTACCACAATGTTGCCAAAATGTAGTTCCATAAAAAATTACCTAAAATCGTAAGTAATCTTTAAAAAAAATTATTATTGGAAGGCTGATGGACTGGGATCCGGGCTGAGCCATAAGAAACAATATATGCAGTATAGCTTGTCCTGGATTTTTCAATATTTTTTTATACTACAACGCTTTATTACATGCCCAAAAGCAATAACCCAAAATATAAAGGTGAGGAAACCACAAGAAGTATGATAAAAATTGAAAATAAAAGTGAACAACGTAACCTCAAAATTGCTACCGCGCAAAAGTCAGTGAACAGTTGTAGATTAATAAAACGATAAACATATGCCTAACACAGTTGTTGGGTGATAAAAAAAAAACCTTTATTTTTTTTTAAAGAACATTCCATAACCTAACTGACACGGTTGTTAGGCCTAACACAGTGTTGGGTGACAAAAAAAATCTTTTTTAAATAAAAAGAGTATTCCATAAACTAAGTGACACAATTGTTGCGTGATAAACCTAACTGACATGGATGTTGGGCAATAAAAAAACTTTTATTTTTTTAAAAAGAATATTCCATAACCCAACTGACATGGTTGTTTCGTGGTGAACCTGACACGGATGATGGGTGAAAACCTGATTAATTAAAGTTGTTACTAGCCTTGTAAAAAATGTTATAGTGGCAGATATAATGCACCTGCTGCTTTGTAAAAATGGTGAATGCTTTGCTTATACAGTATTTTGGATACCTTCTAAATGCCGATATTGTAAAACGGTCTAATACACGGAATGAAAAATGACTCGCATAACAGTTTAGTTTTGAATAAAGGGATTAAATCCCTGAAACTAAAATGTTATGCAGGTTATTTTCCATTCCATGAAATAGACGGTTGTACAATGACTGTTGTCCAAGTCGACCATTGCCGGGGTACCACTGTATAAACAAAGAATTCACCAATTCTAACAAAGCAGTGGCTGGATTATATCCACCACAATAACATTTATTTTATGGTTAGTAAATACTTTAATTAAACAAGGTTTTCACCCATCATACATATCAGTTAGGTTCACCATGCAACAACAGTGTCAATTACAATATAGAGTATTCTTTCATAATTTTTTTCCACCCAACATCGTATTATGCCTAACAACAATATCAGGTTCACCACGTAACAACTGTGTTAGTTAAGTTTGGAATATTCTTTAAAAAAAATATAAGGTTTTTTATCATCCAAAATCGTGTTAAGACGTATTTTTATCATTTCACTGATCTATAACACATTACAGACTTTCGCGCAATAGCAATTCTGAGATCAATTTTGGGATCTCTTATTTTCGATTTTTATCGTATTTCTTGTGGTTTCTGCGCTTTTATATTTTGGATTATTGCTTTTGGGCATATAATGAAGCATTTTAGTAAAAAAATATAGGAGATTCCAGGACAAGAAACATTGCATATTTACCGTTAGATTATTGGTTTTTTTTTATTAAAGCAGTTTTTATCACCAATCACGATTGTATTAGATTCCCCACCCAACATTTTTTTTTTTAATGAAAGTGTTTTTTTTATTTAATGAAAGTGTTTAATGAAAAGTAAAGAGATTTTTATTGTCTTAACAATCAAAAACACGTTACCTACTTTCGCGCTGTAGCAATTTTAAGGTTATCCGGGTCACTTGTGTTTTCGATTTTTATAGTACTTCCCGTGCTTTCCACGGTTTTATAGTTTGGATTATTGTTTTTTGGTATGTAATAAAGCGTTTAAATGAAAAAATTACCGAAAATCGAAAACATTTACACTGCATATTTATCAGTCATAATTTACTTTACCCGGTAAAATTTTGCTAGACATTCCCAGGGTAGTTCCAGACACATTTTCAATTAGCCTATTGATACATTCATTTTCATAATGTTTAATCAGTTATTTGCAAAAGGACAGTTTCTGCTGTTTTAAGATGTTTAACAGTTGAAATAAAACTATTAGGTGTATACATTACTTACCACTAAGCTTCAATTAATATTTTGTAAATCCTGCTACTTCAGCTTCTGCAAACGCACAGAAACGCACAGCCCAGGTATAAGCTCAAGCTATAATAGTGGGGAGTGGGGTGTACCGATGCGCGATTACGAGATATTTTATTCGATTGTAAGAACATCTCGATTGTATTGCACTCATCACTTAAACGACTGTTTTTCTATCCGAGTAGTACTCGCTGGTCATTTAGTTTTGTGTTCTTGCTTGCATTACTGTAGACCTAAATCGTCAAAAAAAATCTAATGACTCGTGAACTTACAATCGGAACAGATGTTGCCGAAAATGTTGAATAAATATTCCAATTAAATGGTGGTCTATTCTTTTTCTTATATGAGTGACGAATATGGGGAACCCTTAAATTAAGTTTCACAATTGTGTGGTAAATGTATAAATAAATATGTGTGTCCGAGTTGCACTTTAATCCGATCGGAGAACTGAATTTTAGTTCGATTTCCTTCGAACTTGGCACAAAAATCGATAATGATTGATCATTTCGTTAATCAGCAAAATTCATTAATAGTGTCAAAATGGCGGCAATTTCAAATGTTTAAAAATTCAAACTTCGTGTCTTAAATTTTTTTCTGAAAATCCGATTTTACCATCGTAATTAGCGTTAAAGATTGTATAAGTTGCTATTTTCAATTTCCAAAAACCGAAATTGAGAAATTGTTGGACTTTGGTCAGGGTTTATTTTCTTATTTTCAATGTAATTTGTTAAAGTGCAATGTAATTGCTAAAAGCAGATGCAGATTTTAATACTGATTATGATGCTGAGATCAAAATTTCAAAAAGGATAAGATAAAGAAAAATACTTTTGGAAATTAGCTTCTGTTACATCAGCGAGACAGCTGCATGCCACAATTATTGATAATGTATCATGACAGTTTTTTTATGAATGAGTACATAGTTGTTTTTTTAACAAATAGTAAAATTATATAATAGCTGAACTAAATTGTATTTTAATTTAATTCTGAATGAGTGGCTTATTATTATTTATATTATTTGTATAAGTAAAAATTTACAATTTTGCTATCATCCCAGCAGACAATCCTTTGAGTTATATTCAGCAGTGCATGCAGTAAAGCTTTCTTTATTTTGTAAAGATAGTACTTTTTTTTAAGTTTGTGACTTGCAATTTGTTTTTTGTTTTGTATATTTAGGTCTCAATATAGCACCGTTTTATTAATATAATTATTACTTATTATTATTGCAAGCTGTAAGAAAACTGCAATAGAAAGTAATGAGAAAAATATAATACAATATCAATAAAAAATATTACGGTGTACTTTACTAAATAGGAAATATTTCTTCTGGGAAGACTCATGAGCGGACTTACGCGCCTCTATGCGGTGCAGAGTTCTAATGGATTGAGGCTAACCTGTCAAAAGACATAGATAGCATCAATACGCTATCCCAAGCTAAGGTGGAACACTGTATGTCAAGGCCTGCATGGCTAAAGGGGGCTTAGCTTTTAGTATGCAAACTGTGGATACCAGGCGACCTCCAGTTTCAAATTTAGCCTTACCTATAGGTAAGGCTACCTTACATGCTAGTCTATGTATGGGTGGAATCTTTTCTTTTGCAAGCTATTCATGGGACCTTTCGCCAACCCTTTGGCGAGTAAAGACATCATATTATGTCTTTAAAGCTGAGGTCAGAGTAAGTCAAAACTGTATCAAAAAAGTGAACACAATTTTTTTTTAATTAATCAAAACTAATTTCATTTATTGTAAAAATACATAGAAATGAAAAAAAATTGTTGTGCATTTTCTTTGTGTGAAAATCCTCAAAACATGGATATAGGCTATACACACAGCGCAATGCTACACTTTGAACATTCAAAGAAAGTGTCTTTTCTTTTTTGTTCCTTTATTTACTTGTAACAAACATAACCCTTCCTTTGAATTTTTCTTTTTTATTCATTACTTTTTTGGTAGAGGTCAGATGAAATGATATCCTGTGAGCAGCAACAGGTGTCTGTCAATACTCGGGTGTGTGTGTGTGCGTGCGAGAGAGAGACTGTGTCGAGAAAACTGTCTTTTTTAGGCCTGTTATGTAGGCCACTTCTACAATTTGTCTAATCAGATTGAGACGATAATCCATTAGCAATTTTTTTCCAGTACATAAATTAAACAAGAAATACGCAGTTAACCCAACAATATCAAGTAAATGTAAATTGTAACAGAAAGCAATAATAACAAAACTACAACAAAAAACTGCATAAATAAAAATAATAAAACCTTTAAAAAAGTAACCAACACAATATTGAAATAAACTCTCTTACTAACACATGTCTTACTTTGAATACCGCCAAAAGGATAATAATCACCCCCCAAGCCGCCAATATTTCACAAGTCAAACTATATTGACACTGCATGACAATTCCATTATCCGGGAATGTCCAATTGTCATCCACCAATGACTGCATTACTTTTATTATTTTTAGCATGAAAATGTACCAATACGAAATGGGCTTACAACATAACTTCATATTATCTTCTTTTATTCCATTTACACAATAATCGCAGCGTGTAAATATAAAAAATAACGAAGACGTTATATGACGTCCTTACTCATTCCATTCATGTTTTATATATATATATACATATATGAATGACGTCTTATGATGTCCTTACTCATTGTTATACCTGTAGTGCACTCTTCATAGGGTTAATGGAAACTAAACAAATTGTAATTCATAAAACTCAAAACCCAGGAGTATCTGCAGAAGTGGACCTGGGTGGTGAGAATCTAGATAAGGAGGAAACTAGAGTTGTAATAAATCACGAGGAATCAACCAGTTGTGATTTGCAGCAGAATGTGGAATTGCTGTGCAGACCCTTTCAACCTATGATAGATGTTTCATTCCACAGAAGGATGAGAATAGTTCAAGTTCATATACACCACAGTAAGGCGACAACTGCTGTTTTACAGAGGATGCTTAAACAGGATGTTTGAACACTAGAGCTGACGTTGCTCTAGTGCAAGAAACTTGGGTGACAGAAGGCAGAATAATAGCAGGACAGGATGGAAGTGGAGATGGTTTATGACAGGTCAGCCAATAGGCCTAGGACGTGCATAGTTGTAAGGAATAATATTGAGGTACTAATGTACCTTTTAGATTTATTAAGTTGTTTAATAACAGTAATATTCAAACTGTCGGTGATCTGAATGCAGCCAAGTACGTTGTGTTCCACTATAAATACTTAGTACTAATTTTTGTAACTGTACTAGCAGATCAAGAAGCAGTACATTTCATATCCAAAACATAAAAAACCACATATGAAAAAAATTGTGTATACACTGCAATAAAATATTTTAATTTATTACCGAATGATCTAAAAGATCTAAAGGTGTCTGACAAAATAAAAAATAAAATAACATTAAAATTCTTTAAGTATAATCAATAAACAATCCATAAACACATTTAAATCATGAACCAGGCATATACTATAGTGTACATGTATGCAAATCTTAAGTTTTCTTTTGGGTTTTAGTGTTTAATTCTTAGTTCTTAAGCTATGACTCCTGAGCACAGAGAGGTACTTCCTCTCACTTTAGGATATATGTAACTCCTTATGGAGAAATATGTATATATAAAGTCAATAAATAAATAATGATGTCTTTATGTTCCAGGGATTGCACAGAAATCAGTACTAATTTACGTGTGGCATCCAGTAGCAAAATGGTTGTATTGACCTCTGCAAACTTCTTACATGAGATGGACTGCTTCCCACCCATCAGCTTTCGAAAGGTGGTGGAACACTGTAGTGGTGAGAATGTTGAGCTACTTATTGGAGCTGAAGTCAATGCACATCACCCAGTGTAGGGAGGCAGTGACACATATGAGAGAGGGAAGCAATTGCTTTCCTTTATTGTAACATCTAAACTTTATATTCTTAATAAAGGTAACACACCAACCTTTGTAACAAAGGCAAGAAGTGAGATTTAGATTTTACTATGGGGACCGACGCGTTTTCACCATGCTCGAAAAGTGGTATGTGTCTAGCAAGCCATCTTTGTCAGATCATAGGAACATAGTCATTGATCTCGGATTAGTGGACATACCAGGAAATACATATCGAAATCCCAGTCATAGCAGATGGGGGGGGGGGAAAGAAAGAAAGTTAAGGCTGACCTTTAGGATCTTGGGAGGTAGATATGTAATTTACATAAATTAGAGTATGCAGCTGGTAGATTGGTGGCAATAGATGTGGACTCTTTTTATGGGAATTGCCCTCTTACGAGGAAGTGACTGAGGGCAACGTGAAATGGTGGAGTCAGGCAATCTCTGAGCAAAGAGGGCAGGTTAGGAGGCTGTTTGTTGCGATAAATAGGAGGCCTACAGGTGAACTCTGACTGAGTTTAAAAAGGGCAAGAAGGAATTCGTGGAGGAAGTTCTGCGAGGAGGTTGACCGCAATTCTCAGGGAGCATGACTTCACAAAGTCCTGGCCTCAGACCCTTTGAATCCCATGGGGACAATTATATGTTCTAATGGGGAGTACACTGTAGAAGTCCTACTAAGGGAAAACTTTTCCCGACTCAAATCAGGAATACAGGAAGATACTGCCTATAGGGAACCTAGTAGGGAAGACGAATATTGTAAACCAGATCATGGATTTGGATAAGGTAAAATGGACTATAAATACCTTTCGCCCATTCAAATCACCAGGTCCTGACAGAATATTTTCGGGCTCTTTTACAGCAAGGAGGAGAGCCTATTGCTCTTATTCTGTACAGACTGTACCAGGCCAGCATAGCCACCAGGTATGTACCTCTGGGGTGGAAAGCGGCTCATGTAGTCTTCATTCCTAAGCACACATCATATGCTGACCCTAAGGCTTATAAACTTATCAGTCTGACTTTATTCTAAAGGCTTTAGAGAAACTAGCAGAGCGACATGTTAGAGGGGCCATGATTACAATTCATGTCAGTCAGTACGCCTACCAATCAAGAAAAGGTTGTGAAAGTGGACTTCATAATTTGGTTCACAGATTGGAAAGGGACTCTAGAGTCCAAACAATATGCCCTCAGTGTCTTTTTAGACATTGAGGGGGCTTTTGATAATGTCTCCCATTCTTCGATGCTTTGTGCCCTGTCACGATGCGGGATTAATAGTAACATGCGTGACTGGATGGAAGGACATACTATGGGGGAGAACACTTGTGGCTAAAGCCATAGCAGAAGAGGTTGAAGAGGAGAAGCCATAGGTGGAGGTTGTCAGGGGCTGTTCACAGAGGGAAGATTTGTCCCCTCTCTTATGGAACCTTGTGGTGGCCTCGCTCTTCAATCTTCTCTTTTCGGAGGAATATTATACTCAAGTATATGAAGATGATGTAGTGGTGTTTATCCAGGGTAGGTAGGCATGGTAATACAGTGGTGGATCTCATGAAGAGAGTCCTATCACTAGTGGAAACCTGGTCTCATCAGGAGAACATAGGGGTTAACTCTAGGAAAACAACTCTTGTTCCTTTTACTAGGAAGAATATCACCCCATATTTAGGAGGGCTTAAGATCTTTGGGGAGACAATCCCTGTTGTGAACAAGCTGAAGTACCTTTGCTTGGTATTGGACACTAAATTAACCTGGAATGCTCACTTTGGATGCATCATAGGGAAAGCCAACAAATCATTGATAGAAATTAGCAGAATGGTCGGCAAAACATGGGGGCTAAGACCAGGCATGATGAAATTCATCTATACTGGGATCATTATACCTATGGTTCTGTGGTGTAGTGGACTAAACTTCTACTTTCGGGAAAATGATCCCAGGTGACAACACAATAGACTAACCTGGTAGGTACTTTACTTCAGCAACAATTTAAAACATAAAACTTCAAATAGCATCAGACTACACTGTAGTTTTACTTCAACAGACAGTCATAAGGTATTTATGTAGTGTGGGTTGTTTTTTCCATTTTTGAATATTTTTAAAATTGTATACCTTATTATCACACATATTCACCCACAGAAAATAATTTTTTTTAAACATTACAAATTTACACCATTTTTTATGGCACTATATTGTGGCGTCATTGCTATTAACATTGCATTTAACATATTAAATTCCATGCATGTTGTTAACTTTATGTACACTAACTTTATATTTATGCTCGTTACACATTCTGACAGCCATTACTAAATCTTAAGGTGTATTCCTTTTTTTTTGTTGGTCCATTCTTGTAATGAAAACATTTTTATGATGGTGTATATTATCTGTGAACTTTGCGATTAGCCTATTTTTGTTACAAAAAGTTAGATCACTGGTATTTTAAAAAAAAAAAATAATTTTTGTTATTGTTTTAGCGATCAAAAAGACATTACGGGCAGGATTAATTCAATTAAATAGCTTTTTCACCCAAAGCCATGTTAATTAGGTTATCGATTATTATTATTTTGTTAAATAACTGTTTTTATCACGCAACAAGCAAGTTAGGTTCACCACCGAACAACTATGTCAGTTAGATATTGGTAATTTTTTTTTTTTTTAATAAAGGTGTTTCTATCAACATTATGCGTGTTATCCTTTTTCTTTTTTTTAATAAAGGTGTTTTTAAAACTTAAAAGGATTTTTATAACACGTACTTTCTCGAGGTAGCAATTTTAAGGTTATCCGGGTTACATTTTTTTTCGATTTTTGTAACCCGTTCTTCCCGTGCTTTCCACACATTTATATTTTGGATTATTGCTTTAGGGTGTGTAATAAAGCGTTTTAGTAAAAAAATTACCGTTTTAGTAGTATAAATTACATTTACACCGCATATTTACCAGTCATAATTTACTTTGCTTTCCCGGTAACAATTTACACTTTGTTAGTACATCCCCGGGGTAGTTCCAGACACATACTTTTCAATTAGCCTATTGATAAATTTTTGTTTAATGTTTAATCAGTTATTTACAAAATGACAGGTTTCTGCTGCTTAAAGATTGTTTGCAGTTGAAATAAAACTATTAGGTTTAAAACATTACTTACCACTACTCTTGAATTAATATTTTGAATTTCTTCCTACTTCAGCAACAACTTCACCGGTATACACACAAGCTAAAAGCTAGAGTGGGAGCTGGGGCCTGGGGGTGCAGCGATGCGCAATTACGAGATATTTTATTCGTTTGTTTCGATTGTAAGAATATCTCGTTGCTTCTCGATTGTAATGGTTTCGATACGTGACGGCAATTTTTCTATCCCGAGTCTTCCTCGCTGAGCCATTTATTTTTGTATTCTTACTTACATCACTGTAGGCATAAATCATCTACAAAACAATCTAATGAATCGTCAACTTGTAATCGAAACAGATGTGCCGAAAATGTTGAATAAATATTCTAATTAAACGGTCTATTCCGTTTTTTTATATGAGTGAAGAATATCAGAAACCCTTCAATTAAGTTTGACAACTGTATGATAAATGTATGTATTTCTGTACATTTACGTAAATGTATACGTACGTACGTATGTGTGTGTGTGTGCGCGCGCGCGCGCATGAGTATGTTGTGTGTGTGTGTGTGTGTCCGATTTGCGTTTTAGTCCGATCGGCGGACTGAATTTTTAGTTCGATTTCCTTATAACTTGACACAAAAATCGATAATGATAATAGCTCGGGCAAGTTTGTTAATTAGCATAATTCATTAATAGTGTCAAAATGGCGGCTATTTCAAATGTTTAAAAATTCGAAACTTTTAGTCTTAATTTTTTTTTTTGAAAATTCGATTTTACCATTGTAGTCAGCTTTAAAAACTGTATAAATTTAATTTCCAAAGTCCGTTGAAACTGAGAAATTTTTGACTTCAAGTAGGGGGTTTATTTTCTTATTTTCAATTAAATTGGTTAAAGTGTTAGTATATGCAAATGCAGATTTTAATACTTTTTATAATGGTGAGATCAGAATTTCAAAGAGTGTAAGATAAAGAAAAATACCTTTGGAAAATGTGGTTTTTAAGTAGTAAAATTATACAATAGCTGAACTAAAATGTATTTTAATTTAATTCTGAATGAGTAGCTTATTAGTATTTATATTAGTAACAAATTTTAATTTTGCTATCATCACTGCAGCGATCCCTTGAATTATACTCAGCAGTGCATGCAATACAATTTTCTTAAATTTTTTGTTTATTTTTAAAAGATAGTTAAGTTTTTTTTTAAGGTTATGACTTGCAATTTTCTTCTTTTTTTGTATATATTTTATGTCGCAGTACAGCACCGTTTTATTATTATTACTTAGCAATCGTCTGAATTAGCCCAAGTGTGCACAATAGTCGGACATTGAAAAAAAAAAATTATTTAGCAAGTCGTAAGAAAACTACAATAATATAAGTCGTAAATAATAATAAGTCTTAAATAAACTACAAGTAGTGAGAAAAATATAATACAATATCTATAAAAAAAAATATGGTGCACTTAATTTTACTAAATAGTAAATACTGATATCCAGGGGAAAGAAAATATTGCTTTAAAAGCCGAGTCTGCAACAGCAGTCTGATACCATCGTCTTTACAATCATCTAACATCTCAATTGTAAAACCCGACTGGTATTCGATGGTTGGCTCGGTTGTTTTGTTGTAAGGTGATTGAAAGAACATTTCGCAATCGCGTGCATCATTAGTGAGTAGCGAATAAACTTAAATACCGAAATGCCTTTGATGCTGTAATGTTGACATTGCTGAAAATTCCGTGTTAGATTTTTAGGCAAAATATGTTTGTCAACTGGAAATGCTTAAAGATGATAACGTTTAGAGTTAGTTCAGGAAAAATCCCACGAAATTTTGGGGTATTCCCTCTAACCAACATATGTTTCTAACCTTATAGATTGTTATTACAATAATATTTCACTTACAGTATGCTCCTATACACCAATATTAACCAAACTGTGAAAATTGATTGAAAGACTTATCGTACTAAAAAAAGTCTGTTTTTAATTATATTAATGTCTAACTTATTTGTTTTTAAATATAGGTAATACACTGAATAGGCTTACTTGTACCTTATGTCATAAATGCTCTATTTATGACTTTTCACTTGTTTACTAAAGTAATGATTTTTAAATATTTCTTTCTATAATACGGCGTACTTTTCATATATACGTCAAGAACAAAAGGTTAATTTTTGTCATCACGCAAACCATGTTCGTTAGTTTTCACGCAAAACTTTTTAATACAAAACCCTTCTAGATAGATTATTTAGGTAATTTTTTTAAAGAAAGTTTCTATTATTTTTATTAATTACACACTTTTAATTAATCGGTTTAGGAATGAAAAACGAGTTGTCTATTTACATGTAGTAGTAATTTTTAGGTTATGAGGGTCACTTTTACTTCAAATTGTTTTAACTTCCCGTAGTTTAGGAACTATTATACTTTGTATCATTACTATTGGACATATGATAAAGAATTTTTAAACAAAAATTAAAAACTTTGACAGTAAAAACTCATATTAAAAAATTTTTTTCTAAGAACAGCATAAGTTTGATTATTGGGAAAAATATAATACTTCCCTTCGTGCAACACGACCAGTGCTAAATGTTGGTGACACATATTTTAGTTCCTCAGTCAAGTGTCGTCTGCTAATGTTTCAATTAATCATAATTCCTAACCTAACGGTCTGCTATTTTCGACATTTGTTTCACTTCGGTATTGTTGTATTTCGAAATTTAAACTACAAAACGCGCCATTTAGTGGTGGTTGTTGTTAAGATCAGCGTGTCCATTACCAACCGTAATAATTACCTACAGCTAGACAAAATTACTCGCAATGTCAATAATGTGTATACGAGCTCGTGTGCGTGTGTGTGTATATATATATATATATATATATATATATATATATATATATATATGTGTGTGTGTGTGTGTGTGTGTGTGTATAAGTTTTTCTGTGTGTTTTCTCAAAATAGAATTTTTTATCTTTTGACATATTTTCGCACAAAATTCACGCAGCTTGAGTCCAAGGATAAATACTGGAAAGAAATAATTGTTCTGATCTTTAATAATGTTGTTCATCTTCATGGTTCTAAAATTTTCCCCTAGAGATGCTTGATTTCCAAACAGCACTCCCTCAACCCTTAAGAATTTAATTTTCTTAAAATTTGTCAAAAAACTGTGTTTTTTCATAATTATGTTAGTGAATTCTAATAAATATTTCACTTAGACTCAAACAACAGGATTACCCATAGCTACTTTGCCATATACATGTTTGCTGAATATGAAAAGAAGCAGTAAAATAGTATTTTCGAAACTAAAGTTTTAAAAATGAATAGATAACAGAAAAAAAGAAGTAAACATGGATCACATGTAATGATTACTCTGAATATAAAATAAGCTACAGAGTATACAAAATGCCAATAGTTATAATGGAGTCGAAAATGGAATAAGAGTAAAGTAACTTTTCTTGATAATTTTTGTATATTTTGGAGAGACCAAATTTACTCACTTTACTTTTGTTAATGTCATGACTAACTACAAGCCTCAAAATTACCCCAAAATCAGATAATTACTTTTCAATTGGCAAAACATTAGAACAAACAAAACATTAGAACATTCTAATATTAGAACACTCAGTAATAACAATACTTTACTCCATTCCCCATACTCATTTCTTACACCCAGTTACAAGTTACTTTGCTTCTTGGATCTTGCTCCTGTTGGACATTGAGTCTAAGAAAATATTTGACTGTTGACTATTTTACATGATTACTCGGAAGGATCGAAAATACAAAACTGTTTAGTGTGTGTGACTTTGCTTGTAGAACTGTATCTGTCTAGAGGTAATATAACACAAGGTTCTGCCTGCAATATTTCATACCACCCTTGAGTTCTACTATATACTAAAGTCCAACACCTCCTAAGGCAGTAGGAGTATACAAAATGCTCCTAAAAAATTTTAATGTGAAGTCATTATTATTTGTTGAATAATATAACATTATTATATGTCATTATTAAATTATATGTTGAAGTCATTCTTAACATATAATGACATCGGTAATCATTTAACTATAGTGTATCACTCTTCTCTAGTTGACATCACGTCCAGTATTGGTGTCTTGTCATTTCAGGGTATAAATGATGTTATTACTAAGCAACAAACTTGAATGTACTTATGAATATTAATTTGACATGAACTGTGCACAGGTGTCATTTTACACATTATTGATTAATTGTTAAACCGGCCACAGTTTGCTGAAGATTGTTTGTAAATCATTCAAACAGCGAGTTTTACATCAAAAACCTATAATGAGTAGGGAAAATAAAATTGATAACGAGAAGTGACAGGATAATTTGAATAACCATCCCAAACAAAATCCAATCACACCAAGCCATCATTCTATCACTCCAAGATATTGTAAATGAAGAAAACCAAGTGGAGTGATGCCTAGCCATCGTGCCAACCACCCGCCAATGGGTAAAGCATGGTCCAGAATCACTGTCATTTCCGTGTTAGCTGCTGGAGAGTTCAGTTGCTTTCCTTATCAAGAGATTTATTTCATGTTAATCAAATATGCCAACTGGGAGAGATTTTGTACTGGTGGTCACTAATAAATAGAGACATCCTGTGTATATGGCAGGACACTCATTGCGATTATCGTGACAAAATCAAACAAAATTTAACAATTAGTAGAATTTTTTCAAATTCATGTTGTGCTTTAAATCAATGTAGAAACAACTTTTAAAAGCTCAAAATATCTCAATAAGTTTCTCCACTCATTTGGAAATAATTACACTAGTCTGAAGGTTTTAACAAAACAATAAAGGAGTTAAAAAAATTTATATGAATGGCTGTTATTCTCTTCAAAAGACATTCCTTTACCCATTTTTATATTAAATTTTTCTTTTCCATTTGGTAGTACAGAGCAACAACAGTTAGAACAAAAAATATTTGTTTGTCCTTTCTTAAATTATAAATATGATTTTATTATTTATATATAAATGAGAAAGATTTCAACTAAACACATTTATAGCTGAACTGCAGAAAATGTACTTGGTCTAATGAATGGCTTTAACTTTTCAGATATCATTCAATGGACAAAGTCAAAACAAAACAATCATGGCAGGCTTTTTTTCACTAAATTTTAAATAAAAATATATGCAGTGCTCTGTTTAAGTTCTTTGTGAAATAAGTTAACTCATATATTATAATATATATTATATATATATATATATATATATTATATATATATATATATATATATATATATATATATATATATATATAGAAATTATATAAATTTCTAGTTATATAAGTTAACTAGTGCATGCCTACAATTCAAAACCAAATGCATTACTTTAAATAGACTACTGCAATTATTTGATGAGTAATTACATTACATTTACTTATACTGCAGATGACATTGTATGCAGTAGGTAGCAATGAATGAACTAGGTTATGTTTATACTTAATCTAACACTTTTATTAATAAAATTTCATAATACTTGGAAAATATAAAATAAACTGTGGATGCAAATAGTAAATAATTATGAATGATCAATAAATAATAATAATGAATAAAGTATTGTGTTCCTAAAACCACTACTTCAAATTTTATTCAGTGGGTACAGTATTAACATATAAGTTTATATAATATGTTCTCTGATTTTAGCCTTGTAATACTCATAGTATTTATTAATCGGTGGCTGTATTTGATACCATTAATTGCATATAATCAGTATTAGGAAAGAAAAAGTTGTTTGGAACATCTCTCTGCCCAGACTCTGAGTTGGATTGAGACTTACAATATTTAGTACTACTGTATATATAATATTACAATGCTGTGGAACAGGTCAGATGTACATCTGATACTACATACTTGAAACACATACACTTAGTATCAAAAAGCATAGTATGAGTTGATATGTACACAGGTGTTTGACCAGTAAACAATTTTTTCCTATCTAATCTCTCAGAATTATTCCAGTTTGGTGTAAAACACCCCATTACTTACAAAACATGAAAAGTATTTCATTAAAGCATTATTAGGTATATAATTATATAATGTTTCTCGTTAATACTACAAACTCGATGACATTACATAGTAACACTGGTAGACATTAAAAAGAAAATACTGTGGGTAAAATATCAAGGTTTCAAAATATACCTTTAAATTTTAGTTGAAAAAATGTTTATTAAAATTTATTTAGTTATAGGACCACCTACGTAGGGACATTTATGTCCCCAATAGGTCCTTTTATATGATATTTTGTGTAAAGGAGTTTTTAGTAACAAATAAATTTATGTAGTTGACATTAAATTTGTTTATAAAAAAACTATAATATAAACAAGAACTTAAAAGTTGAAGTTCTATAAGAGATTTTTAACAGCATTTACAATAAAAACTCAACAGAAAATTCAATTTTGAAGCCTCATCACTGAGGTGATTGACTGGACGGAAAATAAAAAAAAATGAATCTGTTAAAAAACACAGAACTTTTTAAATTACGACCAAACTTAGTACAGTTTGAATTCATGCGCTATGTTATACCTAGAGGCATTTTTTAGAAACAAAACGAGACCCATGATGTATTGCGGCAATTAATCAGTTAGCGAACAGAACTGGTTTAGTGAATATGTGCAGTCAGCTCTCTACTACGTAGTAAAAGAGTGAAAATGAAGGACTTTGAAGAGCAACGTTGTAACATTAAATTTTGCTTTGACATCAGTAAATCTTTTTCTGAAACATGGGCATTGTTTCAGAAGGCCCATAAGGATGATTGTATCAGCTGTACACAATGCTACGATTGGTATACACGTTTCAAATCGGGCAGAACATCACCGACAAAAAATCCAAGATCAGGATGACCCTCAACCTCAACAAATGATGAAAAAATTGATGTTCGATCTGTGATTTGTGGGAGGTTGCAGAAGTCTGGATCAGCATTTGGTTGTGCCACAATATTTTAACAAAAACCTGCATGCATCACATCTGCATAATGGTGCCACGACTGCTACCAAGTGATCAAAAAGAAAACCTTGTCAACATTAGCCAAGAACTGCTTCATTGTGCTAACAGCGGTAAAAACTTTATGAAAACTATCATCACAGATGATCAAACCTGAGTATATGGATATGATGTCAAAACAAAGGTACAATCTTCAAAATGGGTTGGTCAACATTTGCCTCTTCCGAAGAAAGCATGCATGAATCGCTTAAAAAAGAAATGATGTTGTTTTCTTTGATTTTTGTGAAGTTGTTCATCATGAATTTGTACCACAGGGTTAGACAGTCAATAAGGAGTTCTATGTGGATATTTTAAGGTGTTTACGATAAAGATGTGCGATGGAAAAGGCCTGAACTATGAAAAAACAAGAAATGGATTTTGCACTGCGACAACGAGCCAAGTCACTATTGGTTAGCCAATAACAGAACAACCAATCTTCCTCATCCATCCCGGATATACATATATATATAAAGGGAAAAAATTAGAACATGGTACAAAAATGTGACAAGACAGATATTTTTTTTAGGCATATGCTTCTTTTGTTAAGAAAAATGATCCTGAACTTTAAAAAAAAAACATAGAAGACCTTCTAATACTGTTTTTTAAAAGAATTAAATCTTTTTATTTGCACAAGAAATAAATTATTTAAAAAACTTGACTAACTATACTTAAATGTGATTGGATTGCTTTAGGACTGGGGTTGTTATTTCAAAGTAGAAGTATGTACAGGCTATTTTGATTAATCACAGTAGGCCCTTCTTGAATGGATATGCTGACTACAACAGCGTTTCCACCTTTGGAAGAATTCCTGGGTTTTTCCTTAAGGGTGTTAAGAATCCTCTCCCAATTTGCTTGAAAGTCATTAATTGATTTAAATCAGTTCCTTTTAAGCAAACATTTTAATTTAATAAATAAACAGATTGCTACATTATTTTTAAGGGAATTGGAGAGTTGTTGACACAGAAATTTGGCCAAAAAATTCTGATGAGAATGAACGAGTTGATGCGTTTTCATGGTGAAGGAACCAATTTGTGTCTTGCTAAGCACAAATCTTCAGTGCAAACTGAAGAACACTGTTGTAATTCCTGGTTGAATAACTAACCCTAAAGCAGGCCATAGATGTGACGATTTGTATGACAAACATGTATGTATGACCATATGTCTGTACACCAAACTGCAGAACTTGTGCTAAAACTTCTATTAATCGACAATTTTATGCCAACAAAAATGAGTGTGTAGGGACATGTTGTAGAAATGCAACGATAACGCTGTCAACATGTAATGCCCCCAGACATTCAAACAAAATTGTAATAACTTGCTCGTTTCCTCTGTTTTCGCATACAAATCCTAGTGTTTAATGCTGTTACTTCTGTCCACACAAAACTGAGAGCACCGAATGTTGATCATACAAATCACACCTAGTACTGTGTCAATAGTTCATCATGTTACATTGAAAAGTTAGTGCTGCCATAGTAATAATACATAATTTTAATCAGAAAAATAAAAGTAGCAAGTGGTGTATAACTGAAAAAATAAAGTAGTGAATGGTTGAAAAAAACGTGACAATTTTTCTTATCTTAATTTGCTGAATGAATTAAGGATTTCTGCAAAACAGAACCTTAAAAATGATCTCATCTGAATGCTGATCTTAAAGAGTTAATTTTTCTTATAACAAAATCTTTATTGGCATCAGCGTCAACAACTAAAATTGTGTATGCCTTGTTCCTTAAATTTCTATTACTGTAAAACCGCCTCGGTGGTCTAGTTCATAGCGTACTGGGCTTTCACCCCGAGGACCCGGGTTCGATTCCCAGCCAGGGCTTGGCATTTTTCATACGCTATAAATCATCCCATTGTCTGCATTAGCCCAAGTGTGCACAATAGTCAGTTAAAAAAAAAATCTATTACTATAATCTTTTGATTTGACTTTCCACAGACAAGGATGTGTTTTTTAATTTCTATAAATTCGTGAACAAATGTTTTAATTTAATTAATTTAAGTCTCTAAAGCTGATTTCATGTTG
This sequence comes from Callitettix versicolor, assembly GCA_022606455.1. Taxonomy (NCBI): domain Eukaryota; kingdom Metazoa; phylum Arthropoda; class Insecta; order Hemiptera; family Cercopidae; genus Callitettix; species Callitettix versicolor. The sequence goes on along the minus strand of CM040182.1, from coordinate 14,834,165 downwards.
TTCTATTTTTTTATCCATTTTGTAAAATCAGTAATCCGTCATTGCAGTGACATATTATGTATGTTTCAAGGACAAAATTAGCTTCCCTTTATACCTACAAGCCCCCTCATATTGAATAGTCTTAAAATTTTGTAATCATACCTGAGAAGCTAGTATTTTTAGATTACAAGTTTTATATTCATCAAACTTTATTTTCTACAGGCAAGGAAATTTTTGATAAAGCTTTATAATTTTTCATTCAACATTTTAATACCAGTATCAATTTTTGTTCCTTTGCAGACCATACTGTGTAAATCGTTATAAATAAAATAAAAAAAAAGTAAAACAATACAAATAATTAAAATTAACTAATTATATTATCTGTACCTACTTTAAAGTAATATATAACATGATAATTCACTATTTTGTTTGTAAATTAAATCTATTAAAAACTCATATTATTTATTTATTATAATAAAATAAATAGATTATTTATTTTATTTTTAAAATATTTAGGTAAAAAAAATCTTGCTTTATAAACAAGTCTAAGTTATTTATTATTAATAAACAAAAGTCTGGCCTATTTGGTGCATGACCATTAAGGTCACACAGTATCTTTATTTACCATAAAACAAACTGTCACTACAGTGCAGTTTTATTTTGACATCAGATACATTGTTTAGATGACATGATATAACAGTAGCAATTTCAGTCAATAGTCTGTAAAAATGGTATTTTTTCTATTTTGAAATATTCTTAAGTTATATAAAAGTATTAAATTCTGAACAACAATCCAACTTTTGTCATCATAGAAACGACTAAGACATCATTTTACCTCATTAACAATTTTAAAAAATCGCTTTGGGTCAGCCAGAACTTCAGACAAACACAAGTATGTCTTCAGTGTAACACCAAACAACTTTAATAGTTTGTAAGACAGATTTGTTAATTGCCTAACTACTATTCATGGTATACATCCTATGTTTGTAAATTTCAAAAATGCTAAATTCTAGTGGTACTAAAATATATTTAAAACCACTTAAAAAATGGTATTAAATGATATCAGAATTTTGAATCACTTACTAATAAAATTAAAAGGTAGGTACAAGGTCTGTTTACTTCCTAATAATTATTTATAAAATGAAAATAAATTGGAGATATAAGCAGAACTGTAAATAAATAATACAGCTTTATACTACATAGATTTTATTATATCCCACATTTGATTTTCACAGAAGATTTGTTCCTTAACAATAGGTGTGCAATGTTCTTCAATAAATATTAGCTTTAACATACAGTTAAAATTTAATTTATACGAAATTTTATAATTCCGAAACTACTTGATATTCAAAAATACCCATTTTTTATAAGCCCATCCAAACAAATTATATTTTTAACATTTTACTATCAATATTAATTCATTTTCACTACAAATTGGGTTTTTATTTTAACAATGCAAAAAGTTTGGTTGAAACACAATGATCTACACAATGCAAATAATCAAAAAGTTCTTCTGTACAAGTTTCTGTTGTCTGGCTTCGACTGTTTACCCTGTCATTGCACTTGTCATACTTTTTCTTAAATCCTTTACAGTGATTGTCTTCGGAACATTTTTCCTAAAACAAAATGAATTTATTTTATTGAAACTGTAACATATTAAGATTGAAGGTAAAGTAATTATTTTTTCTAGTTTTTCTTTTGTTTTATAAAATTATGCATTATGGATATAAAGGTTATCTTAGATTATACAATTAATGTTTATTAATATTTAACTTAAATAAATAGGAAGTAATTTTCAGAAAAATTAATATTTTTATATATTTGAACTTTTTAAAATCCAAAAGTAATAATTATTTTATAATATATTTTAAAAAATAATAACTGTTTACTTAGATCTACAAATGCTTTTAAATTGTGAATGCCATCTACAGTACACCGATGTAAAGAATTCGAGGCGGAAACCGACTGGAAATAGTTGACCTTGGCCAAACTACTACCCTTTTCGCATTCGCTAGTCGCATGTTAGTTATTGCTTCCTATTTCCAAAAATAAAGAGAACCTTAAAGGGCCATCGTTTTACAGCCATAGATGACATTAAAAGCACATCGCTGAAAGAACTAAAGGCTATCTCAAAGATCGAGTTTGAGAAGTGTTTCGAGGATTGGAAGAAGTGCTGGCACAAGTGCATAATCTCCAATGGGGACTATTTGGAAGGCGATAACATTAATGTAGAAGAATAAATAAATATTTTGTTCAAAAAATTAAAATTCTCGTTACTTTCTGAACACATCTTGTATTGTAATACTTAACAGCCCATCTAGACTGTATGTAGTAATAAAACACCTGCTTATATAATGTGTTACTCATATTTATTTACTTCTTTTTTCCATTTCTAAGAACTCTAGACAGACATGGAATAAACTAATTTAAATGTTTGTGTGGCTTAATCTTATACAATTAGTCAGGTCATATTAATACATAGAATAAGACAAATTGTGATTAAGACGTAAAATTTAATAAATAAAGTTAATATAACATTCATTCATTCATACAGTATCTTCATTGTTAAATATAATTAAATAACAGTAATACTAAAGTATATTTTATTTATTCTATGTGGGGTGGAAAACTGATGTTTTCTGACTGGACTGTAGTAGTGAAGACATTTAAACTACCTCACATTCTCTACATCTGTCGACTGTACAAAATCATCATAGAACAATCCACTGATCAGCAGTGGATTATTATTTTTTAACATTCATACTTCACGCCAGTTAGACTAACAAGGATGAGGGATGGGGTATTAACAGAAAGGGTAAAGCTTACGGCAATAACTTCAGCCTAGAACCAATGACCTTGGGTGGCAGTTTGGAGACTCAGCAGACTGACTGGTGTCTTAAACACCTTGATTTGCCATCACTGATCATTTAGCGCAGGTGGATTGACCCAGGCAAAAAGGCAAGGCATAATGAAACAACTAGACAAGTATGACATTGATGTCTTCTTCATTACCGAAGCCAATATATCAGAGAAAAACCAAATCTACTATAAGTTTAGAGATTATAAAATCAGTTGTTTGCACAAAACTAGACAAATCGCAAGTGGCATTTTAGTGGGAGTAAAGGACAGTCTCACCCATAATTTTAAGGTCATTAAAGAAATGACAGACAGTGACAAGTCAAAGATAGCCCGAGTGGAAGTATGGAAGAGTAACGTCGGATATTCTGTTTATGGAATCTACAGCCCACCTAACAACTCTGGCCTGAACATGGACATGATAAAAGTAAAAAACAGAACAATCATAACAGGTGACTTTAATGGACATTCAACACGCTGGGGTTACCCAGATAGAAACACAGCAGGAAGAGAAATAGAAAACTTTATTGACTCCCATACCATCCAGCTTCTGTATCACCCAGACGATAAGAAGACATACATCCATTACTCAGGAACGTCAACAAACCCTGACTTAGTGATGGTTTCAAGTGACATCTATAACAACACAACTGAACATGTTGCAGAAGATGAAGGAAGTGGGCATAGAGCAGTTGTTACCAAGACAACAATGAGAACCCATAGTAGACACAAGAAAATCCAGCGTAACTTGTGGAACTTCAAGAATACCAACTGGAAGTATTCCCAGGATGCTGTGAAAGAGAAGGTGAATGGAATCAATCTGAAAGCCAGTGCTGGAGAGAAGCTGCAACACCTCTGTAACATCATATTGGAGGCAGCAAAGCAACACATAACCAGAGGGAGAGTCAAGAAATACAAACCTTTTTGGAACAAGGAATTAGAAGCATTGAGGAAGTTCATTGGACAGTTGAATTATAGAACAAACAGCAATAGAGTCCATAGATACATAAACACCCTAACGGACAAGTGGGAGGACAAACCAACTGCCTCAATAAAAAGTACATCCAAATCGCTATATTGCGACTGAAATCGCCAAGAAATTCAACACCTTTTATAAAGAAGAACATAAGCTGTCTCAACAAAATAAGAAATACGACAGAGTGGTTAAAAAACAGCTCAAAAACACTGCTAAACAAGGCCTTGATATCTTCTCGAAGGAGTACACCATTGCTGAATTGGACATAGCGATATCGATACTCAAAGTAAATAAATCCCCTGGCCCTGATAAGATCCATTCAGAATTCATCAAAAACTTGGGTGGGGAGGCTAAGGAACTACTGATCAAGATATTTAATGAGGTGTGGTCTGGAAAATCTGAAATGCCAGCTATGTGGAAGAAAGCAATCATCATCCCCATTAAAAAACCAAAAACATCAGGTAATGGAATGCACAACTATAGGCCAATCTCCCTTACTTCAATAATTGCAGAAACAATGGAAAAAATGGTTGCTGCGAGGCAACAGTACTATTTGGAAAACAACAAATTAATCTGCAATAACCAAGCCGGATTCAGGCCTCACTATACACCTATGAACCAAGTGCTGAAGTTCACACAGAGTGTGAAGGATTCGTTCAACAGAGGAGAGTCGGTTCTGGCCGTCTTTTTGATTTCAAGGATGCCTTCGATACGGTATGGAGATCTCAACTTTTAAAAAAGATCAAAGACTTACATATAACTGGCAATATGTTCTATTGGCTGAAACACTTCCTAAGTCAAAGGTGGATATGCACCAAATGGAAAACGGCAACATCCAAGTATAAACAAACACAGGTGGGCCTCCAGCAGGGCGCAGCTCTTAGCTCATTGTTATTTAACATATACATAAACGATCTCCCCAAAGCGTTATCCTCCAATCAACTCAACTGTGCGATGTATGCGGATGATGTACTGATATGGCTGGCAAACAGCAACAAAGACAGGAAAGTCTTTGACTCACTTCATGATAGGATGAATGAAGCTATGGAGGCGCTGACCAGATGGAGTAGGAATAACAACATGAAAATTAATGTTCAGAAAACAAGTTACCAGCTCTTCTCACTGAAAACAAAAACACAAAACATACCTCTACAAGTAGAAAACACAGTAGTCCAACCTGGGACTGTAGTACTAAATACCTGGGAGTCATCTTCGACAAAAAGCTCAATCTAAAAGACCACGCAAATTACATCACATCAAAGATCTCCTCCAAAAACAATATACTAAAAAGACTAGCAGGAATAAAATGGAGAGGAACGCTTGATGTACTATGCCAAACCTACAAGTCATACATAAAACCAAATTTCCTTTACGATGGTGAGATGCTTGCTTTGGCAGGCAGTGATGCCCTGAAGAAACTTGAAACAAGCCAGAACAACTGCCTACGAATGATAACGGGTGCTGTGAAGACCACACCAATTGCAGCACTGCATGCCTATACCAACACCAAACGATTGCATAATGAATTCAGGTGCAAAGCTATGATAACATATGAGAAGATTCTTCACAGGAAGTACAATAACCCATGGATCCTAGAACCACCAGCAGAACAAACATTAAAAACACAGACAAGTTTCAAACACCTGATGCTTAAATGGAGATCAAGTGGTGTGGCGATCGAGGAGCCTACACAGCTGAAGAGTCCTCTGGACTACGACAGGTACAACATAAGCACTCAACTTGTGGAAACAATAAATAAAGCCAAGGACAACCCAGTCACAGTTGCACAAATTACTTTGGAGACTATAAACAACCTATACCCATCAGACAACTGGTTGCGAATATATACTGACGGATCTAAAATCGGAGGTGAAACAGGGGCGGGAATATTCTGTGAGCATTTTTCTCACTATTTTGCATTAAGCTCGGACGCCACTGTTTTTGAGGCGGAGTTATTTGCAATCGATGAGGCATTGAGGCAAGTAATAACGAGGCCATGGTTGAATAATAACATAGTGATATTAGTTGACTCTAAATCGGCATTACAAGCAATTGCTGACAACACATCCGCAGGCTCTATGATAGAATCGATCCAGAAGAAATACAAAGTAGAAGAAATACACATTACCAAGGAATTGGTTCTGCAGTGGATCCCGTCACATGTAGGCTTACAAGGGAATGAGCGGGTAGACAAGCTGGCCAAACAAGGAACCCTTATAGTGCAGAAACCAAAAAGAATGCTCACACTGGAGGCTAGGATTAGTGCACTGAAGCGAACATGTTATCTTGAATTTACAAACAAAGTCAAGGAAGACATAAAGAACAAGCCTTATGAGAATGTATTCGACTTGTATGGGAAGGTCAAGGATCTCCAGAGGAGGACATCTGTCGTGGTCTTTCGGCTGACAACTGGACACGACTGTCTGAATGAACACCTGAAGAAAATTAAGATATTAAAGTATGACAACTGCACATTGTGTGAATGCCCAGACACCATCATGAACAAGGACCACTCCTGGTCTGCAGAAAATTAGATGAAGAGAAGCAGAGAAGAGGAGACCTCCCTGGCCTCTATTGGGATGGCGCAGCAAAAACAAAACATGGCGTGAGCCAAAGCATAATAATCAGACCAGAATGTCTTTACACATTGAAACAATAACAACAACAATTCCCTAATTTTTGAAGCTGATGATCATTTTACATTTCATTTTTCATGCCTCTTTTTACCTGGCACCCTGTGTGGCTGCACACCCCTTGACCCGGCCCTCGGATTGAAAGAAAATGAAATGACAGGGATCAGTTAAAAAAGTAATTATGGTGATGGATCTTAGGGTTACCAAACAAGAAATATTTTGTCATTCACAGACAGTTTTGGGATCTTTTGAGTTACAAAAATCCACAACGGTATATAAAGGTGAGACATATTAACTACTATATAGAGTTATCACTTGATATTTCGTGCCTGAAGGGACCAGGAACAAAATTGAATTAGGTTTACCAGCAGGTAGTATAAGTTTATATAATTAATTATGCTAAAATCAAGAATATAGTTCAAAACAAGACATTCTCTAATAAAGTAACATATGCGTCTTTTAATGAAAACATGCCATAAAATAATAACTACTCCAATACACTGTTAATTAAAATCATTCTAATAAATATAACTTTAAAAAAAATAAATGGCACAAAATAAGCTACAGCCTAAGCTAAAAGTAAAATGTTAAAAAAAAACCAAACGATAAAAACCTACATGCTAAAATATACAAAGAACAATTTGGCGGTAAATGATTCACAGAAAACTACTCACCTCAGTAATGAGAAGACCAATAAAATATTTATTTTTAAAAGAATTAAATTTTAGAAAAATGAAGTGTTTTTATGAATGTTTTAATGTAAGTAGTGTACATTTAATGTAATATTGTTATTACACCTTTTAATCCCAGCAGAATAAATATAATCACATCACTTGTTAACTCTGACAATTTTTTTACAAAAATATATTTTTTTTTTAATCTGAAGGGGTAGTCTAAGTTAACATAACCAAACTAATAATACAATAGTCAATAGCTTATGAGACTTACTATAGTGTCAAATAATAAAAAAAAAAACGATTCAGGAGCTAAAAAAAAAAAAATTGAAAAATTAGCATAATTTATCAAAATTAGATAATTTGGTTTTTTATCAACTTTCAGTCATATATTTTTTATATATGACCACAACATTTTGTTTATTAAAAACTTTTTATATTTATACAAAAATATAAAAACTCAGGTCATTTTAGAAAGTATGAAGTTAAAGTAAATTATGGTTAATGAGAAATTTTATAAAAATCTAACACTGCCATAAATATGTTTTGTTTTATCACTTTCTTCTCTGGAATCACATATTTTTTCTTTTAATTTAAATATGGTACACATTTTTTTGTAAATATGTATATGATGACTACAAATACCAGCATCTCCTAACAGTCCTGGCATTTGGGCCGATGGCTGAGGACCTATTAAGAAGTCCTGGATTTGTAGATTGCAGGAAAAATATGTCTTAATTTATACAAACATTTGCTTATCATGACAAATCTAATAACATATACACCTTAAATCTAAGAAACATTTGAATTCTGTTCCTGCAACTTCTACTAATACATCAATTATTAAGTTCTTAACTACAAATGGCCGCCTCGGTGGCCTAGTGAATAGCGTACTAGGCTTTCACCCCGAGGACCCAGCTTTGATTCCTGGCGAGGGCTTGGCATTTTCATACACTATAAATCATTCCATCGTCTGCATTAGCCCAAGTGTGCACAATAGTCGGACGTTAAACACCAAAAGAAAAAAAACTTAACTACAAATGAAGCCGGTAAAAATTAACTCATTGCAAAAGAAACAATGATAGCTAATCACACTATGGTTTTTGCTCCTTAGATTGTACCTCTAAAGTAATCTGATGACCAAATGTGTTGGTTATCAAAATTAACAAAAAAGTAACATTAAAGTTGCAGTAAAATGTGCATTGAATTATGCACTTGTAACAATTTAGATGAAGTATTCTGAATTTAGCTTTTAAATATAAAAACTGATATAAAAAGAATACAGTGCTGATAAAAATGACAAGCTTGACAGACAAATATGGTTCGATTACTAAACCACAAACATGGGTGAAATGATGAAAGCATTCGTCTAAAATTTAAGAGCCTGCTGGATATGCCAATCCGTACGATCACTGCTAGCTTTGAGTTAAAAGGTAAATAAAAACAAAATTAATCATCACGACTAAATAATTGTATTGTGTACAATAAGGCTAAAGGAAAACATTTCATATGATATACTTGTTTTTTAATATCTAATTTGAAATTATTATTTTCCTATTAAACACTGTGAATTGTTTTGTAATTTTAATAAAAAACCAAAATTAAAACAAAACATCTTGTGAGTTGGAATGTACCAACTATTTTGACATATCTTTCTGCTTGGTCCTGATAACAGTCTAGTTTTTATAAAAAATATTAATTATTTGTAATAACAGTTTTAAAATATCCTTGCATTTGCCCGAAGTTATAACCGCCAGAGCAGTGATCGTCCTGCTTGACAGATCCGACAGGCTTAAAAGCCGTAGTTTTGTTACAAGGTTAATTATAATTAATATAGATGATGTAGTGATCGTTTAAGAGGGGGTGGCAGGCATCACTAAATCCAAAGGAGCCTGCGCTGGGATCAGGAGAGATCAATTAAAAAAAAAAATCACAAAAACCAAAACACTATGTAACTTATCGGTATTGTTTCTACTAACAATGTTCGAAAATCTGAAAGTTGCAAGTCTAACAGATAAAAATGAAAGTTCATAACTTAGAAATATACAACACATTACGCAATTAACAACTTGAGTTTTTTCAGCTATTTCCACTTAGATATTTATATTAAGACAATTGCACTATGCACCAGATCTAGCCACTAGGCTAGTGGAAATCTAAACAAAAACAATGAATTGGTGAAAAGTTCCCTACCAAACTGCAGTTAAAAAGTTTTTAAAATCACCTTTGAATTCTACCAAGAACCAGCCACCTGCTTATGTAGTTTACAGTTAGTCTTTGCATTTGGCAGTGGTGTGTCTTTTAGCATCAAAATAGCAATCTGATTTCAGCTGCGGATATATTTGATAAATAAATATGAAAGTACTGATATGAGCTTGCATCAAGTAATCTTTTGGTGTAAAGGTTTTACATGAATACACACACACACACACACACACACACACACATATATATATATATATATATATATATATATATATATATATATATATATATATATATATATAGACAATAATTGTAGACTTTGCTAGATTTATTGATGACAATGTAGTTTTTAGCAAGGTAAGCATTTTCATTGTATGTGGAGAAGGAAGAGCATTTTCAGTGTTAGTCGAGGTTTCATTCAGTTCACATCTCAATGCATATGAGAAGAACTAAAATAATTATTGTAGTATATAGGTATTTGTATTGCCCTACGGTTGGCACCACTTGTGGCTAGTTGTCGCACCCCGCCGCACGGCGTGCCAGTGCTACGGTGACCGCCACAACGATAACATGTAGCTCTCACAGTTAGTATAATAAAGTTACTAGTTCATAGTAAACCTGAAGAGTTTTCATTTATTTTAAGATTATATTCACGATATTACATATTGGCGACGAGGTAAATTTTTTTTGTGTGAACTAGTGTGAAAAGTCTCAACTAGTGCTGTACAAGTTGATAGCAACGAGTGCGAATCGAAAAATAATAGCAACATGGCGACCGGTCAAAGTGAAAAAGCAACAGCGGTGATGCAGAAGGTCAATATTTGTGCAGCAGTTGGAAACCTGAAAGAATTTAAGATCGGAATAATTGGGAAATTTTCGCTGAGAGGCTGGAGCAATATTGTATAGCGAATTTCATCGCCGACGATAGGAAGACATCGATCCTCATTACAAGCATGGACGAGGAGGTCTATAAGGTGCTAAGAGATTTGTGTGATCCTGTCCTTCCTAGAGATAAAACATACAAAGAATTGTGCGAAGTACTCAAGAAGCAATTTTCCCCCAGAATCTCGGTATTCAAGGAGAGACGAGATTTCTACGAATTGAAGCAATCCACTGGTGAAACGGTTAGTGCGTGGTATGCGCGTGTTAAAAGAGTGCTGTGAATTGCGAATTTGGTGCAAATCTAAATTCTCAAATAAAAGATAAATTTGTGACCGGCCTACGGCCAGGAAAAATCTTAGATCGCGTCATCGAGGAAGACCCTGCAACAGCTCTAGAGACTATCCTCGAGACGGCTTTAAAAAAGAAGCAACGATCGCCAACGCTTTTTCGGAGGAAAGAGAAGTAAACAGAATTTCGACCGCTAAAAGCCAAAACAAAAATACTCGCGCAGGTCATAAGAAGAAACAGGAGTCTTCCAAGAATAGGTCTGCAACGGGTCAAAGTTGCCGGCGCTGCGGTAATGATAATCACACGTCGGCTGACTGTAAATATAAAAAGTATGAGTGCGATACGTGCCATAAAATAGGGCACCTCAGCAAAGTCTGTTTTCAAAAGAACAAGAATGCTGAGACGACAAACAATTCCCAGAAAAATAGAAGCAGAGGCAGAGACACCAATTTCTTGGAAGGAGAGGAAGAGGGGTCCGAGGCGCTATATGCAATGTCCGACGGCGGCGCCACCTCACCACCACCCGTGTGGGCTCGAGTGAAAATTGCCGGGAAAGAAGTGACGATGGAAATAGACAGTGGTGCTACTGTGTCGGTTATCCCAGAAGCTCTATATAGAAGAGAGCTGAGTCATTGTAAATTAGAAACATCAAACACAGTGCTCAGTTTCTACGACGGAAGCTCGATTTTGCCAATAGGGAAGATTACTGTCGAGCTCCAATACCGAAAAAGGAAGTGTGTAGGTACTATTGTCATTGTTAAGAGACAGGACAATAAAGCGCTGATGGGGCGCGATATAATGTACATGCTAGGTTTTCGAGTAACTGAAGTGAATCATATAGCGGTTGATAAGAGACTTGTTGATAATAATATTTTGACTGAGTACGCAGATCTGTTCGACGGTAAACTTGGCAAACTCAAAGGGCGTAAAGTGCATTTAAAATTGAAAGAAAGTGTCAAGCCAGTGTTTTTGAGTCCTCGCCCTATGCCATTCGCTTTTAAAAGTGATATCGATAAAGAGATCGATCGTCTCGAACGCGATGGTGTAATTTCAAAGATCGATAAAATTTGATGGGGTACGCCACTCGTACCGGTGCTGAAATCAAATGGTGAAGTGCGTGTGTGCGCAGATTATAAAATGACCGTAAATAAATATCTTGAAGATTTCAAACACCCGATTCCGCGTATCGAAGAGCTCTTCGCAGCTCTCCAAGGGGGAGATACGTTTACAAAGCTGGATTTGCTATGGGCGTATAATCAGCTGGAAGTGTCGGAAGAAACGCGATATTTGTTGGCGTGGAGCACACACCGCGGCATGTACGCAATGAACCGTTTACCGTTTGGCACCAAGCCGGCAGTTGAAACTTTTCAACATGAAATTGAAAAAGTGTTGCAAGGTTTAGATGGTGTGAAAAACTTTGTTGACGATATAGTTGTGACGGGAAACGGGACTGCGGAACATGTAAAAAATTAAAAAAGTGTTACAACGATTACGGGAAAAAGGTCTAAAGTTGAATAGAAAAAATGTGCTTTTTTCCAAGAGAAAATTGAGTATTTAGGGCACGTTATCGACCGCACAGGCCTCCACAAAAATCCTCAGAAAGTCGAGGCCATTGCCAAGTTACCCGAACCCAAAGACGTGACACAAGTGAAAGCCTTTATTGGCATGATTAATTATTATGCGCGTTTTATACCAAATTTGGCAAATAAATTAGCGCCGATGTATGAGCTGCTAAAAAAAGGTGCGGAATTTAAGTGGACAAAAAAATGCAAAGAAAGTTTTAAAAACGTGAAGAGCGAGTTAATGTCCGAAAGAAGTTTGGCTCACTTCGATGCGCAGCTGCCAGTCAAGCTTGCCTGTGACGCTTCCAAGGAGGGGATCGGAGCAGTGCTGCTACATGTGTATCCTGACGGCTCCGAGCGTCCGATATCGTTTGCGTCCCGAACGCTAACGAGAGCACTACGCTACGATCCACTTGGAAGCGCTCGCTATATATTGGGGTGCCAAAAAATTCCAGCAGTACCTATTGGGCAGAAAATTTACGATCGAGTCTGATCATCGACCTTTACTGGCTCTCTTTGGGGAGGAGAAGGGGATTCCCCTAATGGCTGCGGGCTGGTTGCAAAGATGGGCCTGGTACCTCAGCGGCCTACAGTACAATTTGAAGTACGTCAAAGGTCAAAACAACGGAGGAGCGGATGGACTGTCAAGGTTGCCGATGGAGCATAATGAGAAAGAAACTGACGAGTCACGCGATTACTTCGTGTTCCATATAGAAGAGAGAACACCAGTAAGTGCCGAAAAGCTCAGGCAAAGCATCAAGAGCGATGCAATCTTGAACAAGGTCATGCTTTACACGATGACAGAGTGGCCTGGCAAAGTAGAAGACAGCTTGAAGCCCTACCACCTCCGCAAAGAAGAACTAAGTATTGAAAGCGGCCTAATATTGTGGGGTTACCGAGTCATCATACCCGAAAAATGCCAACTGGAGCTGTTGGAAGAAATCCATGCAACTCATATGGGCTCCAGCAAGATGAAATCGCTTGCACGGCAATTTTTCTGGTGGCCGGGCATGGATAGCCAAATAGAAAATTTCGCAAAGAGTTGCAACATCTGCAGACGGGTTGCAGATAATCCCGAAAAGGCCAAGCTGATCAAATACGAAAATTGTAGTAAGCCACTCGAAAGAGTCCATATAGACTTCTTGGGGCCATTCGAAGGAAAAACCTACCTAATTTTAACAGATGCCTACTCTAAATGGCCCGAAGTCTATATAATGGGAAGATGTGACGCGGCATCGACGATTGAAAAATGTCGAGACTTCTGCTCGCGTTTTGGCTTGCCAAAGACCGTAGTTTCGGACAACGGAGCGCAGTTTACATCCGAAGAATTTACTTTTTTTTTGAAGAAAATGGTATACGACATGCGAGAACGGCACCAGCGCATCCGTCGACGAACGGCGCGGCAGAAAACGCAGTCAGATCCTTCAAGAGCGGCATGAAGAAAATGCTTCTAGATCCCGTGAACCAGGGTATAAGTAAAGAAACTAATTTCAAGATATTTAATGATGTATAGAACAACTCCACACTGTACGACGAACCAAACTCCAGCAAAACTCATGATGGGAAGAGAACTAAGAACGAGATTAGATCTGCTCAGAGAAAACATGTCACCTGATAAAGCTGCAAAGCAAATAGAATATTATAAAGGCAATCGAGATCTAATTTTCAAACCAAATCAATTAGTTTATGTTCGCGACTACAGAGTGCCAAATAAACCAGGGTGGAGAAAAGCCGAGATCGTAGAAGTCCTTGGTCCACGAAATTACCTCTGCAAAGTTTTGCATGATCCACGACTGGTTTGGAAACGACATTTAGATCAGATCATTGAAGTAGGCACCTTCTTCGATGGATTTGCAAGAGAACTGATGGGACCTGCCAAGAAGAGTGAAATACCTGTGCCCAATGATCTACACGTACCGAAGTTTATCCAAGAAACCGAGTCAGCTGTTCGACAAGAAAGTGTTTCAAATGTTATTGATACAAGTGGCTCAGATAACGAATCGCGCCGCGATGAAAAGTTAGTTGTGCAAAGTGATAGCTCGTCAGTGACTGAACATGTATCGATAAGTGCGGGTGATGATATGATTGATAAACCACGACCAGCTAGTGCAGTAGTGAAAAAGACTTTTCCAATAACTCTTAATGTTAACGAAAGACCCAAACGGAACATTTCAAAACCGAACAAATTAAATCTTTAATATTGTACCTTTTTTTATATATTCATTTTTACATTTCTTAAATAAATAAAAATTAATGAGAATTTTTATATGATATAATACCGCCGAATTAAGGGTGGAGAAATGTAGTATATAGGTATTTGTATTGCCCTACGGTTGGCACCACTTGTGGCTAGTTGTCGCACCCCGCCGCACGGCGTGCCAGTGCTACGGTGACCGCCACAACGATAACATGTAGCTCTCACAGTTAGTATAATAAAGTTACTAGTTCATAGTAAACCTGGAGAGTTTTCATTTATTTTAAGATTATATTCACGATATTACAATTATTATAAGTTTTTAACTGTATATTAAATTCTTACTGTAATTAATAAAAGTTGTTTTTTTAAAAAGGGACATCCTCGAAACCATACCATAAGTGGCGCAGTCGGTAGGACCCCTTTGAAAGTTCTTAAGTGAATATTAGGATCTTTTCGGTATCAACCGTTAACGAGGTGGGACAACACGCTTTGGAAAGTTAAGAGTATATTGATCTTCCAGAGTAAGGCTTCTGAAGAATTAAGCGAATTTTAATTTGGCAGAGCAAGATACTCGGAGAGTTAAGGCATATAACGTCCATCGGTGTCAAAGAAGAGAGAAAAAGGAAGAATGAAAAAAGAAGAGAGAAGAGGAAAGAAAGAAAAAAGAATAGGATCGCTAAAGATCGAAGACTACTTATACCATGAACATCCTATTGTTCTACATCCTATTGTAAGTGGGAAATCTATAAATTAAGACAGTTGTCTAATTATTTAAATAAAACAAGTTTATAATATTCAACAAAAAATATATATCATTTTAAAGTGTAAAATATTTTCAAGTGAGAAATTACACTAATTTTTGTACATAATTTTCAAACTAAATAATTTCATATTTTAATTGCTATACGAGGGTTGATCAAATATAAACGAGACTGACTTTCTAAAAACTTTTCCGTTGGACATTGAACTCTAAAGGGTGGGGTTTCAGGTAGCCTGGGAGGTTTGGGACGGGCGTAGACGGGCAACATTTCCGTTCGGACCCTTCAGTATAAAACTATACAATGAGTGAGAGTGAAGTGCACGTTTCCGTGGAGCAGAGAATTATTATTAAGTTTTTGGCCAAGGAGGGGGTCAATCCGACTGAAATCTTTCGTAGATTGACGGCTCAATACGGGGACAGGACCCTGTCAAGAGCTCGCGTTTTTGCTTGGCACAAGGAATTCGCCGAAGGACGGGAAGCAGTAGAAAACCTCAGCCATGATCGTCGCCCGACCACTTCCGTCACGGACGAAAACATTGATGCTGTTCGGAAGCTCCTGGACGAAGACAGACGTATATCGCTGCGATTTATTGCAGATGAACTCCAGTTGAGCTATGGTAGCGTTCAAAAAATCGTTACATCAAACCTGGAACTCAGCAAAGTATCTGCAAGGTGGGTTCCACGAATTTTGACCGACATTCACAAACGGAATCGTTTGGAGATTTGCCAGCGACTATTGACCCAATTTGAACGAGATGGTGAGGCATTATTAAACCGGATTGTCACCTGTGACGAAACATGGGTTCACCATTACACTCCCGAGTCGAAACAGGCAAGTATGGAGTGGCGGAAGAGGGAGAGAGGGCGCCTCTGAAGGCCAAATCACGATCGTCGGCCGGGAAGGTAATGGCCACTGTATTTTTCGACAATCAAGGCGCCTTTCACGTCGATTTCCTCCATCAACGACGCACAATATTATTGCGATGTTTTAGAGGCCGCAAAACAGTCTTTTCGTAGGAAAAGGAAATCTAAACCGGCGAGAAACGTCATCCTTCTTCACGATAATGCCCGACCACATTCGGCGAACGCTACGAGGCTTAAACTCGATCAAATTGGCTGGGAACCAATGGAACATCCCCCATACAGTCCAGACTTATCACCCTGCGACTATCACCTGTTTGGGCCACTCAAAGAGGCGCTTGGAGGCCAGCGTTTCGAAGACGATTCTGCGGTGGAGACCTTCGTGCTCCAATGGCTCAATGAACGCCCGAGAACTTTTTACGAAGATGGAATTAAAGAACTTCCAATCCGGTGGGAAAAATGTGTTACTCGTGCGGGAGACTATGTAGAAAAATAAGTTGTATCAAGAATAATTTGTAAGTAAGCAATAAATTTTTTAAAAAATCAGTCTCGTTTATATTTGATCAACCCTCGTAAATAGATTTTGATTTTAAGTTATTTAGCTTGTCTTATTGAAACTCTGTTTAGTGTAAAGATTTATATTACATATTTTAGTTTGTTATAAGTAGGAATTTAACAATGACAATGACTACTCCAACATTAAAAAGAGAATACCTGAATGAATATGATACCTGAATATAGTGGTGAACCTGCTATGCTCAACAGGTTCATTTATATTTGTGACAAAATTGTTAATAATTTCTTTATAACTGAAATCCGGAAGATTTTCAGAATGAATATTTGTTTTCATCCATACTTTCTAAACTAAAGGGACAGGCCTTAGAAATTGTTGTAAATTCAAACACTTATGCATGATGTTAAAAATACCCTAATAACTAGTTATTCCGACAAAAGAGATTGTTTTACTTTAAATTTGGAAATGGCATAATTAAAGCAGGAAAATAACGAATCACCTTTTCATTTCTATGAAAGAGTTAAAAAACTATTAAATCTACAAATAGCTTTGTTTTTAAACAAAGAAAAAACGTATACAAAAGATATTTTGTGTTCCTATGTTCAGAAATTAGCATTAAGAGTGTTATTAAGGGGTTTTCAGGAACCATTGGGATCTCTGATGCGCACAGCATGCTTAATGAAGTTTTAAATATGTTGACTAACGACTTTCAGTTCAAAATAATCGGCAAAACATACTACCAAAAATCCAAAATTTACCAATTTGTAAAAGTGTGATTAATAACCAATCTTTCCAAAATCAATATAAACAATTTCCACAAAATAATCAATTTAACAGACCAAATTTTGTAAACCATAACCTACAGCAGAAACATTTCGGAAATCATACACAACAAAAAAATAATCAAACATATCAACCCACACCGATGAGTATATCTACACGTCAAATGGGAAACCCGATCGGACAAAATAAACTGTATCAGATAACAGGAAAGCCGGTTGATGAAGAAAATAAAACCAGTTCGATTGACCAAATCGTAGAGCAAATGCCAAATATTTCATTAGCTGAACAGAATGGAATTGACTATAACTTCACAGAAGATTATAACGAAACACAAGACGGTTATGACACTTTCGATAATTTTACTGAAGAAGCCAATGCATACGGATACACACAAGAAAATGAAAACGTTCAAAATCATTTTTTAGGACTTACGACGTTAAACAGAAATTTTCCATAATGCATATAGAAAATAACACAAACAATTTACCATAAGTAACATTCTCAAAAACTAATCTTAAAATATTAATTGACATTGGAGGTAACAGATCATTTATTAAAAAATCTATTGGTTTTAATATTTTCAAAAATACTATTAAACAAGAACCGTTTGAAGTAAGTACAGCACATGGAATTTCGAAAGAAAAATTTAGTTGCAAATTACCAATTTTAGGAAGGAAGATTTCAAAATTCTATTTATTTGATTTTCACAAAGATTTTGACTTGTTACTTGGAATAGATAATATTAGGGAATTAAAAATTACCTTAGATTTCGTAAATAATAAATTAGTGTTTTGTGACAAGAAGATACCCATGCAATTCTTTAACACAGACGAGCCTAATAAAAATAATATTCATAATAATAAAGAAGTAAAAAAAGAAAAAGGTACCACTTGCTATGTAATTAGAGCACGATCTAAACTAACGGTAAAAATAAAAATTCATAATATGTACAGTGGAGAAGGAGTATTGTATCCCCACAGACAGCAATATGGGATAGAAATACTGCAGTGCATAGTAAAAGTGGAAAATGGCGAGAATTATTGCCCTGTAATTAATAATACAATATCTGATAGACGTTTAATTGTTGAACTAAAGGATGTAGAACCGCTAAGCAATTACAAAATTTGTAAATTAAGTAATAATCAAACGAATTCACTAAATTTCAACATGTTAAAAAATAAAGATAATAAATTAGATTTACAAAAAATTAGCACAAATAATATGAACACTGAGGAAAAAGGAGAAATTTTAAAATTAATTTCTGAATATTCTGACATATTCCACCATGAAAATAATAATTTGACTTTCATTAAACAAATTAAGCATGTAATCAGGACAATGGACGAAATACCCGTATACACTAGAAACTACCAATACCAGGAAATTTATCATAAGGAGGTAAATAAACAAATCCAGGAAATGCTTGACCACGAAAATTTTGTGAGGTCACCAAAATTGACTTCACATTCACCGTGAAATTCACTCGTATGGATTATTCCAAAAAAAGCAGACGCATTCAACAGACAAAAGTTTAGGACAAAAGTTGATTTCTGAGGACTAAATTCAAAAACTACTGACAACAAATTCCCACTTCCTACTATATCAGACATATTGGACAAAATGGGGAGATCACAATATTTCACGACACTGGATCTTACATCAGGTTGAAATGCATCCTGACAGCATTGATAAGACAGCTTTTTCAACCGAAACTGGATACTATGAATTTCTGAGAATGCCATTCGGACTGAAAAACAGCCCACTTACATTTCAACGTATAATGAACAACGTGTTACGTAGAATCCAGAACGAAACTTGCCTAGTCTATCTCGATGACGTTATCATATATTCAACTAGCTTACAAGAACTCGTGCAAAGACTGAGAGGTATTTGATAGATTAAGGAGAGCTAATTTCAAAATACAATTGGACAAAACGGAATTTTTAAAAAAGGAAGTTGCATATTTAGGACACTTAGTAACACCAGATGGAGTAAAGCCCAACCCAGAAAAAAATAAAAGTTATAAAAAATTACCCAATTCCGAAAACAGCTAAACAAATATAGGGATTTCTCAGATTACTTGAATATTACCAAAAATTTATTAGAAATTTTGCAAAAATAACTAAACCTTTTACCAGTTGTTTAAAGAAAAATACCAAAATTCACCCTAATAACCCCGACTATTTGAATTGCTTTGAAACATGCAAAAATGTATTGACTAACGAACCAATTTTACAATAACCTGATTTCGAAAAGGAATTTTTATTAACCACTGACGCTAGCAATTTTGCAATAGGAGCAATTTTAAGCCAAAATAAAAATGGAAAAGACCTTCCCATAGCTTATGCTAGCCGAACTCTTAATGACAATGAGACTAACTATTCCGCAATTGAAAAGGAATTACTCGCAATCGCATGGGCTACAAAACACTTTAGGTCTTATTTATTTGGAAGAAAGTTCAAAATTTATACAGATCACAAACCTTTGCAATGGCTGTTCTCTGTTAAGGAATCGAATTCTAAACTTTTAAGATGGAGATTAAAATTAGAAGAATACAACTACGAAATAAAATATAAAAAAGGTAAATTAAACTAGAACGCGGACCCATTATCCAGAATTCAACTGAATGTCACCGAAAAAGTGTCAAAGGACCCTCAAAATTCTGTGGACGAAGAATTACAGAAGACTACATCTGAGTCAACCCAACTGTATTTTCCAGAACTAGAGATAGTTAGTCGATAATAGTAAACTTTGATTGGAAAAAGAAGATAACACGGTAAATCAGCAAGAGATCAATGAAGAAAGTGACCAAACCGTTCATTCCAATTTCAAAGGGAATACGCGAAATTCCAATTTCTGATGAACCTGTGAATTTTGGAAAAAAACACATATTTTTGTACAAGGTAGACTATCAGCCAAAAAAAAGTTAAGATATTAAAATTATTTGGAAACTCTAAAATGAGATTAATCTTTGAAAAATCAAGTAATAATCTAGAAAACGACATTATTAATTTTGTAAAAGAATTCCTAGTACCCAAGGATAAATATAACATTTATTTTGAAGAATTTGCAAAATGTATACGTAAACATTTAAAAAACTCTCAACTTTTATTAGTTAAATGTAACTCTAAATTACTAGATATAACCGATGAGGAAGAAATTTGAGAGATTATAAATAACTACCACTTAAGCAAGACCAATTACCGTGGCATACAAGAAACGTATGAACAAATTAAAAGGAAATATTATTGGCCTAATATAAAGGGACACATTCAAAACTTTATTAATTCTTGTGAAATATGTTTAAAAAGTACGATAGAGTACCTTTAAAGCTCGAGATGAATCTCACGCCTACACCAGTAAGACTAATGCAAACAATCCACATAGATAGCATTTCAATAGAAAAAAAACAGATTTCTTAGTATCATAGACGGATTCTCTAGATATGCACAAGTGTATCGTGTGCGAGGCGCACATGCTACCGAGGTCGCTGATAAACTCTTAGACTACTTTGCACATTATGGAGTACCTGAGTCCATTGTTTCAGACAATGGAACTGAATTTAATAATAAAATAATTAAAGAAATCTTGGAATTACACAAAATTAAAATACTTTTTATAAGTACTCAACACCCACCTTCTAATGAATTAATTGAAGGATTCCATTCCACCCTAATTGAACACATAAGGCTTTTAAAAAACCAGGTAGAATTTAAAAGCGATAATATTACAAAAAAAGTAAAATATTCAACCATACCTTACAATAATAGCATCCATTCAGTAACAAAATTATCATCATTTGAAGTATTGTATGGGTATATTGACTCAAATCACGTTTTGAATATTGACATTGAAAATCAGGTCACTAACGATTATGTAATAAGTCACAAAGAGAAAACAAAGAAATTATACAAACATATCAGAGAAACTAACCAGAAGACTAAAGAAAACATTCCAACTAAAAGGAACCAAAATAGAGAGGCTTTACCCGAAATCCCAACAAACGTTTATGTAAAAAATTTTCAGAAACAAAGTAAAACCAAAAATAAATTTAACAAAGAAGATGTGTCTTCAATAAATCAAGAAAGGAAAACAGCTGAAATAAAACCAAGACACCATAATACTATGCAGAAAGTTCATTTATTAAAAGACTGAGAAATTCAAAAATATAAAAAGTAATCCAGCCCTAAATCCCGTTCCACATTCCTCCTGTTCCTTGACAGAGCCACTGCCGACCCAGCAGAAATTAAGGAAGTCTCCAAAAACCAAGGGATCATCTAATCTAATCTAATAGATCTAATAAATCTAATCTAATAGATTTAGGACCAGCGAAACTGAAGTCTCATTTCATAATTTTGTACACTATTTTAGTTTAAGCGATTTCATTGTACTGTTAAATAATATTGATGTTTATTACAATAATGTGTTGAATCATTTTTATAGAAATTGTAGCAAATGCCATGCTAATAGTGAAGAAAGGATTAAATTTATAACTGATAATGATAATAAAATTAGGGATATTGTCAATTATTTTAGATATGTAAATCACAGCAGAGAAACTGTTAAGGAAAAATTAGAAGTAATATTGAAGTAAACAATTATATAGAGATATAATAAACCAATTAAATATTTTGTACAAAATGTTGTTACAAACAATAACTGATATTGAAAATTCATTAACATTCTGCAAGCTAGGTGCACTTCATTCTAGTGTTATCTAAACCAAAGAACTGTATAATGAGATAATGAAAGTCTATGACTATTACATGAAGGATTACCCATTGAGCCCAAGCCAGAAAATATGTGGGAGTTAGAACACTTGATGGAAGTTAATTGTAAGTTAGATTCAAATAACATTGTGTATTTTATAAACATGCCTATTGTTGAAAAAACAAATTTTAATATTTATAAGTTATATTCTTTACCAGCTAAGTATGAATCAGAATTCATAACTATTATACTTAGCGTCTAAGAAGCTAATTGGGAAAACTTCGAGGGAAGCTGCTGTTCAACCACCCCCGGAAGTTTTGTTTAGGGGTGGAGGAGTTATATAGACAATAATTTTAGACTTTGCTAGATTTAGTGATGACAATGTAGTTTTTACCATGGTAAGCATTTTCATTGTATGTAGAGAGGGAAGAGCATAAGCTCAGTGTTAGTTGAGGTTTCAATTAGTTCACATCTCAATGAATAAGAGAAGAACTTAAAATAATTATAAGTTTTTAAGTGTATATTATATTCTTATTGTAATTAATAAAAGTTGTTTATTTAAAAGCGACATCCTCAAAACCATACCATAAGATATATATATATATATATATATATATATATATATATATATATATATATATATAGAATTTATTTTATGTGAATTATTAAAGCATGGATAGATCTTTACAGTGCAAATGGTCTTCTTAAATGATATGGTTTTGGTTACAAAGTGAATTATAATATTTGAACCCAAATAAGTCAGTGTTTCAACAATCTGATGATTTTATGCATTAATACCTTTTTGCTAACACGCTGCACATAGGAAACAACATGGAAGAATTTTTTGTTTAACGCCTATACCTTATGCCAATTAGACTCATAAGGATGAAAGATCAATGTTAATGGTAAGGGTAAAAGAACTTGAGCATTGTGGCTCAAACTAAGAACCTCGATTTGCACAATTGAGACGTAGCAGATCAGTGTTTCAACATTTAATAATACCACTGTAATTACAATGAGTACTGAGGAATGGCATAGAACACACATACTACCAAATGGAAAGATTGATATTGTTCAGTGAGCTGTATAAGCAGGTTCTTATGGAACTCAAAGGTGATTTTAACAAATTTTTAACTGTAGACTTGGTGGGGAACTTTTTACCACTTAGTAGTTTTTGCTTAGATTGGGACAATTTTTGTAGGAGTTTCACTGATACCAAATATTGTGGAAAGAAATACCATGTTAAGCATAATATGTAAATTTAACCAGTTAGCCGTTGTTAGCAAATCAAATTATAAAACTAGCTGTTTCAACACCATTATGTTGTTTTATTTTCAAAAACAAAACTTGTATTTACTACAGTAGGATAACATGTTTATAAGAAAATCCATACAAAGGCAGTTGGTTGTGAAAAGAACATTAAAGTCTTTCACATTTTAATTTTCCACTGGGGGGGGGAAGGGAGAGGGGGAGAGGGAGAAAGAGAGATATCAACTATTACACAGAGAAAGAAGACTAAGTTGCTTAGTTTCAGTTGCTGGAGTAAGCTAATTTTTTTAAAAACAAATACTCCTTCCACAACAAAACGATTTCGTCTGCATCTTACCATGGCGTTTAAATTCTGGATACAATACAAAATTAATTTGTAAAAAATCTTTAACATGATAAAATGTATATCATTAGGGGGTTTTGGTATATTTTGCAGTATATGATCACAATATTTTGTTCGAACTGCTTCTTCTATTTACATGTGATGTTACTTGACTAAAACAGCCATTTATCACCAACCATATAGCTTAAAAAATATTTTTTAATTTTTATATGTAAATAGTATTCCTTTAAACATACTTAGTTGTATTAAGCCAAAATACCCATCAAGTTTTTTTTTATTGCACAATCTTAAGTAGGCATTGTTTGATAAAAAATTGCTTAATCATATTTATTTTCTTTCTTCTTCTTTTCGTTTCACCCTCTTTGGGGTACGCTGAATCAATCATTTCTTGCGCGCTGTACTTTTCTTTGTTCCCAGTAGCTCTTCATTCTTTCCGATCTTCTCTTCCTCTCCTTTTCCGAAATGACAGGTTTCGGATTATGATTAAAAATTGCTTAATCATATTTATTTTTTTTGTTATATTATTATTTATGTTTGTCCTACCAATTTGTACTATCATATCCCCAACAAGAAAAAATAAATTTAATCATTTATTTATACCAAATCAATTTCACGTGTATTTGTTGAGTTACAGTGACTGCAAAGCAGTGTGATAAATAGAATACAAGTTATTTTTTTTTAAAGCGTCAAGTGACTTTTAATGTGACTATCAGAAAAATTGTTCATATCATATTTGTGATTGACTTTAGGAAAAAATAACCTAATCTTTTTAATTGTAAATTTGAAGGGTGTTATTATGAACCTAATAAATCTGCAAGAGAATAATTACTTTATTTCTGTTTGCCAATAATTTTAGAAACTTTTTCAGCAATTGAGGACAGCATGACCACTGTTAATTGAGAATTTAGTATTTTTTTTTACACACAATATTCTGAGTATTTATTATGCAAGAAAAAACTTTTTGTGAGGACTTAAAAATTGTCATCATAGTGATTTTTTTGAAAATGGTTAGTTGTATGGAATAAGATAGCGATTTTGAAAATGCTATCTTTGCTGAAATATTAAATTTATATCAGGTAAAATATAAGACTTATCACTGAATAGTACAGATATTATGCCTATATAAACTATACTTTTTAAATTTTATTAGAGGCTAAACATTTTGTAATTTTGTCAAACGTTGTTTTTACGAGGTAAGTCCAGAAAGTAGGTTCCGTTTCAATTTCTCTATGCTGCAGCGCTGCGATCGTAGTTCCGCACATGCGCGGTAGACGCTCTGTATCAAGGAGAAGAAATGTGCGCCATTTTGAGATCGCTGTCAGCCACGTACGCTTTGTTGTGCTTATTTACAATGTCGGTGTTGACTGAAAATCCCGCCGGTTGTGAAATCAGATCTGTGATTCATTTTCTAAATGCTAGGAAAGTGAAACCAATTGAAATTTATCAGAAAATTTGCGAAGTTTACGGACAAAATGCGATGAGTGATTCAATGGTGAGAAGATGGATCCAACAGTTCAATGAAGGACGTAGTGAAGTGCACGATGAAGAACGAAGTGGGCGTCCATCTTTGGTTACAGAAGAACTGGTTCATGCAATTGATGACAAGATCCAGGAAAACCGCAAGTTTACAATTAGTGCTCTCGCTATGGAATTTCCCCAAATTTTACGATCACTAATTCATAAAATTGTTACCAAAAAACTGAAATTTCGTAAACTTTGCTCATGTTGGGTACCAAAGATTCTTACTGAGCAACACAAAACAAACCGGATGGGTAGTGCACTTCAGTTTTTGACCCGTTCTGATGAAGGTGGCGAAGAATTTCTGACACAGATATTCACAGGAGATGAAACTTGGGTTTCTTACAACACCCCTGAAAGTAAGCGGCAATCAATGGAATGGAGGCACACTTCATCCCCAGCAAAGGTTAAGCCGAAACAAATCTTGACACCTCGAAAAATGATGTGCACAGTGTTCTGGGACTGGAAAGGCATATTACTCATTGATTTCTTACCACGTTGTCAAACAATCAAAGCAGATGTTTATTGCAAGACACTTAGGAAATTGCACCGCGCAATACAGAATAAGCGCCGAGGATTGCTGTCAAAAGGTGTTGTTTTTCTTCTCGACAACGCACGACCACACACTGCAAATGTGACGAAAAACCTCTTACAGGGATTTGGCTGGGACGTGTTTGACCATCCTCCGTACAGCCCTGACCTCGCTCCTAGCGACTTTTATCTGTTCTTACATCTCAAGTCTTTCCTTGGCGGTCAATATTTCAACAATGACAAAGAGCTGAAAGAAAATGTTTCCAACTAGTTGAAGACACAAGCGGCAAACTTCTATGGAGAAGGTATACAAAAACTTGTGCCACGCTATGACAAATGCCTGCAAAATTTCAGCAGTTATGTGGAAAAGTAGTTTAAGAGTTGTAGAATTTTGTGCAATAAATAATTTTTCTGTATCTGTACACAATTGAATTTTATTACCAAACGGAACTTACTTTTTGGACGTACCTCGTATTTCACTAGAATTAGTAAAACCTTTTTTTTTTTATTTTGAAGTGTATTATTTCAGAGGTTGTTTCATGATTTATTCCTTGTGATGTTTAACTGGTTACTTGTGCCTAGTTTCATAATTAATAAATTTTCAATGAAAACATCAGACTTTTCTTTAAAAAAAAGAACTTTACTAACACAGTTTTGTAAGAAAGTAGTTTACGTTTAAAACAGTTTCATATGAGAGTAGTATTACATGAAATTAGTATTATTATTAATTAGTAGTGTTATTAAAAGAAATCTTTAAAAATCTTAAACTAATATTTCAAGCATAAAGAGCAATTTTCAAAATCATTATTCCATACAACTAGCAATTTTCAAAATACTGCTACGCTACAATTTTCAAATCTCCAAAAAATTTTTTGAACATATATTCAGAATAATGAATATTTTCATAAAAACTAATAATAAATTTCATAATGTTTTCTTCATTTTGACATTTTTTTGTTTTGTTCCACATGACTCATCATTAGGCCAAATCCCTATCTTCTTTGACTTTAACTACTGCATTTGTAAACAAATGATAAGATTAAAATGTTTTTCAATTAAAAATAAACTTTAGTTGACCAAAAGTGACATGATTTTATGTGGAAAGTAGATTTTACATATTTGATGAGTGATATAATGTTATTTGTGTAGTTCAGTACCTCATCAGCCATTAATCACAAAACTATAAGGTATATTTTCAATAAAAATTTCTCAGATACTGTTGATCACACTAATATCCCCTCTCATTTTTTTTAATCTAATCAAACTGTTCCACAATTTTACCAACAAAATTTAAACTATTTTACTGAGAAAAATTAATATGCCTACGCTTGGGGGAAAAGTAACCTAAATAAGATTCTATGGTCAAGGGTTATCTAGATTATTGATATTAAATTTTTTGTTGATAACTTGGTGCTTTTTGGTTACAAAAATGTTTTTTTTTACATAATCAAAGGTAGAACTGTACTTTTGGTGCTCATGTCATTTTTGATAAATTTTGTACTAAAACACTTGATTATATTTCTAATAATAATTCAAAATATGAAAGTGTACAAACGACTGGAAAATAGAAAAAAAATCATTATAAAAGTAAATCATATCCTCATATCCTCAAACTGACTAGTGCGCAAAAGCGAGAACAAGTTTTTCATTGCGAAAAATGAATAATTAAATACATATTATTAATAATGAAAAAAATATAAATTAAAAAAAACACAACTTAAGAACCTAACTTGACTCAGTTGTGGGGTGTAATATAAACTCTTTTAGAAAAAAAAAATTACAACCTAACTTGACACAGTTAATGGATGTTTAATAGCTCGACATGGATACAATATAATAACGCGCATGGGCTACTGCATGCGCGTTATTATATTGTCTTTGTTGGGTGACACAGATGTCGTACATCTAGAATGTTCATGTAAGTAAACAGTAATGATGTCACAATATAGTTCTATTAAAAAGGATTAAAATCATAAGTTATAGTAATAAACTGAATATTTAGTAGGTGAATATATGTAATAATAAAGTTGATATTAAAACAAAAAATTTTTGAAATTACAACTTTTGCATGAGGCCCAAAAGTGCAGAAATACCAAATCAGAATATACGAAAATTAGAAAAAGTTAGCTCTTTCTCCTGAGTTAAATATTCTTACTTACTTTTAAAGTTACTTGAGGATCTACCAATTCTTCTTCTTCTGCCTCTTGTGCTTTAACAGTTGGAATTATACTTTCAATTGGCATTTTAACCTAAAAAAAAATACAGGAAAAATTCACCAAAAAATTTATATAACAGAAATTATAATTTAATATTATTTACAATACAATAAATGATGTTATAGGTAAAATGAAATTTATTCTAGAAAAATACGTATACCAAGTTCAATCAGACCTAACTGGAAACAGATTTCTTGAAATTAAATTAAATCACACTAACAGCCAATATCACACTTTCAAACCTACTCAACTAACATCCCACCTTTTATAAAATTTAATCTTGTTAGACAATGAAAAATGGATGTATATCTTCTACTTGTCACTAATTCTTTTATAAAAATGCTACAGTGACTTTAATTCAATTTTAAATTTTACAAAATCTAATCTATGATTTTAATAATTTTAATGAAGTATAGTCAAATAGTCCGTACAATAAAATAACAGGTGATTTTGGTGATTACTAATTTCGAAAGATGGTAGTATTTAGCGGTCAAGTTAAGATTTAAATATTCACAAAATTATTGAATAAGAAATTAGTTATTAATTTCAAACTGAGTAAATTTTTGAACTTCATAAAATAACAATAAATATTAGCAATACTTTTGGATTTTTCCCTGTACGATTGATTTAACATGTTTATGACTTTGGTAGTTGCTGTAATGTAGTAGTGTTTTAGTATTAGAAACAGAAACAAATATTGGATGTTGAAAGCTGATGTTGATAGGATGTATTCTTAATTTTTATTGCAAATTGGTTCTTGTAGTTAGATCTTTATTCAGTTATGTAAATAGTAGGTAAATTTAATGAAAACAACTATCCTAATATTAATTTCGTTAAAGGTTTCTCATTTTATAACTGTTTAGGCTACAATGAAATTATATGTATTTAAACATAACCTCTTTTTCTGTTTGAATTGAACTTTTTTTTTTTGCTTTTTCAGAATTAAATAAATGTAAACTCTACTACTTATTTTGTTTGTTCAATTTCTTTGCTTTAGATACTATATGAAACATTTAATACTGATTTGTTATTTTTCTGGTTTTCAGATAGATCTTGCTACAATGGATGATTGATACAATGGAAACAACAACTCACCAGACCAAAAGTAATCATGGAAGTTCTTCTCATCACCATCATCATCATGGTCACCATCACCACCACCATCATCATCATGGTCATCAGTCAAGAAATGATGGCCATCACCACCATAAGTCAAGGAATTACAAGCTTATCATTGACCCTTTTTTAAACAAGGGGACATCAAAAGTTTACAGATATGATGGTTGTATGCCGAATGATCCAACATGCCCTACTGTACAAGTTCGAGACCCAAGATCTCAGCTTACTAGAATATGGACGCGATTAGAGTCTCTTGATCTACCAGTACCTCGTTTTAAGGTGATTATTTTTGAAAATTTTTAAGGGAACGGCAGGTATATTTTATAGACAGATTTATTGAAAAAGTTAATTCTAGGTATTATTTTGGTATTTATCTAGAATAGCAGGACTGTGGAAATCTTTTCTCATTTTTTTTCTCTATATGCTTACTTGTTTTTTACATAAAAGGTATTATGGCAATTTTGCATAAAAAACTGAAAATGTAGGCTACTGTAGCGATTCTTTAAAGATCATTTACATGCATTATATCTACAAATACTACTTACTATTGTGTCTGTTTTGGTTACTTGCTGTGCACGTAACATAACCTTATTATATGATTAACTTATTGGTTTTGGTAAAACAAAGATTTTTAAAGAAATTTTCTTACTAACCTTATTATATTTTTATTATAAACAAACATATTACATAATGCGAACAGTGCTATGCAAATGAATATGAAAAGTCTGCATACTCGTTTAGGCTTTTATGATTGTGTTATATAATTTGTTTCTGAATTTTAAAAAATCTTTCTGTTGTTAACAGTGTTTTTGAGAATGTTTTTATAACAAATTGAAGAGGATAATATCAGGAAATGGATTTTGGGCTTATCATATTTGAAATAAAATAAGAAGAATAATGGCTGTAGATAAGCTGCGTGTTGTTCCACATTCTATGCTAGTTAACATATTATAAATTTACTTTACTCCATTAGAGAAAGTAGTCTCCAAGTAGGAAGTAGTCCATTAGGCATAGTCTTTTTTTTGCCAAAAAGTTCATCAAAGTATAGGGCACAATAAACATGACAACAACAAACAGTATCATTGGACACTAAACACTAGTAGCCTACCTAAGTTGTACAACAGCATATAGTTCTCAGGTTGATATTTTATGTTCTGATCCATAGACTTTTTTTTTAAAATATGAGCAATTAGATCTAAAAGTGGTCATGCGTTAATTCTTAATTGTGTTTCAAGTGGTAGATAAACCAATATAAATATATATAACGATAAAGAAAAATATGTTTCTGACTACTAATATAGTTACTAGGAAATTTATATTATAGTTTTTTTTTGTTGATTTCTTTTTTTAGGTTATGTTTTTAACTAATAATAATAATAATAAAATTTAAATAAGTAGTAGTGTATTATAAATATAGTAAAGAACAGTAATCGTTGAAGTAGCCTACCTATTAATTTTTTCCCTGAGAACTTTAGTCTTTGTATGTAAATTGATTTAAATAATTATGTAAATTTATTAAATAATTATGTAATGTGTTTTACTATTTTAATATTTGTTAGGCATATGCTGTTACATATCTGCTGAATATATACTGGTTATTACATATTAGGCTAAATCTCCTGTTATAAACAAGAAAATCCATCATTTTTACCACCTGAACCAATAGGGCTAATACACCATTTAGGCCTAGTTTAAAAAATTTTGTATTAAGAGAAAGGTTAGTAAAATTCTTAAAAATAAGTTAATTGCTTAACCAAATGTTATATAGCCTAATAAATTATGTTACTTTGTAATAGAAAACAGGTGTAGTAACTTCCAAAAATTTGCTATTATGTCATAAGTTTATTAGTCAACATAATTTTGTTTATAGTTTTTTTTTAATTTGGACACACTGTCTTTTTTCATAAAGATATTGCTAGACTATGAAAGGTATTGCAAGACCTTTTGCCGAGTTTTCATGAGTAACACAGTGCAATAACTTTTTTAATTCCCATTGACTTTTTACAGGGACAAAAATGCGATATTTTTTATTTTTGGATATGTTTAATTATAATATTTTTAGATGAATACACACAGTAGGCCTACGTAGCAATACAAAAATAGCAGAACTCATAAAAAATTTATCTGTCTTGTCAGCTCCAAACTGAATCATTCACTGTTAAGTTATGGTGGGTCTCGCTGTCATGACTTGAGGTTTCAAACCCGCTCATGTGCAATACTGTAGGCTACTGACCTTTAATACAGTGCCTTAGGAATAAGAGATAAGGGTTATAATTGAATTTATTAGAATTTAAGAGTTAAAGGGTATAGCCGAAAAGTAAACACCACTGACAAATACTCACCAGGTATGAAACTGCTTTTGTTATAAATAATATTTTTCACAGCGAATAAGTATCACTGTGCTGTGCTGAGAATCAATTCCAGACCAGGGCATGCCATAGAAACATTACGAGTTGAATAGACAATTATTGCATTTCTTTTTACCTTTTAAAATAACTTTTGGAGGTATAGTTTTGGTAAAGTGGTATTTGGATATTTTTGGCAAATATTTAGAGCCACACAATATGGTTATATGATAGTGTTTGGTGGTTATATGATACTTTGGTTGTGTCGTAGGGAATAAGTTACAAAAAGAACAAAGTATTATAGGATATTTATTCAGGCTATTATTGTTACAATTAAAGTAAATTTGAATCTCCAATTCTTAATTTATTCAAGAACGCCAGATTAGGGAATACCTGCAATCCTGACAGATTTTTTTGTCTTTTGACCAGTGTAGTCAGTTCATTACTTTTATAAAACAGCAGTTATATCCGACATCTGAACAACTAGGTCAGTAACTTAATATTGGTTTAGCCTTTTTGTTATTTTTTTATTTTGGTGTTATAATAATTTCTTCAGATTTGATAGACTTTAGATTCTTACTTAGCCTATAATCATTAAATTTAGTGTTTAGTGTATATGTGTTTGTCCACTTTTTCTCAAAAACAACTAACAATTTTTGTGAAATTTGTATACTAAAGTTTTTTGTTTTCAGAAATTGATTGTGAATTCTTCATATCTGTGGAAATTCTCAAAAACGACTCAAAACGATTTTTTGAAATTTAGTATACTAAAGTTTTTTGTTGTCAGGTATCGATTACGACATGTCTCATATGTGTGAAAATTTGCCAAGTATTAGCTACTTTGCAATTTCACAGTGCATTCATGCGTGTACACTAAACACTGTTGATTCTTATTTATAGATCCCCAGAAAATCCCAAACCTTTATAGGATACATTTAAGGAAAACTTAGCAGAAGATTTTATACGAGAAGCAAGACGAAATGGTAATTCTACTCAAGAAGTACTAAAATATGCTTATCAAATTATTGCATATAAACTGAATACAGATGGAACAAAAGGTAGGAACTTTCGTTTCTGGGTTCAATGATATAATATGGATAATATTGACGGATACGAAAATGAACAAAAAAAGGTACTAAACAGTGATTAGATCACTGTACTCTTATGGATCACATGTATCAACTTCTTAAAGGTAAACAAGTAGAGATTGTCAATGAAATTCTAAATGCCTGCAACAGTGAACAATTAGCACCAAGGTGTTTCTTCATATATGGACCTGGTGGAACAGGAAAAACTTCTGTGTATAAAATAATATACCACATTTTCTTTTGACTAAACCTTAATGTTAAGTGTATGGCTTTTACTGGAGTAGCTTCAGTCCTTCGTCCAAATGGCTGAACTTCACATAAAACTTTCGGGCTAAAAGTTCCATTGACACCTGAGTTAGAATCAAATATCAAGCTAAACTCAGTTATGGCCGAGGAGCTTGGAAAGACCAATATTTTTCTGATGGATGAAGTATCCATTAACATGGCTGAGTTGCTTTGTTCTCTAGGAAATCTCACTTTACCATTTGGTGCAAAAATCATGGTATTCAGAGGAGACTTTTGTCAATGTTTGCTAGTTCAGCCTTGTGCTAACCGAAGTGAGTTAGTTATTAAGATCTTAATAATAATAATACGATCTTTCAATAACGAAATGTAATTGTTGGTGCCACTTCAAATTTTTTCCCTAACAGAAAGTATGTGTGTTGGTCTGAAACAGAGATTTGGAGAATATTTATTAAAAATTTGCAATGATGAATTACCAGTGGATGAAATTGAACTATTGGAAGATATAATTTGTAGCGGGAATTTGATTGGAAGTGTTTGGAGGCTGTCTGACAAGCAACAGATATGACAATATGAAAGATAGAGCTATATTAGCACCTTTAAACAAGGACATCAGTAAAATTAATGAAGAAATTGTGAAGAGACTTCTAGGAGAGTATAACATGTATAAAAGTTAAGATTAAAGATGAACCCAAAGCAGCACTTCAATTCCCTTCAGAATTTCTTAATTGTGTTGACCTGGTTGATTTGCCACCGCATGAATTAAAGTTAAAAATAAATAAAATTATAATGCTTTTGATAAATTTGGACATTTCCAAAGGACTATGCAATGGCTCGAGATTGATTGTGACTGAACTATGCGATAATATTATTAAAGCTAAGATTATAACTGGTTAATTTACAGGATGGGAAGTTCACATACCAAGAATCACATTAGATTCTGACAAAAGTAAACGGGGTTGTGTTATGCAAAGACATCCATTTTCCATGAAACCAGCTTTTGCAATGACTATTCATAAGGCCCAAGGTCAAATTTTTGAATTAGTATGAATTTATCTTTTAAGAGCAATATTCATGCATAGCATGTTATATGTGAGCGAAAACTTCGCCTAGAGTGAAAAGGCAAAGTGGCTTGAAAGTTCTCTTACCACTAGAAAATCCTCGACAGAAATGTGTGGAAAGAAGTATTGAGTAATTTTATGGGTACCTGTAATTTTCCACTGGTTATCAACTATAATAATGAAGTCTTTGAAAATGATGATGATCTTGATAAATTTGAAGATATTAATATTACATTTTAATAATTTGTTTCTTTGATTTTTTCGTAATAATATTAAAAAGTTAATCAATTGCAATTAATGTTAGATTCTAAAAAAATGATGTCTTTACATTTAATAATTGATTTTTTCAGTCTGAGATAAATTTACCAAGTAACTTAAATGAAATACTAAAAACATTAATTTTTTTAAAATAAAACTTTGTTGAAAACTTAGTTTCGAAAAGTTGTAAATAACACATTTTAATTAGAACGTTTTCAGTATGGAATATGATGCAAAATAAACATGATATACAGTATTGTGAACTGACAGCCATATTGAGCGCCCTTTAAATTAAACTTAAAATTGTAATAGTTTAAAAAGTTTTTATTATATATTAAGTATCTTCAAAAATAGCATTTAAATATTAATGTGTGAATGTAAAATACCTATACCGAGCAAAGCTCGGTCACCCGGTACTAAGAATAAATGAACATAATAAGAACACATGGTTAGACCTAGTCTATTTGATAAATCAGAAATAGCTGAACATGTTATCGATCTAAAATCATAAATTTAATTGAGTAATGGCAAAAATAATATACTGTTAAAATAATTTATGGGTTTATTATATAAGTAAAAAGTAATCGAAGCCTTATATATGGTGAGATAATGTAATACCGTATCAGCTATGTAGAAGATCAACCATTGTAGAAACAAGGTCTCTGTAGGTGACCCTTAATTAAAAATGAAGTTAGGATTTAAAATAAACATAATTTTAAATTAAAAAAGACTGAAGTTTGAATGGTAAAAAAGAGGCTAGAAATTTGAGAGGTGTTCTAGCTGAATAGTTATAGCTGATGTTTCCATATGCACAAATGTTGGAAAATGTCTGACTGAACAGAAATAACAACCATAGTTTGTTTGAAGCCTTCTTTTTCCTAACTTATGTTTAAACAAAAATGTTTAACCTCTACTAAAACATACATCACTTTTGTAAATTATGTTTGGTAATGACAGAGGAGTCCAAAGTCCATAGTGTAGAACTATTTGTGTTAGGAGCCAGCAATAAAAACATCTACCTAACTGAGTGTAGGTAGAACAGGTATTTGTTCAATACATGTAATCTATACAATGCCAACAGCCCATATATTATACTGTTGTCATTCCTACTACTTTGAGTAGAATTGCAGGTCATTACTATTAGGTTAACATCTGCTTGATTACATTGCTATAATATTGTAATACATAGAACATTATTAACCCTATTAACATACATACAATACAAGACTCTATTAACGGTCTTAATTCATTCCAGAACTAAGATCAGACTGCTGTGCTAGTTATCATTTATAATAGAGACTTATTTAAAACATTTTAATTTGTTCAAAAGTTGAAAACAAAGGATTTAAACAACAATTTGAAACTCGCACACAAAGACACTTAACGTTTTGTTAAATTTAAAAATCAAAAGTATTAACACGATAATATAACTGTTTAAATTTTCTAACACGTTAACAAATTAAACACACAATAAACGAGTTGACACAAGTAAAATTAGGCACAATAACAGAAAAGGGATAGGAGTGGGCATTATGTGTTATTGTCCTATAATTGTGGACATGGAAGTTATTGTCCTACAAAAACCAAACACCCATATACCAAAGGTTTGTTTGTGTTAACACAGCACAGTGGGTATATATGCAGTGTAGGTTGTTTTTTTTCAAATAGTGATTTTTGAATATTTTTGTTTTATACCATATTATCTAATCCACCCGCATAAAATAATTTTTTATAAAGATTACTTACGATTTTAGGCCGTTTTTACAGAACTATATTGTGGCATCATTGCTGTTTACAATCCATTAAACATTAAATTTCATACACGGATTTACCTGTTGTAAGCGTTATTATTAACTACATGCACTTACTACTCATGCGAGTTATATATTATAAATGATAGCCTAATGTTATGGTTTATTCATTTTTTCCTTGGTTTGTTCTCGTAATGAAAACATTGTTAAAATGGTGTCTGTTACTCACAAATTTTATGATTTGCTTTTTTTGTGTTAATTTTTTTTTTTTGCCGGCAAAAAACCGATTGGGTTATCATTGTCGATACTCAAAATGAAGATATGAAGGAGAGAATAAAATAAAAAATAACAATAACTTTTTTGTGTTATTATTAACAACAGTGTCAGTTAGATATGACAACCGTTGTCCGATATGACCATTGTCTAGGTTGACTGTCAGCCAGGGTATCACTGTATATTTTTTAGAATTATGTGAGAATTGGAGAAATTATTGTAATAACTTTGTAGTATCCAGACAAAAAAGCTGTATAGGAAGCTCATATAAATTATAACTAAGTTAAAGAAAGTAAATCCAGAAGTGGATGACGAAACAGTATTGAAGAAAATAAATATACTCGAGTTAAAAATACAGAAAAGCAACAATAATTCAGATGTCAAAAATCAGCATTGTTGATAATCTGCTTTCAAATCTAGTGAAAAAAGTGAATGTTGACTGTAAAATATGCTGTACCTTACAGAGTGGAGAACAAATTGCCTGTCATTGATAATTGGTAGAAAAATATCAGTGTTAACATTGTTAAAATCCAACAATTTGACTAAAACAAAACCCATCAATGTTTTGTTGTGTGAAATATTAATGTTTTAAAATGAGAGAACAAACTAACGCTAGAAAAAACATTCACTGCAGATGAACAGAAAATGCAAAGTTGACAACACAGGTGGCACTGACCTGGCAATGAGTTGAGCTATACACGCCTAGTGGCAGAAATGCATACTGC
This sequence comes from Callitettix versicolor, assembly GCA_022606455.1. Lineage (NCBI taxonomy): Eukaryota > Metazoa > Arthropoda > Insecta > Hemiptera > Cercopidae > Callitettix > Callitettix versicolor. Next base: position 14,797,545 of record CM040182.1, on the reverse strand, counting down.
ACAAGCTGCAACCACTGCAGTGCTATTCCGGTTACTTTTGTTTACTCACCTTGTTTATTTGTCGGCCCTCAGTTAACAGACACCCTATTACTAGAAATTCGGATTATCGGAAATAAAATACATATTCGTAGTGGCTGTTTGGAAGTCAAAAAGTTTATAACCCAAAAAGCATACTTTTCAGTTCATAATATCCAAACAATGCATTTTTAAGGAAAGCATTAAATAAAGGATGTTTAATTAAAATTATACAAAGAAATACATTAATTTGTGAGAATATTATTTATGTAGAGAGGCTATTTTTTTTAAAAAATTACATACATTATTCACTCACTAACTTCAAACTCACCAGTCGCTTATCCGTGATAACACTTTTCTGTCTAATATGATGTACAGTGAAATAAACTTGATAAACTGCTATTATAATTGCTTTACTCCTGTGCAGTTCTGGAAAGGAAGTGAGGATTGGTGATAGTTTTTTTTTATGTCTGCCATATTTTCAGTAGTCGATAAACTGCTATTATAATTGCTTTACTCCTGTGCAGTTCTGGGAAGGAAGTGAGGATTGGTGATAGTTTTTTTTATGTCTGCCATATTTGCAGTAGTTGATAAACTGCTATTATAATTGCTTTACTCCTGTGCAGTTCTGGGAAGGAAGTGAGGATTGGTGATAGTTTTTTTTATGTCTGCCATATTTTCAGTAGTCGATAAACTGCTATTATAATTGCTTTACTCCTGTGCAGTTCTAGGAAGGAAGTGAGGATTGGTGATAGTTTTTTTTATGTCTGCCATATTTTCAGTAGTTGATAAACTGCTATTATAATTGCTTTACTCCTGTGCAGTTCTGGGAAGGAAGTGAGGATTGGTGATAGTTTTTTTTATGTCTGCCATATTTTCAGTAGTTGATAAACTGCTATTATAATTGCTTTACTCCTGTGCAGTTCTGGGAAGGAAGTGAGGATTGGTGATAGTTTTTTTTATGTCTGCCATATTTTCAGTAGTTGATAAAACTGCTATTATAATTGCTTTACTCCTGTGCAGTTCTGGGAAGGAAGTGAGGATTGGTGATAGTTTTTTTTATGTCTGCCATATTTTCTGTAGTCGATAAACTGCTATTATAATTGCTTTACTCCTGTGCATTTCTGGGAAGGAAGTGAGGATTGGTGATAGTTTTTTTTATGTCTGCCATATTTTCAGTAGTTGATAAACTGCTATTATAATTGCTTTACTCCTGTGCAGTTCTGGGAAGGAAGTGAGGATTGGTGATAGTTTTTTTTTTTATGTCTGCCATATTTTCAGTAGTTGATAAACTGCTATTATAATTGCTTTACTCCTGTGAAGTTCTGGGAAGGAAGTGAGGATTGGTGATTGTTTTTTTTTTATGTCTGCCATATTTTCAGTAGTTGAGAGAAAGGTTCTCATACTTAGAATTCCGAGCTTAGCAACTATATATGACATTTAACAATATAAAATCTGATTTATGTGAACAAATCAGACTACATGTTACCCAGGCTGTAATCAACAATATATAAACAGTGCTCTTTGATTGAATGGTTTCTAAAGTAGGCATAATATTTATTGTAAATATAATATTCTATATGGGTTTCAAAGTTACGGGAAAAGTAAGCTGACAGATTTCAGTATTATGTATGTATTCGAGTTAAAAATACAGAAAAGCAACAATAATTCAGATGTCAAAAATCAGCATTGTTGATAATCTGTTTTCAAATCTAGTGAAAAAAGTGAATGTTGACTGTAAAATATGCTGTACCTTACAGAGTGGAGAACAAATTGCCTGTCATTGATAATTGGTAGAAAAATATCAATGTTAACATTGTTAAAATCCAACAAGGTGACTAAAACAAAACCCATCAATGTTGCTGTATGTTTTGTTTCGAAGTTTTACAAGTGTACACTAAATTATAATACTTTTGTATGGTACACTAAATTATAATACTTTTGTATGGTACATTAAATTATAATACTTTTGTATGGTACACTAAATTATAATACTTTTGTATGGTACACTAAATTATAATACTTTTGTATGGTACACTAAATTATAATACTTTTGTATGGTACACTAAATTATAATACTTTTGTATGGTACACTAAATTATAATACTTTTGTACGGTGCACTAAATTATAATACTTTTGTATAGTACACTAAATTATAATACTTTTGTATGGTACACTAAATTATGATACTTTTGTATGGTACACTAAATTATAATACTTTTGTATGGTTTAATAATCTGATTACTTAAATTTTTCTAATTGAGCTTGACAGTGTGTTATAAATTAATCATTGTATTGTAGTAAATACCCTTGACTAATTGTAGATGTATCAAAAGCTGATAACTGTCCTTTATAAACAAATTCTGCAGATAAGCATCAAGTCTAAACCATCAGCCCACTGCATCTTCACTATGTTTGTTAATTCTACTCTCACATGGGTGTGAATTTAAATATGAAATGTACATTTGAATACTTCAATATAATGTTAAGTTTATACTTATTTCGTAAGTAACACAAAAGTTTACTTGAAGACGCAAGTGTCATGTTAAAAGTATAGGTGCAATACAATACTCCTTTTATGCACAGTATTCTGGCATATTTATAAACTGTATTATTTACAAGCTCAAAATTATTCGGTATTTTAATGTACTGAACCAATTAGATTTAATGAAGAAATTATTTACAGCTTGGAAACTTGTACTCTGCCAAATAGGTGGTCGACTATATAATACAATGTGTAAAATTATGTATCCTTCACCAACGGCGGTCTTTTTGTGGAACAAACCCCTGCTGTTGGTGAGAAGTTACTGTAATATTATATCACATAATTGCAGAACAGCTTCTGTTAAGCATAATGGAATAAGACATTTAGTCTTGTGAGCGTAATGGATTCAAATTTCTAAAAAATAACATTTAAATAATACTATAAAGGAACATTTCAACATGTGAAAATAAAAATTGGAAAATTGGTTTTGTAATGGAAGAATGGAAAGATAATGCATATGCCTGCTGTATCCTTACAGCCATCTCTGTCTGAAATACCTATGATCTGGTCCGTTTAGTAAAGTTTTTGCTACATTATGGTGTATTTAAAACAATTGTATATCAAGAAACTACTGATGCAATCTTGCGATCAAACTCTTAGAAATACAAAATTTTACGTTTACATTTCTCAAACACTATATTAAAGTAGTATTGTATGCAAGTTTGAATAGATTCACATTTGATCTTTTTGTATGAAGCTATTAACATTTTAATTTTATATTAAAGGTCATAGAAAAACTTTAAACAGTATGATAAAATTACTTAATAACTTTGGTTTTACTGTTTAATAGTTGCTAGTGATATTTAAATGAACTATTGTTAAGTAAGATAAATTTGTAAAATTTAAATTTACCATTGCATACCTTTTAGAAAGTGTCAGTCTGTGTCATAATATTACTTATCAAATGGTAGTTAAAAATATTTGTTAGTGTGTATATAGTAAAATTAGATTTTGTAATTTTTTAGATCGATGGGAATTATATTGGAGAGCCACCTCCTTTGGAAGTTACAATTTGCAACTTAAATGACAATATAGACAGAACTTTTCTAGCTGATATGGTGAGTTGATAGCTATATAGTTTAAAATTAAATTTAACTCTCCAAAATAGTGAGTAGACTTGAGAATGAAATCAAATACCATATACAGAACTAAAACATAAATTTCCAACTCCTTTGGAAAAATCATTTCTAAGATATACAGTAAAACCTTCCGTTAAATGAACTCAGGTGAACCAAAACCTTGGTTATCCAAAATGCATCCAGATTGCAAATCCTTAAAAAAGTGATGGAATGAATAAAATGTACATTTACATAAAAGGCAAGATCTCATGGGCTAGCAAAGAAGTAAACGTCTGACATTGAGTTTACTTCCTTTGCCACCAACTCCTGATAGTCGGACGTTAAACACAAAAAAAAAAAAAAAAAAAACCAACTCCTGAGTCTAATATAGCAACACTGCCAATCTGCACTCGTACTCTACAATACTGACATCCACATTAGTCACCATCTGTCAATACAGAAGTGTTGATCACGCTTAATTTTGTGTTGATTGGGCTAAAATTTGTTAAACAATGCAGCAAGTCCATGCTAGCTGATTTTCTAATGAAAAAAATAGCGGGACATCGCTGCTCGAAAATGTTATGAAGGATGTGAGAAACAAATGAAAATTATCAAGTTTTTTTAATGAATAATTATTTATATGCTATAACTTACCTATCTTAAGTACAATATTCAATTTATTGATGTCAGCCTAATAATGTAATTTTTATCTTCAATAAAGATTGTAAGCCATGTACAGTCTAAAAAATAGGTTAGAATCATTTGCTCTTGAAAATCTTCTAGAATTAATTGGATACAGAAACGTTTACATGGCTTAACTGAAAAAAATCACTGTCCAAAACAGCTTTCCCCATTATTTTATATAACTGGGATTGTAGTACTTTTGAAATGATTTTGAATTAATACAGATACATACATTTTATATACTGTAAAACTTTCTCTTGACCAACTCTTCAGGACAATTGAAAATGTGTTCCCGACTGTCCAGTACAATGTTAGTTCAAGGACAAAAGTGACTTGTGAGCGCTACACTTTGCTCTGCTATCAGAAACAGCCATTTTGGCAGTTGTGTTCTGATCATGAGAAAGTAAACACTGTACAGTATACATTTAAGTAGTAAACTAAGTAAAAAAATTACTGATTTTTTAGTAAACCACGATCAGTTTCCTCCAGTACACCTATGCAATTGGTCCCCAGTATGGTGGAAACAGACTTCTGTATTTTTAGTTTTCATTTACTGTTGTCGATTTAAACAAATTATAAAATACTGTACCATTATTAAAAACAATTGACTTTTTTTTGTCAATACAGTAGAATCTTGATTAACCATCAGGTTATCTGACATTTTTAATAGTCTTCCATTATAAATAATTTGTAATAAATAATAAAAGTAACCTAGTCAAAACAAAACTGTATTTTTAGCATGACTTATTTATAACATATATGATTGGAGCTGACACTAATTGCTACCCTAAGCAAACACTGATAATCGAAATGTAAATGATCCTGTCATCTAGTGAAATAAAACAGAAACACTTCAAATAGTATCAATAAATTCTGAAAGATTGTATGAATGTTTATATTGAAATTAAACAATCTCACACTATTTACTATAAAACCATTCAGCGTGTAAGTCCATCACAAAACAGTCACACGTGTACATAGTGGTGTGCAATGCTCTCACCTGTGTTTCTTGAATACTTGTCAAAAGGGGCTTTCACCCCGAGGACCCGGGTTCGATTCCCGGTGAGGGCTTGGCATTTTCATACGCTATACATCATCCCATCGTCTGCATTAGCCCAAGTGTGCACAATAGTCAGACGTTAAACACCAAAAAAAAAAAAAACCTAACTGTCCCAAGAATGACGGTTAATCAAGGCACTACTGTACTTTTATTTTTGTTTTTACCATCTATCAGGGTGTTCTGCGTATCGTGCTTATTCATTTCATCCTGCTATAAGTGATCATTGCTTATAAGTGACTTATTCTGCAACTACGTGGGAAACATGTCTTGTATAGTCTTTGACATGACGGTTAATCAAGGCACTACTGTAGTTTTATTTTTGTTTTTACCATCTATCAGGGTGTTCTACATATCGTGCTTATTTATTTCCTCCTGCTATAAGTGATCAGTGCTTATAAGTGACTTATTCTGCAACTACGTGGAAAACATGTCTTGTATAGTCTTTGACATGACGGTTAATCAATGCACTACTGTAGTTTTATTTTTGTTTTTACCATCTATCAGGGTGTTCTACATATCGTGCTTATTTATTTCCTCCTGCTATAAGTGATCAGTGCTTATAAGTAACTTATTCTGCAACTACGTGGAAAACATGTCTTGTATAGTCTTTGACATGTCGGTTAATCAAGGCACTACTGTAGTTTTATTTTTGTTTTTACCATCTATCAGGGTGTTCTACATATCGTGCTTATTTATTTCCTCCTGCTATAAGTGATCAGTGCTTATAAGTGACTTATTCTGCAACTACGTGGAAAACATGTCTTGTACAGTCTTTGACATGTCCAGAAGCAATTATTGTGAAGAAGAAATACCTTCACATTAATTCTATTTGTTAGACATCATGTAACATGGAAACCGATGATGGGTTAAAACATGCATACTGTATTAGATTAGATTACTAGAGGAAAGGATTATAAAACCCCACTGTTATCAAAGGACCTGTTGTGCAACTAAACTTCATAAGTACTAGTTCAGTATATTGATGCCCTTAGTAAGTTCGAACAATCCATTGACTAGCCCATCTTGCTGGGTGTTTGGCAGCGGCTTCAGTGGCGGCATCTTTTTATATGTTTTTTTTCCCAATGGTACTTATTTTCCAGACATACCGTGTATCATTTTAAAAATTTGAACAATCACTCTTTTTATAGATATTGTGTAGGATTTATTGGTCTAGTATTTAATCAAATTTTAAGTTAAAGATTTTGAGTTTCTAATTGAGGAAATAAATTTTATAAAATTAAGTTTGAACTGCAGTAACCACTTTATTGTGTTCAATAACCTAATTTAAATGGTATAGTTATATTTTCTAGTAAATCCTGAACCTTTTCATATATCATAACATTTAACTGATTTATGTCATCAACACAAAACAAAAACACATGATTGCTACCGATTTTGTCTACTTAGTAAACAAAACTCAGACAAGGTTATTTTACAGCTCTTATTTAATTTATATAACTAAGAAAAATATGAAAGTTCCAGAAAAGTGAAGTAAAAAGATCACTTAATTGAAAAATATGGATTTAGATGCTATCTAAAATTTATTTTGAACTAGTAACTGTAAATCATGGTGCATTTCTTGCTAGGAAATTACAACAATGATAAATTGTTGCATAGCAGCCAAAGGGTTAGGAAAATTACCATTTTATGGAAATTTAAAAAAATATATTTTATGGTGTTGTTACTTGAATTGAATATAAAAATTCTAATGAATTTTTAGAAATTGTAGAATTTTTCAAAATTTTAAAGGTATCTGGAAGCAGAAGTAATTTGTGTGTAGTTATAAGTAAGTGCTTTCAATATAACAATTAAAAAAAAAAAATATTCTGTGTTTTTGGTTTTAATTTGTAAGATATCACATGAATGAATTGAAATAAAACATATCTTTGTATAGATTAACAAATTTGGAGTTTTTGAAGAACTAGTCATTTACTATCATCCTGCAACAAACAAGCATCTCGGTTTGGCTAGAATCATTTTCGAAGAGGTTAAGGCTGCAAGAGCATGCATTGAACGACTAGACAATACTTCAGTGATGGGAAAGGTTTTGAAAGTTTTCAGCGATCCTTTTGGTATGATAGCAAAGATTTCTTTATTTTATTAAAAACATATATTTAGTAACTCGTCTGAACTTACTGGCAAGTATGCTGTGCTTCAAGTGGACCAGAGAATTTGAGTTAATACTGTGCTGACCATGCCAGTAGTTCTGTAATTTCATTCTTCCCCTGATAGTTTTATGTGATGCAACTAAATAACATCTGACCTCATTTCAATTTGTTTACACATTTCAGTTGCAGCTTGTTCGTTTATTGTTCAGTTTCTATATGTATTATGGTCCATGATGTACAGATTTCATTTTTTATATAATTTACTATTTAATAGTAATTCAGATATTATTTCATAGTGTTTATCATAGTCCTGATTTGATAGATAGATATCGTCTTTATAGTAACTGAGTAAAAAGTTACAAAATAAATATATATACAAAATAAAAATATATATATTAAAAAAAAAAGACACATCCATTACCTTATGGCTGTCAGGGGAGTCACCTTTCAAAACTTAATTCTTTGGACAATTCTTGGACCTTTCAACAACTTATACTGGACAAATAAAAAATATATTTTCTTTTTTTATATAAAATACTAAACATAAAATACAATAAAATACAAAATGTAGCAAATAATCATTTTTTCCTTTCTTTTTATAAAGTTTAAATCTTAAACATTATGAACTCCATTCTCCAAAGTTTTATTGTTTTAAAATTAAACAATAATTCCATCCACTCACTATACCAAATCTTTACTGCCACGCATGTCTAAAATAGTTAACAAGTGAAGTCCAGTTTTCCCTTTCAACAAGTTTACCTTTATCTTTATCTTTTACTTTACCTTTATCCAGCAAATCATCTTTTTCTCAACTCAGTAAAAACGGAACATCGCATGGAAATAAAACAATCTTTTATTTTTTTCTGAGTTGTACAGGGGGCATTGTAAATCAGTACTTTTAAACAGTCTGAAGTTAAGTTTCAATAAGTCACCTCTTAATTTCAAAAACTACCTGCTTTTCTCAGAGAACATGTATACATACAGATAATTTTTAATCACTGAATCTAACTTTAATTTCTTGTATAGTTTAGTTCTTGATAGTACTATGAAAGATTCCATCACACGCTGCTTAACGCCAACTCATAAATTCACAAAAACGCACTCCAAATATCACCATCAACAGTATCCTCTGGCACAGCTGAATTCATTATTTAAAGTCTTTGCTTCTTTCAGCTAGTATATTTTTTTCTGAATGCATGAATGAAGGTAATTATTTTTTGGCATTTTCTCATTTGACAGTCTTAAGATATTTTATTATATAATTTAAGTACAGCTCCAATGTATGGAAGAAAACAGGCTGCACTATGTTTCTGTCATTAAGAAAGCAGTAAATGTATACCACAGCAATCTGAAACGCCCCTTGAGAAAATATATAAGTACTCTCTTAACTTCTTTATATCATCTACTGCCCCAGACTTGTGCACCATAACACAAGATAGATCTACTAATTGCATTTAACAGATCCTTTTTGGCTGAAAAACATATTAAATTATTTTCCAGCATCTGGTTCCATACTGAATTTAAACCTACTGTGGCATTTTCACAGTATTATTTCAGATGTTTATTAAGTGGTGCATATGGACCATAATGCAAGATAAATTAGAGTTAATTTAATCTCTAGATTTTTGGTCTTGGCAATTATCCCTTCATTTTTAAATACCATAATCACAGATTCATTAGTTCTAATTTGAAGTGGGACTGTTATCTTAGTGCAATGTATGAGGGGGAGGTGGGGGGGGAGAGGGGGTAAGTGAGTGAGTGAGTGAGTGAGTGAGTGAGTGAGTGAGTGTGTGTGTGTGTGTGTGTGTGTGTGTGTGTGTGTGTGTGTGTGTGTGTGTGTGTGTGTGTGTGTGTGTGTGTGTGTGTAATACCTAATTTTGATTGCTTCATGAAGAAAGAGGTTAACATTTCTAATATAGCTGGTCCACTAACATTTTTCGTAAATATTACAGTTATCTTTAAGATTACCTCAACATGTAAATATTATTTGTATCATAATATTCGACTGTAATTGTTTAATGACGACTTGTCTTGTAATTCTTGTATTATAATCACAAATAGTTATATTTTTTTCAGAGTTCTCAAACAACTTTACACGATACTTCAAAATCTGTCCCAAATATTAAAGAAGAAATGTATAAATATAGGTACTCATATATGTTCCAATTTAAGTACAGTTTATATCATTAAAACTAAAGAATGAAATTACATTTACAAAAGCAGACATAACACACATCTCCTTTGCTCTACCAAGAACAGCCGTTTGGTTGGATACACTCTGTTTAACTCAAAATTATAAAATATAATTATTAAAAATATCTACTTCTTGTTTGTCAATGAAAATAAATAAACATTACAATTAAACACATTTTTTTCAGGTGGAGAGTGCCAAAAAATATTTAGTGAACAAACCAAAGAAAAAGATAGAAAAATTGAAAGGGAACCTGTAAAGGAACAAAAATCAGAAGATAACATAAAAAAAGTCAAACCGCCAGAAAAAGAAGAAAACAATGTTACTGCTGCTCCAAACTATAATTCTAAGAAGCAACTAGATATTGAAAAGAATGTTGATGAAAAGGCAGAAAAATTAAACCAAAAAGTTAATAGCAGATTTAGAACTCCGGATTATTCTTCACATAACTCGGTGTCATCATCAACAACATCAACATCAACAGATTTGGGCTATGTTTCTCACACTCCAAGTGATACCTCATCATTTGGCAATGTCAGTACACCTGAAAGGACTTTTGGAAATAATATAAAAGACTTCAATTTTCCTCCTAATCCTACTTCCGTTTCGTATGAGTTTAATCACTATTCTCATTTCAATAATATACAAAGTCGCCCTCCCATTCCTTCTTTTCCTATACCACCACCTCATCCACCTATTCTTTCACAACCTCCAGCTCATTCAGTTCCCCCACAAAATCTTCCTCCAAGGAATCTTCCTCCGCATCCCCTCCCACACAGAACTCTTTCTCTACCTCCACACCCTGGATGTCCTCTTCCCCATTCTCAAAATCTTTTAAATCATGGTCATTCAGTAATACCTCATGCTTCACAACCACCTCACCCACCTAAACATCCAGGAAATTGGGGAAACTGGATAGAGAGTCCTCAACACGGTCATCCACCTCCACTGCCACCCATATCTCATGCTCAACAACAACATAGTAACCATCATTGGGAAACTGCTGAACCAATTAATCAAAGAATTACAACACTTCCGCCAGCTAGCACCACTCCTACTTGGACACCAGTTTCTGCTGGTCAGCCACCAATATTTTCAACTGATCAGAACCATAAGAACCAAAAACGTCGTTATAGTTCTAGTCCAGAAGAATCACAGAAGACTTTAGATTTAGATACTCGTATAGAGATGTTGCTCAAAGAAAAAACTTCAGGTGGTTTAAATAATCCGTTTCTAAGAATAATGAGTAGTGATTCAGACGATGAAGGGAAAAAATCTCTGCTTCCAAAAAAGGCAAGAACATCATTTTCTGATATTTCATCAGACACATTAAATACTTCTCCACTACCACCCGGTGTCGATGATCCACCTTCTAGGTCATCAGGTAGCCCAGTATTACCATTAAATACTCCACCGTCACCTTTCCTTTCTCAAGAAAAATATCTCGAATGTCATTCCAAGGGCATTCAACAAGTTAATAAGGCCAAATTACAAGAAAAAGGATTTTTAGAAAATGTCAATAAAGTCACATCTCAAGACGATTTGCTTCATAGTGAAATAAGTTCAAGTGAGGATGAAATCCTAACTCAAAAAAGTCCAAAAGTTCCAGAGCCTGACTTCGAATTGGAGCACAAATCCACACCTCTACAGGACGAATTAGACGATAGAATGAGCCTATCAAGTCTAAGTTCTGGTGATGAGAAGATCGAAGAATTACCACCTCATATTCCTACTCATCAACCTATGCGCAATCCATTACCACTTCAGCACCCTCCACCGATACATCCATCTCAGCATCCACCTCCTCAGCTTCTTACACCACCTCAGCATCCACCACCGTTGCTACATTCACAATCTCCACTTCATAATCATCCATTATCTCATAACCAAACTCCTCCTCCACACCAACAGCCTCATCTAATGTATTCTCCAGAAGTTCGTCCTCCTCGATTGCATCCTATACAGTATTCACCACATTTCCACCACAGTATTCCTCCTCCGTCTTATCCTATGCCGCCTCCACCTCATCAGTCTTTTTCTCCGCACTCGTACCCTTCACCTTCAGATCATTATCCTCCTTGGCAAAGAGAGTACCAATATCAAAGGCCTATGTTTCAACCTGTTTATCACTCACCTAGACCAGGAATGGCTATGAACAGGCCACAATACTCTACGCCTCCTAGTCCTATGCCTAATCATTATTCTAATTTCTCAGGTAGAATGGTGCAACGACCAAGAATGCCAGAACCACCAAAAAAACCTCACGCTCCGCTTGTAAAGTGAGTATTGTAATTAAAATGCTAATACAAACTCAGATAATAATAAGTAGTAACCTACCGAGTGCATGCACATGTAATAAATATGATTTTTTTAGACTTTGTTTTATTCATAGTAAAGACAGCCTAAATAGGTAGTGCATGTTTGTTTTTTTTTTGCACTAAGTGTAAAACAAAATGCAATGGGGCGGAATTTACAGAGTGGGTATAATATATAGAGGTAGAACCACCTCTATATTTTGTATTGTATTGTATATTGTATTTTGAAATACAGTAGAACCACTATCATTTGTGGGCTGGTTAATCAGCGGCAGATTGACCACAGCCAAAAATTGAAGATTCCAAAACTCCTCTTTTGATATTTGTGTAGAGTCTGTAGTACAGATACAGAATTGAGACAAAGAGGCATACAAAATGTAGACACAGACAACTGAGCAGGCTATGTGTGTATATCAGTTCGACACAGACAACTGAGCAGGCTATGTGTGTATATCAGTTCGACACAGACAACTGAGCAGGCTATGTGTGTATATCAGTTCGACACAGACAACTGAGCAGGCTATGTTTGTATATCAGTTCGACACAGACAACTGAGCAGGCTATGTGTGTATATCAGTTCGACACAGACAACTGAGCAGGCTATGTGTGTATATCAGTTCGACACAGACAACTGAGCAGGCTATGTGTGTATATCAGTTCGACACAGACAACTGAACAGGCTATGTGTGTATATCAGTTCGACACAGATAACTGAGCAGGCTATGTGTGTATATCAGTTCGACACAGACAACTGAGCAGGCTATGTGTGTATATCAGTTCGACACAGACAACTGAGCAGGCTATGTGTGTATATCAGTTCGTACTACAATTGCAAACAAAATTTGAAAATGTATAATAAACATTGTCAGGGAGTCAAAAGATATAAAAATTGTTTAGTATAATTATATTTCATGGTTGTTATAATACTACAACAGATGGACATCATATTTGGTCAGTAAATTTTCAGACCTTTTTATTAGTCATAACCACAATGATCAATCATTAAAAGAAACATAAATCAGTGAAGTGGTAATAACCAATTGAAAGACAACTTAAAATACAGTTTGAAAAATAATTGACTGTGTAGATCAATAAAGTTGTATGTTGGCTAATAAGAATACTTGTTAATTGCTTTGGGATTACCCATTAAACTAATTGTTTATTTTCTTCATTATTAAAAAAACAAAGTTACGGAAACATTTCTTCATTACTGAAAAAAAACTAAGTTAAGAAAACAGTATTGTAAATTTTGCCAGAAAGTTTTATTTCAATTTGTTTATATTGGTCTAGTAGTTAATAAATTTCAAAGTTTTTAGTACTAATTTGATTTTTCTGACAGACAATAAGCTGATGAAAAAAAGAAAATAATCTTAGCGGTTTCAACATTTTTAGCTATGAAGCTAATTTAAAGTAAATAATTTTTGTTGAACTGGTAGAATTTTTATGTGTAGTTCTGTATGTCTGTGTCTTATGTAGCACATTATACATGATACATACATGGAAATATGAATTGTAAAGTATGTACGTGTGTGTGTGTGTGTGGTATGGTTTTGAGAATGTCGCTTTAAAAAAAAACAACTTTTATTAATTACAATAAGAATTTAATATACACTTAAAAACTTATAATAATTATTTAAGTTCGTCTCATATTCATTGAGATGCGAACTGAGTGAAACCTCGACTAACACTGTGAGCTTATGCTCCTCCCTCTCCACATCAAATGAAATTGCTTACCATGCTAAAAACTACATTGTCATCACTAAATCTAGCAAAGTCTACAATTATTGCCTATATAACATAGGCAATATATATATATATATATATATATATATATATATATATATATATATAAAATTTATAAATAAATTTATATATATATATATATATATTAATAATTAATATCAGAAACAATATGGGGAAAATTGTAGTAAATACTTTCAAACTAAAATCTGCAATATGGTATAACTACAGTTGTTACTCAATAAAATAATTAATAAAATTCTTTAATTTGTACTGAGGCGCTGGACCTTTGATAAATCGTACAAAAAAAGTGCATTTTGGTCCCTTCCTTAATTTGTACTGAGGAAGCTGGATGTCCACTCTATAATTCGTACTGAACCCAGCCTGTATCTTTATAAATCGTACTAAGTAGGTATATTTCTTGTTTATACTGTTTAGGATACATTGTTTATTTGTTGAATCTTAAACCCGTACTGTAATCAATAACTCCATAACCCACTCATTTCAAGCACATTTACTTACTCATAAAATGTGGTTCATCTATTACTATGAAATGGAAAAGAAATTTTTTCACATCACATATCTGATGCTTAACTGGTGAATAAACTGTACTGTTAAACAGAATCAATATTGTACTTGACCACACAGACTGAACAGTGATACAGTAAATGTTTAGATAATAAACGATAATAGAAGCATATTTATTTGGCAGTGTCAAGTTTCAGTCAGTTCTTATAGAAACCGTACTTGTGCCGTATCGTGTATGTTGTTACTTGTTAATATTGATGTCTTTATAATTTGAATTTTTTAAATTTATTTAATACACATAACCAATCTTTACAAGATCGACTAATGGTTTACATCTACAACAAAATCACATTTGTAGGATAGCTATTACATTAATAACTTCCTTCACATCAGTGGAGCAGTTCATGAGGTTTAGTCCTATTGAGGCGGCAAACGTTGCCGGCCACTTCAAGTACTGCCTCCATCTCACAATTTTCATGCGTAAGAAGCCATAGATTGTGATTAGTTGCACATTTTTTAACTTCATCTGTGACAAGCCTGATGTTCAAGTCCCGATGTAAATCATTGTTATAAATATACCATGGGGCATTGACTATTCCTCGCAAGACTTTGTTTTGCAAATTTTGGATTATTTTTATATTCGACGGTTTTATACAACCCCACAGTTGTAAGCCATATGTCCATACTGGTTTCAATATTTGTTTATATATTAAAATTTTATTCTGGATCGAAAGCTCAGAGTTACGTCCAAGCAACCAGTAAAGTTTTCTATATTTTATTCTGTGCTCTTCAACCTTTTTCTTTACATAGACTTTCCACGTCTATATATTTATATTTTTTTTCGTTCTTTTCTTGTATCAGCTAACAAATTTTGGAATAACATTACTATTTCCAAAAACCACCTGGGAGACTTTTCACTTGAGCTTTTTATCCAGGGTCATCCTCAAGTATTTGGCATTGTTGAAGTAAGGAACAACTTGAGCATTGATAAACAATGGATGGTAAAGTTCCTATTGGTAAAGTTTATATGCATTGATTTTGTCTCATTCAGTTTAACTCGCCAGCACTTTGTCCAGGTACTTATCATATCTATTGTACCTTGTAGCTTATTCGTGGCCTTTTCAACACAAGCATCAACAGCAAGGATAGCGATGTCATCAGCAAATGTGGAAACAATTGAATCAGCAACCTCTGGAATATCTTGTGTATACAACAAATAGAGCACAGGACCAAGGACACTACCTTGCAATATTTATAATAAGTGCATAATATTGTTGTTCTTAAAAGATGCATGAAAAAAATAACTGTTTCCCTAACGGATAAAAACTTTATTGTACTTATTAACTATCCTGTAAATTTGTATAGAATAAATGCACTAGATTTTTCAAAAAAAAAATTATAAAACTTTTCACAAACCTAGATAATTTGAATTTTTCGTGGTCTTTTCAGGTATGAATATCGAGTGGCAACGGTACTAAATATTTGAAAAATGTCACAATGTTAATACTGTAGAAGCTCGTTTATCCTTCACATTTGGCACCGGGCAGTGTTCAAAAGGTAGAACTCTAAGGGCAGCCAAAATACTTTATTAAAACAACGCACACAAAATATTTCAAAAAAAACTATTATTTTAACACATTTATTATTTTAACAAATTATTTCAAAAAACAAAAAACTATGAATACTATGCCATACTTCAGTAAATTATAAGTATTTTAAAACACATACAACTGTAAAAAAATTATATAAAATGCAGTTCAGTACTGTAATCTCTTGTCAATGACTAATTGAACATCAAGAATCAACAACAATGCGTAAAAACAAACAATGAACTACTTATCTTTAGTAATGTATATGCAAGCTGTCCATACAGATATTCATATTAACAGTTAACACAAGTTTAGTCAGTGTAGTGTTGGATAATGAAGTCCAGCTGTGTAAAACTTATAAGTTTTCTTGTATGCAAATTTTAACAGGTAATATTTTTACTCCTAAATAAATTTTATAATTTTTATTTCAGTATTGTAATTGAGAGGATAACAAAAGAACTGAAACAAATATTAAAAAGGGATTTTAATAAGAAGATGGTAGAAAACATAGCATTTAAGGCATTTGAGGATTGGTGGGAAGACCAGAAGCGTCAAAATAAGGTACAGTTTAGTTTAATTAGTTTAGTGTGTGCTCTGTAACCCTGGAAGATCAAACAGTAGGAATGGATCAACACGAAATACTGATGTATTTATTCTCTTTGTGTTTTTGTAGCCCGAAACACTGACTTAATAAAAACTTTAGTCATCTATATGATTTATCATTTCAGATTCAATCAGTATAAATCATATACCACTCATTCTCCAAAACCACCAAACGTGTTACAATGAAACCTGGCACACAGCTTCCTCTGAAGTCCTAGGCACTCGCTAAGAAACTGTATGAAAAATTCCACCCCTAAAGGGTAAAAATGGAATAATAACAAACTTTATATTTTATTTGTGTATCTTCAGATCCAAAAAGCATAGAGTTGAAATTTCATATACAGGTATCTCTTAAATTTGAGATAGCCGCCTCGGTGGTCTAGTGGATAGCGTACTAGGTTTTCACCCCGAGGACCCGGGTTCGATTCCCGGCGAGGGCTTGACATTTTTCATACGCTATACATCATCCCATTGTCTGCATTAGCCCAAGTGTGCACAACAGTCAGACGTTAAACACCAAAAAAAAAAAATAAATAAATAAATTTGAGATGTGCAAAAAAATAGTTTTTCTACATTTTACCTCTAAAGGGTTAAGTTTTGGTAAAAACTAACTTTACGTTTTATAGCTATATATCTGTGCTTCACTGCAGTATTTTTCAGGGATTAAAAATTACAATTGATTAATTTGAAAGTTGATTAATTATTTTTCTGTTTTGAATGTTTCATGTTTTTTGTTTTACTGTAAACTACAGTAAGTTTGAATTCTTGAAAGAGAATCTTTTATTGTTAAAAAGTAAGTTATTGTTATTGGTAGAATGTAATAATTTTCCAGGCAAAATAACAGTCTGGTTGTTGGGCTAAGGCCGTTAATATGCACCAAAACCTGTGGCATTAAGATATTCAAACCAGACAAATGAAATTTTGTAGGAAGAACTCATATAGTATCATTGTTGGTTGGTTGGCCAGTTTTGCTGTTGCAGCTCATGGAAATACTCCATTTTAAAATAAATCAGGCATTTTATGTGCTCGCTATTTTGTTTTTAAAAGCAAACGAAATTTTGAGGTAACCTAATTTTATGTTTATAGCTTTTCCGTTGACGGTTTTGGTTAGGCGATAATGAATGATTCATATCATATTCTTTCATTTCAGTCAGTCAACTCTTTTCTTTATAGATATGGAATCATTGCATTGAGTTTTGTGTTTATACACTTCAATTCTCATTTCAAATTAAGTTTTGAAATTATTTTAGAAAACACTCTTTTAGGAACGTCAATTCCAAAAACTGTAATCAAAATTTCAGCTCTGCATCTTTTGAATGTACAGGTACAATAAAATCTTAAGTTAGTTTTTACCCCATTTTAACGTTTTGGGGGTGGAATTTTTGAAAATTATTTTTGTGCACTATCAAAGCTTAAGATTAAATCTGTATATGGAATTTTAACCCTTAACGTCTTTTTAATCTGGAGACAGAGGTACAGAGATAAATATAAAGTTTGTTTTAATGTTGTTTTAACTCTTTAGGAGTAGAATTTTGTAAAGCCCTTTATTTTTTAACCTTTAAAGCCTCAGGTAAACCTGTATATTAAATTTCAACTCTACACCTTTTAAATTTGGAAATACAGAGGGGGAAAATGTAAAAGTAGCTTTTACCCCCATTTTAACCTGTTGAGAATTAAATTTTGGAAAATCCTCTTAGAGCAAATCCAAACTTAAGACAAATTTCAGCTCTACTTCATTTGAATAGAGAGATACTGAGATAAAACGTAAAGTACTTTTATACTCCATTTTAACCATTTAGGGTTAAAATTTTTGAAAATCATTTTTTTTGTACAAATTTTAAGCTTAAAGTAAGTCTGAATATGAAATTTCAGATCTTACGTCTTTTAGATCTAGAAATGTAGAAATAAAATATAAAGTTCTTTTTCCCAATTTTAACCCTTTACTTGTGGAATTATGGAAAATTGCTTCTTTGTACACCTCTAAAGCCTGTGTACAAATTTTGAACTCTACATTACTTGGATCTGGAGATACGGAGAAAAAAATTTAAAGTTCAATTTTACTCTATTTTCCTTTATGGGTAGAATTTTTTAACTGATTTAGCAGGAGTTTTAACATAGGGTAGATTTAAAACTGTTTCTTTCTTATCAAGCATGTAGGGCCTTAGATAAAGTGTATAAAAAGTTTCATTATACGCTTTATCTTTTTTGTCCATTGGTTTTGGCTTAATAAGTGAATGAGTGTATTTGGCATATATATATATATATATATATATATATATATATATATATATATATATATATATATATATATTGCATTTAGTTTACATTTTTACATTTTAACTGTTATTTCAAACTAAGTTTTGAAATTTTAGAAATTATGTCTTTGCAGTCACTTAGGACCCAAGAGTGATTAAACAAAATTATAATGCCCACATTTAAAATTTAAAAAATATGCCATTTAAATTCCTCTTTGGGTGGAATTTTGGAAAAGCCTTCCATCCACCTTTAAAGCCTAGGATAAATATGTTTACCAAATTTTAGCTATGTTTTTTTTGGATCTGGAGATACAGAAATAAAATTCAAAATAGTTTTTACCCCATTTTAACTTTTATGGGAAGGAATTTTTGCAATAATTTTTTGTACACCATCATAGCTTAAGATAAATGTGCATATGAAATTTCCGGATCTAAAAATTGTAGAGCTGAAATTTTACAGACAGGATTCAATTAACCAACTGTTTTTTCCTGACAAATAACTTAGCAAAGTGTAAATTTTTATTTCCAAGATTTTACCTGCAGCCCCGTGATGAGTAGATTTCATTCTAAAGTCATCAAAATATAAGGGTGTTTTATAACATATTAAAACACTTGTTGGTATGGGTTTTTATTGGTCATGTTAAAGTTATGATAGTACTCGAATATTAAAATTTTAAAACAATTTTATGCGACATTAGCTAGGGATCGACATCGTAGGTGATCTTTTTCCTGTTGATGGTTTACAAGTAAGTTGAATTTTTCTGTAATGTTTTGAACTTCCTCATTCGTCCGGTACTGCTTGTAGCTACTTTTTTAGTTCGAGGAACAGACAAAAGACACTTGGCACTAAGTCTGGGCTGTAAAATGAGTGTCCAAAAGCATCCCTTCAAAATTTCTGAAGAAGCTGTGGATTTAGCAAAATTGTAAGGGTTGGCACTGTGAGACAGTATTTATCAGTTATAAGTTCTCACTCATTGTAACTTAACTCACAAATAAAAATTTGTAAATAAGTATTATGGGTAAACACTTTCAAGTACTTTGGTTAGTGAAAATCATGAACATAAATCTGTTGAATACTATAACTGGTTTATTTATTCTTTAACACAAAAAATAACCTTATGTTATCCTTGAACACCAGTAAGAAACAGGACAAGATTATCAACTGTGGCCACTATTATTTAAAAAAGAAAAATGATTTATGTTTAGGGGTACAGTTTAATTATACTGATAGATTAAATTGTTCCACAATATACAAGGGTTGATCAAATATAAACGAGACTGATTTTTTAAAAAATTTATTGCTTACTTACAAATTATTCTTGATACAACTTATTTTTCTACATAGTCTCCCGTCACGAGTAACACATTTTTCCCACGGATTGGAAGTTTTTAATTCCATCTTCGTAAAAAGTTCTCGGCGTTCATTGAGCCATTGGAGCACGAAGGTCTCCACCGCAGAATCGTCTTGGCGCTGGCCTCCAAGCGCCTCTTTGAGTGGCCCAAACAGGTGATAGTCGCAGGGTGATAAGTCTGGACTGTATGGGGATGTTCCATTGGTTCCCAGCCAATTTGATCGAGTTTAAGCCTCGTGGCGTTAAGCGAATGTGGTCGGGCATTATCGTGAAGAAGGATGACGTTTCTCGCGGTTTAGATTTCCTTTTCCTACGAAAAGACTGTTTTATGACCTCTAAAACATCGCAATAATATTGTGCGTCGTTGATGGAGGAAATCGATGTGAAAGGCGATTTTTGATTGTCGAAAAATACAGTGGCCATTACCTTCCCGGCCGACGATCGTGATTTGGCCTTCAGAAGCGCCCTCTCTCCCCTCTTCCGCCACTCCATACTTGCCTGTTTCGACTCGGGAGTGTAATGGTGAACCCATGTTTCGTCACAGGTGACAATCCGGTTTAATAATGCTTCACCATCTCGTTCAAATTGGGTCAATAGTCGCTGGCAAATCTCCAAACGATTCCGTTTGTGAACGTCGGTCAAAATTCGTGGAACCCACCTTGCAGATACTTTGCTGAGTTCCAGGTTTGATGTAACGATTTTTGAACGCTACCATAGCTCAACTGGAGTTCATCTGCAATAAATCGCAGCGATATCGTCTGTCTTCGTCCAGGAGCTTCCGAACAGCATCAATGTTTTCGTCCGTGGCGGAAGTGGTCGGGCGACGATCATGGCTGAGGTTTTCTACTGCTTCCGTCCTTGGCGAATTCCTTGTGCCAAGCAAAAGCGCAAGCTCTTGACAGGGTCCTGTCCCCGTATTGAGCCGTCAATCTCTGAAAGATTTCAGTCGGATTGACCCCCTCCTTGGCCAAAAACTTAATAATAATTCTCTGCTCCACGGAAACGTGCACTTCACTCTCACTCATTGTATAGTTTTATACTGAAGGGTCCGAACGGAAATGTTGCCCGTCTACGCCCGTCCCAAACCTCCCAGGCTACCTGAAACCCTATCCTTTAGAGTTCAATGTCCAACGGAAAAGTTTTTAGAAAGTCAATCTCGTTTATGTTTGATCAACCCTCGTATGATCACTCAAAAGTTATACCACATCCCACATGTGTGAAAGTCCACAACTGTTTGACAGAGGTTTTTTGTCAATGCTTTACTTCAGAAATTCAGTTCAACAAAGAAATGTATACTTTTAACAGCATACACACTTTAAAGTCTGTAATATAAAAAAATTAACGTAGTTGAGTACAACACAACTCTTTCTTTAATTATCACATACAAGACATGTAAATCTCATTAAAAACTAAATTCTTTCAAAAAATCACTTCACAGTTACTTTAATAAAATTTTAGATATTGTTATAGAAAAAAGTTACATTTATTGAAATTAATTGACATTATTAATTATGCTGTAACATATTTTGGTGACTCCTCTCGTGTGTACCCCTTCCTCGAAGAGTGAAGGTACTAAGGCCTTTGTCTTGGTTTTTCCCACAATTCCCTCGTCAATTTTTCATTTCTTTTCTCTTTTGTAATTGGATAAAACATGTTGGTTTGTGGAACCCTCTAAATTTTACCTTAATATATGTTGTTTGACTTACTACCAACTTTTCAAAACAAAAATCATTTTACATTACATTGTATTGATCACAGTATATACATTTAGAAATATATGTTGGGAAGTTTATCTTTGTTAATTAATTTTGACATTACTACACACATTAGAAGACATACGTTAGTTAACAAGTTTATCGGTGCTATATATATATATATATATATATATATATATATATATATATATATATATATATATATATATATATCAAATTTTGCTTCTTTAATACCTTACACAATAACCAGCTATATTGGTCGTACTCCCTAGTTTCATAAACTATATGATCAACACACCTTATTGGTCCCAAAGCAAAGTTCAGTCACAACCTTCCTGTAGTTAATGGTGTTTGCCAAAAAACCCATTGTTATGATTGTTTTTTGTTTTTACGATGACATCCAAAAATGATTTTTGTTTTGTTTTGAATGAGGTCTCATCCAAATCACAGTTGGTTTTAAAACATCTTCATCATCATTTTTTTCAACAACATTTTTTAACCCATCGAACACATAGAGTTTTATAATACAGGGTGGGGCAGTCAAACCGCACGATTCTAAGTATTAAAAAAACACACACAGAAACAGTTTTTTAGTCATATATTGCAACAAATCTTAAGAACATAAATGGAAATTTTAATTCAAACAGAAAAAAATGTTTATTTTTTGAATATGACTCCAGTAAGGTGGTGACCACCATTTTGAACACAATGTCTAAGTCTCATACTGAAATTCTCACTGACATGTCTTAGCATCGCTGGTGTTATTGCACGAACTTCTTGTTCAATCCGAACTTTCAAATCCTGTACCATTGTTGGACGAGTCTCAAAAACCTTCGACTTGATATGTCCCCACAGAAAGTAATCGCAAGAGCTCAGATCGGGCGATCGTGCGGGCCATTGAATATCTCCATTCCTACCGATCAAGCGGTTCGGAAAAATGTTTCTCAGAAGGTCCATTGACGCTCTGGCTGTATGACTGGTTGCTCCATCATGTTGGAAGTAAGTGTTTTCATTCACAGGAAATCGTCGAAGTTTTGGAATGAGAAAGCGATGCTAAGATGTGTCAGTGAGAATTTCAGTATGAGACTTAGACATTGTGTTCAAAATGGTGGTCACCACCTTACTGGAGTCATATTCAAAAAATAAACATTTTTTTCTGTTTGAATTAAAATTTCCATTTATTTTCTTAAGATTTGTTGCAATATATGATTAAAAAACTGTTTCTGTGTGTGTTTTTTTAATACTTAGAATCGTGCGGTTTGACTGCCATACCCTATATAAGTGTTCTGTTTTGATCATGTAAATAAACAAATAAACTTCAAGCAGTTTCATACACAAGTGACTTGGTCAACTTGAACATCTTCAGTAGCAACAGATTTGTGTCCTTGTTCCCACATCATCGTAAACACTGATACAGCTTTCTTTAAGTTTTCTACACCAATCAAGCACAACACAATCGCTCTTAAAATGTTCACCTCTTTTCGTTCTTTGATATATTTCCGCACAGCACTATCCCTTTTTGAAGAAACCGAAGTAGGCTAAGAAGTATTCAACTCACCTTTGGCAGAAAAATCTGTCGTAGCAGTCATGTTTATGTGCCTGCAACTCAAAATGTAATGACACTGAAAGTGGTAATGATTATAATGGAGAGAATGTGCAGACATCCCCACATCCTTCCACTTGGTTGTCTGTTTACAAATACAATTGGTAGGTGGAAAAACGTAGTCCTGGTAATTTTATAATTACTGAATTAGTTCAGGTAGGCATGTGACTATAACTGTTTGTTATTTATTGTTTAAATGATAGCATATTGTTTGAATTGTAAAAAATTATTGTAAAAATATTATAAAAAATTTACATGTAATAGAAAGATTTTAGGATTACTGGACAACCTGGAGAAGACGGAAAGAAAGTTAATAAGGAAGATATTGGGCCAAAACTTTAGAAATAATGAAGTAAAGTTGATTTCTAATAAAAACCTGTATCTCAAAATTGAGAGACTCTCAGATAGCATGAGGAAAAGACGACTTAGTTTTTATGGCCATATTAGTAGGATGAACAGCAGTAGACTTACTAGGCGGATCTTTGCTTTCTTCAGAGATCGGAAAACGAAGAGTAATTGGTTCAGGCGGGTCCAGGAGGACTTAACTGAGCTGGCGATATCAGATGAGATGATTGACGATGTACTTAAATTGCGAAAACTTTTACATAATGAAAACCTAAGGTTCCAAGAAAAACCAACATCTAAAAGGGGCGGGGCAGTCTCGGATGAAAGAAGGAAGGCAGCCTCGAATAGAATGAAGCAGTATTGGATACAGCGGAAGGCAGCTAACGCACATCAAAGTAATTGATTTGGCGTACCCCAAAGTGGGTGATCCGGATGAAGAAGAAGAAAGATTTTAAAATTTTAACAGATTATATTTGATTTTTCAAGCTATTGCTGAACAGGTTGTAATATGGCTTAATTGCTCATCATTGAAATAGTGCTTCATGTAATTTTAATGTAAATTTTGAGTTGACATTATTTTTGTAGTGCAAAAAGTTTGTTTTAAAAGTTAAAGAAGTTTTACTTGACATTACATTACTAATAGAATGTATAAATGTATTTTTTAATATTGATTGTGTTAGTCGACTCTTATAATGTTACTGATTGTTTTAGGAAAAGCTTAACTCAGAAAATTGCTCCCAAGAATCATCAACAACAAGCACTTCATTATCTCAAGAACAAAAGTCCTGTAGCAGTGGAAGTTCAAATTTCTTAAACTCTATTTTGGAAGGTGGAAGAGACTCAATTGATGCAATTGCCCAATATGGACTTGGCCTCCGCGCTTCTATTCCAAAGATGCCTTCATTTAGGGTATTTTATTTTTTTATCTTTATTGATATTCGAAGTAAATAGAAAGTTTTAGCTTAGAAATTTGGTTTTTGTTTTTTAAGGATATATTCATTTTAAGGATATGTTCCTGATTCAAAATAGTTCTCACTAGGTTTTGTGTGTGTGTGTGTGTGTGTGTGTGTGTGTGTGTGTGTGTGCGTGTGCGTGCGTGCATGTGTGTGCGCGTGCGTGCGTGTGTGTGAATTTATTCACATAGAATAATTTATCATGTAAGTAATATTTTTTTCTCAAAAAGCATTAACAAATTATTCTTGATTGGTGAATAATTCTGAAAATGTAATTTGCTCTTAAAAGTGTTTTTAAAACTGGTAGTAGTAGCTAATTGAAGACAAAAACTCTTAAAATATCTTCTATAAATCAATAAGAATGCATGAATGTTTTTCTTGAGAAGGTTTGTAACTTCTGTTTTGGTATGTTTAGCGAAAGAGGAAAGCGCCTTCACCAGTAAAAATAGATGATTCGTCACAACGTGAAGATGGCAGCGACCAAGAGGAAATAATTCATCAATCTGATTCTGAATCACAGGTAATTGTTTTACAGAGTAAATAAGAGGTGTATTGAAAAATGAAACATCAGACTTATATAGTGGACCGTAGGTGGTAATATTACAAAATTGTTCAGATTATCAAACAATCATAAGTGTGGCTAACAACAATGTTAATTGTACATTATTGAACTTAAATTGGGTTTAGAAATAATACAAGGTGTATAAACTAAAGTGCAACAAAATGACAGAAGATAAATTGGGCTTTAAAATAATAATAGAACATTAGACATTTTGGTATGATTTTTGGAATTGTTGTGGCAAAAATATATGATTAGCAAAGTGTTCAGTTCTGATAAGAGTAAAATCTGAAGTATGCGTGATTTAACAATTAGTTCGAATACAGACGGCGGTATTCTCGGAATGTCTTGTTTTCAGCATTTACATGAAAACACCACTTAAACTTTAGGTTACGACTGGTTGGGCAGATCTTTGTTTTGCTTATATATCACTAAAGGAAGATTAGGACTATGCAACTGCCCATATCAGTACAAAGCAACACCACTTTGTCTAATGTCACAACACTTCTTATGCAATACACAGCTAACCCAAGTACCCTAATAGAAAGAAAAGGAAATTACAGAAAAGATGTTTCATAAGTACACACAAAAACAAGGTTAAAGAAAGGAAAAAAACATTACAGTTGAAAGTTATAAATGTAATGTGACTTACTTACATTTATAAATGTAAGTTACATAACTTACTTACAAGTTATAAATGTAATATATATATATATAACTTAGATTTGAAAGAGTGTCATTAAAAAGTTTTTTTTAAATTTGTTTGAGTAAATGTTATTTATGTTGTTTTTTACCTAATAATTTAATTTCTATTAATTTCAGGGAATTTTAAAATTATTTTTACTATTCTTAGTCAAATAATGGTTACTTACTATATTTGAATGCAGCATATTCAGACGTTTCAGAATGACAATAATCCTGATATGACAAAGCACAAATTTGTCCACTAACAACTTTATGAAATGGGCGAAAATTGTTTGAAAAAATACAGCACAGGTTTATTTGCAACAGCTAATTCTAATATTGAGCGAACAACATCGTGTGAAAATGGTACTGTTTACGCAAGGTGTCGCACAACTATCCACTTAAAGGAAGCAAAAGGTTTTGTCATCGTTACTTACTAGTAGTTCAAAGAACAGTATATTCTTAATCTACAGATCACTCCATGGCAGCTCTCTGAAGAGCTTGTAAACTTTTCTGCCAATTTAACTGATAACAGTAATATTTACACAAAAAAATGATACTGGACTATTTATTTGGAATTGTATGCTCTTTCTTCACGAAACAGTCAAAATTATGACAGATCCTGTTTGTTCAGCCGGTATTACAGAAAATAGCCAGAAACTACACTTTCATCATTAAATCAAAGCCCATCAACCGTGAAACGGAAGTGAATGAAAGAAATCTTACAAATATATCATTCGGTTTTATACAAGGTACAGTCTTTCAAAATTTTAAAACAATTGATACATTTTATGGAATTTGTTTAGACTGCTTTTTGCAAATTAGAGGCCACCATCTTGAAATGGATGTTAATGAGAAAAAGTCTTATGTGTATGTAGCTTGGGTTTTGTACAAGGTATGTTTCTACCAAATTTCAAAACATTTCATAGTTCAGTGTGTTTGATGAAAAACTGTGTAACAAACAAAGCAAATACCGAACAGTCGAGTTAGTTTAGCGTTCGAAACAGAGACCTCGCTTTTCTCAAGTCATTATTATTTGTGTGTTGAAATTTTCTCATTACTGTATACCCTCTTTGTCAGGTTGAGAGACAAAGAACAAACTCTCTGATTTGTGTACTTTGTCAGTATTAGTTATGGAAACTTTAATAAATAGATAAAGACTATCAGAAAACTGCTTTGTCATGATTTGAGACAAAACAAATATGCATTTGATAAGCTACATATGCGTTTTCTAAGAATGATGATTCCCTCAGCATACATTCGGTTATATCGAGGTGATGGATACTGAAAAGTCTGATATGTTGGGTTCTACTATATTTTATTTCTTTTTTTAAGTTTCAATATAATAACAAAAGGTGATAAATTATTATTTATATTTAAGGCATATTTAAAAGTAAGGTTCACATTGTGAAGAACTAAAAAATAATTTATCCCTTTGGGTGCTGGCTTACAGTAGCATGCCCTACCTACAAATGCTGGGTTATTTTAACCGAAAAGTACGTATAACTATATATTTACTATTTATCATTTTAAAAATCTGAAAACTCTTATTGTAGACATTGTGTAGGAATTATTGGTATAGTAATTGTTTGTTTCAATCAAATTTTAATTTAAAAAGATTAAGTTTTTAATTTCTGTTTGGATATAATTTTAAAAACATGAAGTTTAAACTTCAGTAAACCACTTCATTTTATTGTAATTTTACTGTTATAGCTATACTCTGTAGTAAATACTAAACATTTTCATATATTACAACATTTAACTGAACTATGTCATCATCATCACCCAAAACAAACACATCATAAATGCCAGCCATTTTGACTACCTAGTGGATAAAGCTCAAAAAGACAAGGTCATATATCTCTGTAACTCAGAAAAATATGAAGTGGCAGATAAGTTAACTAAAATGTAATTAGTTAATTGAAAAATTTAGGCTTAGATGCTACCTATTAGATTTATTTTCAACTATTACTGACTAAAGTATAGCAATGATAGATCATAGTGCAGCATTTCTAGCTAGTGAATTACAATGGCAGTAGATTATTGCACAGCTGCCAAAGTGTTACAGTTCCAACTGTGTACATAATTATGGTTGCCATAATATTATTTATAAAATATACATTGTGTTAATGAATATTAGTGTATATCTAATATTAACTTTTTATTTAAAAATTATTTCATGAAATTTAATATTGCTAATATTATACACGATTTGTTTGTGTAATAGAATCGTGAAACCAAGGATATTGCTGGAACTTCAACATCCACAGCGACATCAAAATGGAAGAGTAATAACTTTATCAGTAGCTCCAGTTCAAGTTCCAGTGAGTCCTCCTCATCCAGCAGCGAAACCTCTGAAGATTCAAGTTCAGAAGATGAAGAAGAAGAAGACTATGGGGAGGAAGAAACAGAAATACAGACTGGTTCAACTTTGGCAGATAAAGTAGACCGTATTGATATAGAAGATATTGAAAAACTAAGGTAAGTGCAGGTTACTAAACTATGCATGTATCGTGCTAACACTATGAAAAGCATATTTCCTTTTTTTTGAAATGTTATTATATTTTATTAAAGTTACATTTTAGTTGATACCTCTCATAATTTCCTTAAACTGTTTTTCATTCTTACCAAAACTTTACATCTAAATATACCTTATTAAAAAGTATTCTAAGTAATAGTTGAAAAGAATTATCTCGAATTACTTCAGATTCTTAAAGAGAAATACGTTTTTCCCCAGAATCGTGCATAAATATTTTTAATGGAATCGTTAAAAACAGATTTTTTAAAATAAAATTAAATCAAAATTTACTGTCACTTTGTGCACAGCAGTGTTATGTTTTAAAGCAAGTATCATGAAACATATATCTTGTTACAGGCCCGGAACACCTGATGGCAGTATTACTCCAACACCCTCTGAATCTGTTAGCTGGGATGATATTGATACTGAACCGACAAAAACAGACAGTGAGCCGAAAAGGAATGAACTTGAAACTTTGAGCGAAGACGAAGTAACATTAGCAAATAGGAGAGAAAAACTAGAAGATGTACAACCAAAAAGTCGTACTAGTTCAACTTCCAGCTGTCCACCTGAATTGTCTCCGCCTCATTTATTTGAAAGTTCTCAAGCAGAGACAGGTGAGTCCTTCTTTTGTAAATAGGATAGAACTGTTAACTTATTTTATTAGCATTTGTACAACGATGAAAGCTTTTATTGCCGCTTGGCTAACTGAGAGTATTAGAATGTTTTATCTTGCTCCTGAGTCCTCCTCCTTCTTATGCTTGCTGTGCTTATGCCAAGATTATGCAGATTTCAGCTTGGAATACTGTGCAATACCTTCCTAGGCCAGCTTCAAACATTGCTCCAGTGGTTTTCAGTATCCTTTGTACCCAGACTGATGATCATGCAATGGCCCGTCTATATACCAGACAAACTGACTTGGATGTACTGGTCGCTTGCCATCTTTCTCACCCTTAATTTGTAAAACAACATTAATAAGATTTTAATATTCAAACTTTATTTTGATACAAGAAATAAAATCTGAAAATCACTAGTTTAAATGATGTTATTAATTTTAATCTTTTGTTTTAAATTTTACTTGCAGTTACGGATTCAATATTTTCTACAACAGAATCAACATCACCGGATGTAAAGAAACTTATAACTACTAGTTCACCTGTTGTAACAGTGCAAGATGAGGCTGTCAGTATGAGCGATGATGAAGTTCCAGCTCCGTTGATCGCAATGGAACATTCGTATTGTATACCACCTGATCAAGAAAGTCCGAGTGTCCAAGCTGCCAACCATGATCATGGATACAGTTTTAGTCAAGGCAAAATGCTTGCATCAACCAAAACGCTTGATCTTGATTTGAAGAAGTAAGGCTGTATTTCCTGTTCAATTATACTAATTCTAATTTAATAAAAGACCAAATTTGAAATCTAGTGAATAATTTTATAGTATAATCATAAATTCCTTTTCAGCTATTAAATTGTTGCAGTGACATGGCTGGTTAGATATTGATTTGAATAAAGTGTTTTTTTACCGGGCCTATTTGCATATAATCCGATCAATACAGAAAAAAACCAGTTGTCGCAACTGATTGGTGGAATTGATACAAAAATTATCGACAAATGGATACATACAGCTAATGAAAGTCTGTAAAAATGTACTACTTTCTTTCGCTTACTGAACCTTTTTTGTTCATTCTACATTACTTTAAAAGTAGTGTGAAATAGTACTGAGCATACAGGTCGAGAATTAAAATATTACTGTTTGAATATAGCTTAGCCCCACTATGGGATTTATTAATAAACCTTTGATATTTATAACATAATCGTTTTAATGGTATTAGCTATTACTTGAACATTCTGCATAATTTGTAAGCATAGATTGTTGCATTAAGTTAAATTTGCATAAGTGATTGGTTTGTTTTTTACAGAAAAAACAACCACAAACCAAGTGATTGGTTTGTTTTTTACTGTATGTGTGACTTAGCAGTAAAGTCACGTCCTGCCGTGGTAACTCATGTTACACTTTCATTTTAATTAGTTGAGTTATTTTATTATAACTATACATAATTTATAAAAGATAATACTAATTTTTCTCTTAATATCCTCAAGCTAACTAGTATGACCTGTTCAATTTAGAATGCATTTGGATTGTAACAACTTAACGTCCAATTTTTAAATTTAGTACCTCGCAGAAAGTGACCTTGCAAAGATTAGTAGTAATTTATCATTAAATTTCTGTTCTGTAATTAAAGATATAAACACAATATACTTTTGTATAATGGATTAGTATAACATCTAGCATGAATACGCACCTTATTATTATGATATTTAATGAAAAAGTTTTTTGATACAAAAATATTACTTCCAGGTCGGTAACTCAGGTTACATTATAACTCTTTGTAAAATTAATTTGAAATCAATTCAGTACAAGTTCCAATTTGCCCCATATTTATAAAAAATTGACATTCATCTTTAAAAATGGAATACGTTTTTCGTTAGCTGTTTTTTTTTTAATTAGTTTTAAGTGTTTGTTGTTAAATGTAGAATATGATATAAATAATTAAATTATTAAACAACCATACGGTTGTCAACATT
This sequence comes from Callitettix versicolor, assembly GCA_022606455.1. Taxonomy (NCBI): domain Eukaryota; kingdom Metazoa; phylum Arthropoda; class Insecta; order Hemiptera; family Cercopidae; genus Callitettix; species Callitettix versicolor. The sequence continues at coordinate 14,766,536 of CM040182.1, read as the reverse complement.
ATCCAGCTACTTAACAACATTAAGATAGATCAGATGTTACTTATTATTATTTAGATATTTTTTTCTATTTTTGTCTCATTTTTCGTGGACATGCCGTATTGTGTTTATTATAAAAGAATGATTTCAGTACAACATTCAAAGAGAACAGTGAAGACATGCTTAATTAATTATAGTAAAACCTTTCGGAACATTTTTTTAAAACTTGTTTCTAAGAAACTGGGATTTTGAATAAATGATGTTTTAGTGCAGGGGTCTCCAAACTTTCCAGCCTTAGGGCCATACTGATTACTCCAGTAAGTTCCGAGGGCCAAAACCATATTATCATTGTTGCCGGTGGTAAAAAGTGAAATAGTCCACTGATGAAAAAAAAAGTCTGAAAAAATGTTTACAGATCTAAATTAACTGATGAGCATCTTAAATCTCTTAATAATTGGTACAAGTAAAATTAGTCCACAACTACAAACTATTGTCAGTGGAAAATCTCAATTACATAAATCTCATTAGTATTTCATATGTCATTGTGCTTGTTATAAGTTATGTTTTTATTTAAAATGTATAAAATGTTAGTTGGATTCATTTCAATAATTTGTTAGTTATTATATACTGAAGTTAAATTTTCTGCATATTATACATGTCTTTACTCATTACAATTCTGTGTTTCTTTATCCAACTTATCACAAAAACAATAACAATAAGCCTACAACAATGTTAGTCCATGACCATATCAATGTAGATGTCATATTAATAATTATTCAACATAAAATTAGAATACTTCAGTAAACTAAATTTAATTTGCTATAAAAAATATGTTCTCTAAAAGGAGTTTTCAAGTATGCTAGCTCTCCGCGGGTCGGACAAAATCTGTCCACGGGCCGGATGTGGCCCTCGGGCCGTAGTTTGGAGACCCCTGTTTTAGTGTATTACTGTCAGTTAATATCATATTTTAGTTTTTGAACCACAAACATTCGGGTATTAGGGTTTTTAATACCCACTTTGATTTATCTTGAAATAGAATTGCAATATTGCTTTTGCAAAATTGTAAACATATATTCTTCTACTGTTAAATAAATGTAAATTTCTGGGCCAAAATTTGTAAGCTATAAAACCACTGAAGGTATAGTTAAATATTTTGTGTTACCTATGGTACTTGTATATAGAATGAAATTTATAAAATAAATAAATTATTAAAATTGTGAATCTAAAAATTGTTAAACTGAGAAATTATTAAATTGTGAATGTGTGAATCAAAAAAAAAAAAAAAAAAAAAAAAAACCAATTTTTTGAGTCTGTAGAGATGTTGGCACTTTCATTTGAATTTATTTTTGTAATTTATTTGAATTTATTTATGTGTTCCAGTACGATCAAGTATCCAAAGCGAATAATGGATGAGGAGATGAACACACTTTATAGATTCTTAACTCATGGCATTGATGCTGAAGACATTGAATACATGAAGCGAAGCTACTTCCAGATGCTAACTTCTGATGAACAGGGTTATTGGCTAAATGACACACACTGGGTCGACCATCCAGATATCCTTTACTACATTGTTAGATTTAAATGTTTAATAGTCAACTGTTACATTTAGGCTAATTCTACATTGTTAGATTTAAATGTTTAATAGTCAACTGTTACATTTAGGCTAATTCTACATTGTTAGATTTAAATGTTTAATAGTCAACTGTTACATTTAGGCTAATTCTACATTGTTAGATTTAAATGTTTAATAGTCAACTGTTACATTTAGGCTAATTAGTTGGTAAATGTTAACCAAAAGCTTACCCATATGAACCTGGTGTAATTTTAAAAGGACAAGTGGTTTATATGCCTCCAAAGACAAAAATATTTTACTAGTAGTTCAAAGAACAGTATATTCTTAATTAACCATACTATTTATGAAAAATTTTAGTGGACCAACTGTATCGAAAATTTTATGCTTTTTCTCCATGAAGCGGTTAAAATTATGATGTCTCGTTGTTCAGGCAGTATTACAGGAAATAACCTGCAACTTCATTCTCAATGTTAAATCAAAGTCTGCCATCTTGAAACGTATGTGAATGGGAAAAATCTTGCATATACATCTCTAGGCTTTATACAAGGTACCTCCATACCAAATTTTAAATTAATATGCCAATGCATTTAGCTAGCCAAAACTGTAACAAACACACAAACCATTTGGTTGGTTAAGTTGAAAGAGAGACCTCGTTTTGCTCGGTCAGTTTTTCAAATTGGTTTTCACTGAATTAGAACTAATATTATTTTTATAGAAAATAATTATTTCTACCAACTAATCCTACCAACTAATCGTTATGAGTTAAATATCAAACTGTGTGTAGTCCAATTCTGTAATGGCAAACAAAAAGGTAGTTGACAATTTTTGAATTATCATCCACTACTAGTATCATAAACTAAATATACCGCTATTGTATACTGTGTGATTAGTTTCTATAGTTTTTTTCCAAAATGATGAAAGTATCAAAAGGAAAGTAAACAGTTTTTTGATATGATTTAATGATCCGAGTTTTGACAGTATTTTAGTAGTACTTTACATCTAGTCTCCATTAGTAGAGCAGTATAGCACATTACTGTTTTTTTCTTTTCAAAACTAAATAAATAATTTGTTTATCATAATTTTATGTTGTATTTAGAATAAATTTCATTTGAACCCTTTTTATAAAAATATTTTGTGTTTGTATCAGCATTTTACTAATGACCAAGCAAATTCAACATATTAATTTTAGAAGCAAAAAATATATACAGTGGTCATTGGTTATAACACTCATTTTCACAGACAAAGCAGACCCTGTGTTATAGTGCTAACTGTGGATGAGAATATTAATTTATAGATCAGGTTATAGTGCTACGAAGACGAAACCAAAATGTGTTAGTTGTATGCTTACTATAGTATATATGTTTATCTCTAGTCTTCTCAAGTAGTAATATAGAATAAAGAGTAGATACTATGACCACAACCTACTTGTTCCCTAAGCTTTTATCTAAACAGGTGTTCAACATATCTTGTAACAACAGGCAGTATGACAGAAATTTCATAATTTTTCTGAGTCTTTAATCAATAGTTTTTACTCTTTGGCTGTATCCTTTTTACAATCCTTAAAAGTAATAATTAAAACTATAAGTTTTAATTCCAAACTATACGCGCGCGCGCGTGTGTGTGTGTACAGTGCTTTGAAAGCAGTGTTTTTCAAATTTCCAGTGAACACTTTATCCGTAAAAAATTATACTTTTGTGTGATTTATTTATATCCGCTTTAATAATCACATGTTAAGAAGGGGGACATGACATACCAAGGTGTATCTGATACCATGGTAAAACCAGCAACCACTGTATTAAAAAATATATATATTTATGGAAAATTTTATTCTTTAATATAATTTGCAAAAACTAATTTTAAATTTTAAAATGTTTATACATTATTTTAAATATGTAGGCTATATGTAATATTTTGAAAATATGCTGATGTATCTAAGTGTTTAACTCCCAACAAAATATTTTTTTTTTAAGTAAAAACTTTCTTATTGTTTTATATAAAGAACCTTTTATGCTACATTTTTCAGATTTGTAATAAAAAAATGTCTATTTTTGCAGTATTTGAAATTTCCATTTACCAGTTTTGAATATTTCCATTTTTAATTTCTTCAGATTTAAGGGCTTTTTAATAACTAAAGTATTTTTAAATTTATAATTAAACAAAAATAGTATCATGGTGGGAATAAAGAGTCTTAGGTGTGTCAGAGTGTGTACTAACATACTTTTTCAAAAAAATATTGATGATTTTATTGTCCTCTTATAATCTATGACTAGATTAGTTGTAGTAACTGATTTTATAAAAAATAAACAACTTAATTTTACCACAAAGTTATAAATTGTATATAATTAAATTAAAGTATTTAAGGTATAAAAATCTATATAGATGTTCTTTGTTAAATCTATAACTTTCACATAAAAAAGTATAAGTTGCATTGGATTTAAATATTTCTCTTAACTGATATTTACTGACAGATCTTTACTCAACACCTGTCAAGAAACGTAAGCGTGATGATTGGCATGTTCACAAGACTGGATGTGCCCGTAGTGAGGGCTACTATAAACTTGATGTTCGTCAAAAAAATAAACACAAGGTAATATTTATACAACTCATAATCTGAACTTTATATATTTATTAGAGTTTTAAATACTTCAGTATGATGACAGTCAAGCTACAAATATCAGACTACTTCTAATTGTAGTGATTACTTGATAAGTGTTGAAATTATTCAAATGGAATTTAACCCTTTTAGATCAAATCCTTCTCACAGTCTGTACCAAAAAGGACAGGGATTAAATGCTATTTGTATGCGGAAATGGCCAAGCCTAAAAATGGCACTTTGTGCTGCAAAAATACTTATAACTTGGTCGAAAAAATAAAAATCACAAAAAATTGTTTCTTTAGTTTTGTGATGAATTTTGCAGTAATATTGTGAAGAATAAATTTATAATTTTCATTTACAATTTGGATATAATTTGAAAAAGTAAACTTTAAAACCTTTGTTCATATTGTTTAGTGTAAAGTAATTATACTTACATAAATATTATAGTGGTTTTATTACTTTTACCTAATAAAGTATTATATTTCATACAAAACTTGCATATTTTAAGACATTATAACGATAAATAATTGTATTAGATCTTTTTTTTTAAAGCTGTTGTTGTAATGCTATTGTCATTTATTATTTTTTTCTTAGTTTTTTACTGTTATTTTTTTTTTTTTTGTAGTTATTGAAAACTGTATGGTACTATACCCCGAGGACCCGGGTTCGATTCCCGGTGAGGGCTTGGCATTTTCATACGCTATAAATCATCTCATCGTCTGCATTAGCCCAAGTGTGCACAATAGTCGGATGTTAAACACAAAAAAAAACTATAATACTACGAAAAATCAAAAATTAAAAACCCCAGAGCAAAAAAAGAATAATGGTCACTAGCATGTAGAGTAGGCCTGCAAAGTCTACTCACTATTTTGTTGCTTATTTGGGTTTTTAAACATTAAAATGTTAACAATTTATACTAGAAATATTAACAAATAACCGTAGTCACAGAAATTGAATTAAAAACCATTTTTCACAAATAAAAAAGAATCAAATAAAACGTTTGTTTATGTTTACGGCAGCCTACAGTCTCAAGCTGTCTCGTTGATTTGATGTGTTTTAAGTTCAGTAAACTACACAGAATTAGTTTTTGTCACTGAAAATCTGATCTGTTGTTATTTCTGTATATTTTGGTACAAATGTGTTTGATATCTAGTGGAAAATAAGGTTAGAGTAAGGAAATAAAATTGAGCTGATATCTCGGCCTGTGGTCTTTAAAGGGTTTAAACCAAACCGAAAAAAAATTTTAAAACCTATTGTTTAATAATGAGATTGAACGTTACAAAATTAAACATACTCTTGAGTGTCTGACTAAAGGTTTTTAGAACATTCATTCAAAATATCACATTTTGGCCAAAAAAATAATAGCAATGAAATAATAACTTCAAGAAACCACTTTATGTGCATTTGCAGGAAGCGCAAAGGATAAAGGAAACTATAACTTCATGTGCAGCTTTAAGTAGGAGATCTAATACTTAATACCAGCCAAATACGAACAGTAAAGTATGATTTGACAATGCTAAATGAAAAGTTTATAATATAGCCTAAATCTTAAGTATGTATATATACACCGTTAGTTTGTAATTTTTAAATATTCATGTACATTCATAATAAAAATAATTGATATCTCATTTTACATTGTCCTTCAGATTCATTAATGTTTCTACTGTTGTAGCACCATTTTGGTCAGACAATATGCCAGACTGTGGATGTAGCAGACAAGAATGAGAAAGGAGTTGTGGGTAATAAAATGGTCGCATTATCTCGTGAAGCTCGTAGTAACCAGCGCAGATTACTTACTGCTTTCGGCACTGTCACTGATAGTGATTTGCTTAAGTTCAATGGCCTTAAGGTATGAAATAATCTAATTAAAATGTTTCAAATTAAAAAATATCAACCAATACTGAAGTTCAAATCCAGAATTTCAGGTTTAACAGGTCAGCTATTGTGGCCAAAGGTATATATGTCTTATTCAATACTGCCACATTTGTTTAGTATTATATTAGTCCTTGGTTATTACCATGTATAATAACATAGTATTAAATATGGTGCGGGTTTGCCATGTTTCCTTATTCCTGACAATGTGCAGAAAAATCATTCAACCAATACTTGGCCGGGGTAATTAAGAATGCATTAGTGGTCTGTGAGCCTAAATAGTAACATTATTTTATTAAGACCGTTACCTGTTTTTTTTACAATTGTTTATTTCATATTTTAATACATTAGTTAGCATAAGTGCAATTTAGAGAAGGGGAGCAAAAGAGGCAGTTGCCCTCCCCAGTATTTTAACATTTTTTATGTTAATTTGCATAAGCAACTGAAATTTTAAAAAAATAATTTTGATTGATTCTAACAGAAGATGTTGTAAAAAACATGTTTTTGATAATTTTAGATTTGAATTCAATATTGGTAAAGATTAGTAAGGTATGGTGAGACAATGACTGACTGTATTATTCCTTGTTTCACATTAATGTGTTTGAAATATTGTGTGTTCCACCACCGTCTTAAAATGCAATTTTCTTGAAATCATTTTTGTCCTATTTTGTGCATACATATTTTTTTAGTTTTTGCAGATTTTTGTTAGTCCTTTAAATTTTAGTCTACATGGTTCCAATGCCCTTTCCTCAATCAAAATGTAAATTTACACCGAAGTTGGTTAATAACTCTAAATGAAATAAAACACATTCTTTGGCACAAAGAGACTCAAGTGAGAACTTACATAAAATAAAAATAAAAGCCATGAAAAAACAAATACAAATGAACTTATGATAGTGACATTTGCACCACTTTCAGACAGTCTGACCTGTCCCTACAGCTTCAGGTAAACAAATAATCTGACATTAACCTTTTATGAATAATTTATTGTCAGTTTACTAAATAATAAACATTATTTCAGTGCGTTTGTGAAATAATGTCTGCTGCTGCTCGTTATACCAATATATTTTATTCTATATTATGAGATTTGATAAAACACGGGCTTTTTTTAGTTTATGGAAATCACTCGGCACAAGATCCAGGTAATATGTTAGGTGATTGAAAACTTCCCGTATGAATTGTGCAAGAAGTTGTTGAATTAGAGCAGCAGCATGAGATTGTGCATTGTCATGAATCAAACTCCAGAAAACAGCAAGTCCCTTATACTGATTTGCTATCCGCAGTCAACATAATGTTCACAGTACACATTTGCATTGATCACAGTCCCTCATTTCATGAAATTCAACAGCAGTATGCTTTTATGTTCCAAAAAATGGTAGCCATATCTTTCTGTTTTTCAAAGTGTTTTTTAATTTTTTGGGTTCATTCGGAGAGTTAGTGTGCTGCTTCACTATATGCGTGAAGTTTCACTATATGCTTGGTTCATTGTGCAATGAATTTCTGCTATGTTATGCCCTTCTGTCTGATGAAAATGAAAGACAATTCACAATATGTACTTGAATAGACATGGCCTTGTTTACGAGTCTGCCACTCAGGTTAAAAATAGTGTTGTGAAATTGGAAGTATACAGTTGTCCAGTGTGCAGCTGTGCCGCCTACTACTCTACAGGCTCTATAGATTCGGAGATTGAAAAAAATTTACCCTCATATATTCAGTAAAAAGTCAGATAGAATATTCATAACTTTTTGCAAAAAATATATTTTGCATGTCTCTTAACTTGTAAACAGACTTTCCCATTATGTTTCATTGTATAGCATAAATCGTATGTCAGTGCATTTGCTGGTAAAGGAAATAGTTTTTCTGCTTGATCTGCTGTTTATGAATAAAAATATGCTTATCTCGTACTGTATTTCTTGCTTTAAAGGATACTTTCACTCGAATGTATTGTCAGTTAACTTAAGTTAAATTATTGGGATATGCGAACTCAAGGTCCTTGTACGTCAACCCAAGCTTAGTGTTCACAACGAATACCTAAAATAAGTAAGTGAAAGACTGGTAAAGCCTTTCGCAAGGCTTAAAAGTTTTCACTCTATTGTACATCAGGTTCATAAGCTGGTTGTAGAGGCCCCAAAAATGTGTTTTCTCTTGGCATTAAGTCTCATATGTCTTGGCATGCTTAGCAGACCCTTCAGACTGTTTACTTAGTACTAACTGGATCAATGTTGATGGCCCTGAGTGGTTGCAAATGTTTCCTGAAGTGGATACGTCCAGTAAGTAATGTCAGTTGGCCTTTACTCAATTCCATTAACTGGTGAATTTTTGCCGAGGACAGTACTGCCAACATTGATAATGCCTACCATTTTCCAAAGGTATTTTATCCATTGGATTTTGTAATAACATCAACAATTTTATGTGTAAATCATATAAGAAAAATATTGACTGCAAGTTATTGTTTCACTCTGCTTGAATTCCTGTAATGACATTTGATAAACAACTTGCGCACATCAACTATAACGAATTGTATAAACAGAATTTATGGTCCAGTAGTAATAGTAGTGATGACGATGCTAACCAAATGAGAAATCTGAACATTATGATGGATGTTTTATGTTTGACTTTTACAATTAGATACCAAATATAATTTTATCTTAACAAATAGCATAATAATCTGTATAATTACCTAAACGAAATGATTGACAGGATCCAAAGAATTAAATGAAATTGTAATGTGTTCAGGAACTCAGTACTAAGAAAATCAATAGTGAATTAATTGAAAGCAGAGAAAAATCAAAAGATCCTGAAGTCAAATAAAACAGTTTGATATTCATAGAGTCAAATAAAGGTCATTCAGCAGGGTATTCGAAATTACTACTCAATAAATAAAAATAAAAAATTATTATATACATCTAAATGTATATGTATTATGGAAGTATATAATGCAATAATATAATTTATAGAACATATATTTTGTGCTATATGTGTGTAATATATATATATATATATACACGAGGGTTGATCAAATATAAACGAGACTGATTTTTTAAAAAATTTATTGCTTACTTACAAATTATTCTTGATACAACTTATTTTTCTACATAGTCTCCCGCACGAGTAACACATTTTTCCCACCGGATTGGAAGTTTATTAATTCCATCTTCGTAAAAAGTTCTCGGGCGTTCATTGAGCCATTGGAGCACGAAGGTCTCCACCGCAAAATCGTCTTCAAATGCTGGCCTCCAAGCGCCTCTTTGAGTGGCCCAAACAGGTGATAGTCGCAGGGTGATAAGTCTGGACTGTATGGGGATGTTCCATTGGTTCCCAGCCAATTTGATCGAGTTTAAGCCTCGTAGCGTTCGCCGAATGTGGTCGGGCAATATCGTGAAGAAGAATGACGTTTCGCGCCGGTTTAGATTTCCTTTTCCTATGAAAAGACTGTTTTGCGGCCTCTAAAACATCGCAATAATATTGTGCATTTATTGTGCGTCGTTGATGGAGGATATCGACGTGAAAGGCGCCTTTGATTGTCGAAAAATACAGTGGCCATTACCTTCCCGGCCGACGATCGTGATTTGGCCTTCAGGTTTTCTACTGCTTCCGCCCTTCGGCGAATTCCTTGTGCCAAGCAAAAACGCGAGCTCTTGACAGGGTCCTGTCCCCGTATTGAGCCGTCAATCTCACGAAAGATTTCAGTCGGATTGACCCTCCTTGGCCAAAAACTTAATAATAATTCTCTGCTCCACGGAAACGTGCACTTCACTCTCACTCATTGTATAGTTTTATACTGAAGGGTCCGAACGGAAATGTTGCCCATCTACGCCCGTCCCAAACCTCCCAGGCTACCTGAAACCCCACCCTTTAGAGTTCAATGTCCAACGGAAAAGTTTTTAGAAAGTCAGTCTCGTTTATATTTGATCAACCCTCGTATATATATGAATTATGTTTTACCTTCACTGTTTCTATCATTTATAAATCATAAATTAATTTAGATCTAGCTGTAGAAAACCCTGTGTACTTTTTAATGAGTAATATAACTTGAAATACCTTGAAGGGTCAATAAATTGATCAACATAAATTTATAAAATTTTAATTTTCTATAAAAACTGTGGTTGGGATAATAAGCTTATTATGACAGTATAACGTAATGGTCACCACTGTCAGTTTATACTGTAGTTTAAAAAAAACTAGTTTTGTTGCAAACATTTCTTCTTTCTCTACATTTTTTATGAGAAACAATCATTTTCGTTATATAGAGATCACACTGTACACACACACACACACACACACACGACATGCAGTGAATGTGATATTCACATTATTATGCATGTATTATATGCAATATGTGTGTGTATGCGTGTGTATGTATGTATGTGTTTGTTATATTCAATAATTTTTATGATAATATTACAGTGCAGATAATTAATGTTATAAATTTGTAATGTTATCTTTCAACAATATTTTTTTAGTTCCGCAAAAAGCAGTTGAAATTTGCTAAGTCCAAGATTCATGACTGGGGGCTTTTTGCTATGGAACCGATAGCAGCAGATGAGATGGTTATTGAGTACGTAGGTCAAATGATAAGACCACTTGTAGCAGATCTACGTGAAAAACAGTATGAAGCAACAGGAATTGGTTCATCATATCTATTTAGAATAGACCTGGAGGCTATTATTGATGCAACGAAGTGTGGAAACCTTGCCCGCTTTATAAACCATAGTTGTAATGTAAGTACTGGTTCCTTGTACTTAAACATTTCCTACTTTATAAACCATAGTTATACCTTAATTACTATTTCATGGTGGAGAAACCTTGTTTGCTTTATACATAGTGCTTTATTGGTAGTAGTGATGTGGATAAAGCACCAGTCATAGTCAGTCTGTTGTACCTCTGAACTATGTAACTTATTGTTTTTAGTTCTAGCTGCAGTTACTCCCATTGGTTTACTCTTACCTTTAACCTGATCCCTCGTCATCGTTAGTTTAACTGGCATAAAATTTAGGTGTAAGGGAAAAAATTATTTATTTTACTTTTTCCAATCTGTAGCCATTAATAGGTTCATTTGGATCAAAGTTGACAGAGATTGGATATTATCAGTGTACAACAGTAATAGTTGTATAAGGTTTTTTTTATGGTAACTGAGAAAAAATATCATTGCTAAGAATGTCTACATTAGTTAAGGACTGGTTCCTGGAATAATGTGCTGTCGCTGTAAAGACAAAAATGTAAGAATATTTTATAATTTGGTATTGCCAGTTACAAAAATGAATTTAAACTTTTGTGACCAATGCTCAAAAAATATTTCATTATGTATGCACTCCTAAAATATTTCGTCTAGTTGACAAAAGTTGGCAGGTAGATAGTATAGTTACAATCTAGTATTTCATTATGTAAGCACTTCTAAACTGCATTGTCTAATTGACAAAAGGGAGCAGGTATACAGTATAATCGCAGTATAGTATTACTTCATTATGTATACATTTCTAAACTGCAGTGTCTGACAAAAGTTGGCAGGTAGATAGTATAGTTACAATCTAGTATTTCATTATGTAAGCACTTCTAAACTGCATTGTCTAATTGACAAAAGGGAGCAGGTATACAGTATAATCGCAGTATAGTATTATTTCATTATGTATACATTTCTAAACTGCAGTGTCTGACAAAAGTTGGCAGGTAGATAGTATAGTTACAATCTAGTATTTCATTATGTAAGCACTTCTAAACTGTGTTGTCTAATTGACAAAAGGGAGCAGGTATACAGTATAATCGCAGTATAGTATTACTTCATTATGTATACATTTCTAAACTGCAGTGTCTGACAAAAGTTGGCAGGTAGACAGAATTGACATAATCTAGTAAATCACTTTTGATTCATAGTGGTTCAATGGGTTGTGTAGGATAGTTGCAAACATGGTACGTCAGCCTAGTTTTGTTTGATAGTTTTATGAACTTGAAGTTTAAAAACAACTTTTTTGAATATGGATTATTGCTATTTTTTCTCTTTATGTTAATTTGTTAATAAATAATGTTAGGTATGTTTTATTGATGTAAAATAAATTTAAATTATTGGAAATTTATAGATTTTGGGAATATTTTTCAAGGGAATTTTTCCCCAATTTTAAATTCTCGGGAATTTTACATCACTAGCCATAGTAGCATATGGTGTTAAAGGAAGGCTGTTTAGTGATTTATGGTTTTGTGTTTGTTTGTTTTTTAGCCCAATTGTTATGCAAAAATTATTACAATTGAAGGACAGAAGAAAATTGTCATATATTCAAAACAACCAATTGGAGTGAATGAAGAAATTACATACGATTACAAATTTCCAATTGAAGAAGAGAAGATACCTTGCTTATGTGGTGCACAGGGATGTCGAGGGACACTGAACTAAGCATTCCATCCCATCACCCTCAGTTTTCATCCTCTCATTTATATTTTGTAAATATTGATTTTATGAACTGAATTTATGCTAATTTTTAAATTTGTTAAATTAGGAATAGTAATGTACAAATATTGTAAAGTGTATATTTTTTGTCTTTTGTTTTAATTATTGACAAATTTGTTTCTTTTACAATTTGAAAATTTGATAATGAACTATTTAGGCAACTAATATAGATTTTTGTGCAAATGAATGTATGTAACTCATTGTATATAGTTTTTTTGAAATCATGTATTTTTTTTTTTTAATTAGAGGTTGTTTATAATTTTATAGTTGTATTATATACTTGGTTTGATGTTGTCATTGTATAATTTATATCATATACAATATTACATTTTATAATACAGTAGAACTCTGCTAACACGAAAAAAAATTTTCAAAGAAAAATATATGCTTAAAACTAGGCAAGGGAAGGCATTAAAGTCAACCAATTTCGTGAAAAATCGATATAATTTTTTGTCCATGTTGGCTTTTATATAAGCATTGTAAAACTTCAAGCTTATCTTTTAGTGTACACATGTTGTGCTTCCCAAACATTTTATACATATATGTAACTGTATGTTTTTGGAAAAAAATGTACAAGCAAACATAAATTTCAAATTTGCAGCTATACCTCAACTTATTCCAAAAAGAGATGCAAAGAATTTAGGGAAAGGTTTATAGGATTAAATACCTGGAATTTTTCATTTAACTTAGCCCTGTTGACAGGATGATGTTACGTTGTAAGCCTATTTAACATGTGCACATACAATATGCATCATAACACTACAACATTAAACAATTATCGAACATCAGTATGCTATGCCTTTCTTTACTGATATAGTATTTTGGAGTCTTGTACTTAACATTTGTGCATAAATTAACTTGTAGGAAATATAAAACATTTATAAGGAAAATGTTATGTATGAGTAATATTTAAATGACATATACGTGTATTTAAAACCCATTTTATCGGAGCCAGTGTTGGTTCCAATTGTTTCGAAATAGTATGGTTTTACTGTAGTTTAAAATATATTTATTGTATTCTGATAATTTTGTTGCTTGAAAAAATAACATGGGCTGATACCAGCTGTCGGTGAGCATAAAAAAAAAACACTTTTTATAACTAGAGCATGAAAAAATATTTAATATAACTAGAGCATAAAAAAATATTTAAAAGGCTGATCATTTTTAAATGGATCAATTATTTTTACATCAACACATTTGATAACACGAAGTGAATTAATAATGACAAAGTTTATTTTTAAAATAATAGCTATTATGATTTCATAAAATGAAAAAGTACATGTGTACACAAATATAATTGAAAGAAATATTTCTGTGATCAAATTATATACTGGATTTTATTGTAATTCAACTTTATCTATGTATTGCTGTTCTCTCAACATTTTGAAGATTATATAAGACTAATTTTAGATTTTTATTTAAATTATAAATTCTCTGTCAAAGCAACAATAAGTTCTAATCAATTATTCTGTTTAAAATATATTTATTGTATTCTGATAATTTTGTTGCTTGAAAAAATAACATGGGCTGATACCAGCTGTTGATGAGCATAAAAAAAAAACACTTTTTATAACTAGAGCATGAAAAAATATTTAATATAACTAGAGCATAAAAAAATATTTAAAAGGCTGATCATTTTTAAATGGATCAAGTATTTTTTCATCAATACATTTGATAACACGAAGTGAATTAATAATGACAAAGTTTATTTTTAAAATAATAGCTATTATGATTTCATAAAATGAAAAAGTACATGTGTACACAAATATAATTGAAAGAAATATTTCTGTGATCAAATTATACACTGGATTTTATTGTAATTCAACTTTATCTATGTATTGCTGTTCTCTCAACATTTTGAAGATTATATAAGCCTAATTTTAGATTTTTATTTAAATTATAAATTCTCTGTCAAAGCAACAATAGGTTCTAATCAATTATTCTGTTTAAAATATATTTATTGTATTCTGATAATTTTGTTGCTTGAAAAAATAACATGGGCTGATACCAGCTGTCGATGAGCATAAAAAAAACACTTTTTATAACTAGAGCATGAAAAAATATTTAATATAACTAGAGCATGAAAAAATATTTAAAAGGCTGATCATTTTTAAATGGATCAATTATTTTTACATCAACACATTTGATAACACGAAGTGTATTAATAATGACAAAGATTATTTTTAAAATAATAGCTATTATGATTTCATAAAATGAAAAAGTACATGTGTACACAAATATAATTGAAAGAAATATTTCTGTGATCAAATTATATACTGGATTTTATTGTAATTCAACTTTATCTATGTATTGCTGTTCTCTCAACATTTTGAAGATTATATAAGCCTAATTTTAGATTTTTATTTAAATTATAAATTCTCTGTCAAAGCAACAATAAGTTCTAATCAATTATTCTGTTTAAAATATATTTATTGTATTCTGATAATTTTGTTGCTTGAAAAAATAACATGGGCTGATACCAGCTGTCGATGAGCATAAAAAAAACACTTTTTATAACTAGAGCATAAAAAAATATTTAAAAGGCTGATCATTTTTAAATGGATCAATTATTTTTACATCAACACATTTGATAACACGAAGTGAATTAATAATGACAAAGTTTATTTTTAAAATAATAGTTATTATGATTTCATAAAATGAAAAAGTACATGTGTACACAAATATAATTGAAAGAAATATTTCTGTGATCAAATTATACACTGGATTTTATTGTAATTCAACTTTATCTATGTATTGCTGTTCTCTCAACATTTTGAAGATTATATAAGCCTAATTTTAGATTTTTATTTAAATTATAAATTCTCTGTCAAAGCAACAATAGGTTCTAATCAATTATTCTGTTTAAAATATATTTATTGTATTCTGATAATTTTGTTGCTTGAAAAAATAACATGGGCTGATACCAGCTGTCGATGAGCATAAAAAAAAAACACTTTTTATAACTAGAGCATGAAAAAATATTTAATATAACTAGAGCATAAAAAAATATTTAAAAGGCTGATCATTTTTAAATGGATCAAGTATTTTTTCATCAATACATTTGATAACACGAAGTGAATTAATAATGACAAAGTTTATTTTTAAAATAATAGCTATTATGATTTCATAAAATGAAAAAGTACATGTGTACACAAATATAATTGAAAGAAATATTTCTGTGATCAAATTATATACTGGATTTTATTGTAATTCAACTTTATCTATGTATTGCTGTTCTCTCAACATTTTGAAGATTATATAAGCCTAATTTTAGATTTTTATTTAAATTATAAATTCTCTGTCAAAGCAACAATAGGTTTATTGAGTTACAGAAAATTGGTTACAATAGGTTACAGAAAATTGAGTTGAAAAATCAATTATTCTGTTTGAAATATATTTATTGTATGCTGATAATTTTGTTGCTTGAAAAAATAACATAGGCTGATACCAGCTGTCGATGAGCATAAAAAAAAAAAACACTTTATAACTAGAGCATAAAAAAATATTTAAAAGGCTGATCATTTTTAAATGGATCAATTATTTTTACATCAACACATTTGATAACACGAAGTGAATTAATAATGACAAAGTTTATTTTTAAAATAATAGCTATTATGATTTCATAAAATGAAAAAGTACATGTGTACACAAATATAATTGAAAGAAATATTTCTGTGATCAAATTATACACTGGATTTTATTGTAATTCAACTTTATCTATGTATTGCTGTTCTCTCAACATTTTGAAGATTATATAGGCCTAATTTTAGATTTGTATTTAAATTATAAATTCTCTGTCAAAGCAACAATAGGTTCTACACGAACAGAAATGAAATTAGGTCTGTGTAACAATCAAGTTTTAAAACATATCTTCTTTATTGTATACATATTGTATGTAACATGATATGTATTTATGTCGTCCACTGGACCCAGTAGTTTAGGTGATCTATATATTTTTTCTCTACCATTTATGTATTTTTATACTTTGATCATTAATTATTTAAAAGAAGATTTTTTTATATATTATTAATTAAACCAAGTTTAATGATGATTTACTTATGATGATCAAGTTTGCATATATGATTTTAAAAAAATCAATTGAGTGCAGTACAAGTATGCAGGTATACTAAAGAAATATTTGTCCCATAAAATTCTGTTTTTATTATATTATTAGAACAGAAATACAAATATAATTTTGTTAATATTTTTATACTTTGTTATTTTCTACTAATTATATAATATTTCACTCCAGTTTTTCTGGAGTTTAATTTTACTTTGAGCTATTGTATTTTAAATGAGACAGAGTGTTGATTAATTGAACAACATCGGTGAAATAACAGCAATAAATTTAAATAACAATAATTAAATAATAATGCATATTTGATACATTTTTAAAATTTTTCTAATCATTATTATTTTTAAAAGATTTTTTGTTATATATTATTAATTAAAGCAAGTTTTTTATAAATCAATTGAATGCAGTACAAGTATGCAGGTATACAGTAAAATATTTGTTCTAAAAAAAGATTTACAAAGTAAATGTTTTTATTATATTATTATTGCATAAAGAAAATAACATTTTCTCTACTAATTATAATATTTCACTCCAGTTTTTCTGATGTTTATTTAATTTTGAGTTGTATTTTAAATGAGACAGAAGTGTTGATTAATTGAACAACATCGGTGAAATAACAACAATAAATTTAAATAACAATAATTAAATAATAATGCATATTTGATACATTTTAAAAATTTTTCTAATCATTATTATTTTTAAAAGATTTTTTGTTATATATTATTAATTAAAGCAAGTTTTTTATAAATCAATTGAATGCAGTACAAGTATGCAGGTATACAGTAAAATATTTGTTCTAAAAAAAGATTTACAAAGTAAATGTTTTTATTATATTATTATTGCATAAAGAAAATAACATTTTCTCTACTAATTATAATATTTCACTCCAGTTTTTCTGATGTTTATTTTATTTTGAGTTGTATTTTAAATGAGACAGAAGTGTTGATTAATTGAACAACATCGGTGAAATAACAACAATAAATTTAAATAACAATAATTAAATAATAATGCATATTTGATACATTTTAAAAATTTTTCTAATCATTATTATTTTTAAAAGATTTTTTGTTATATATTATTAATTAAAGCAAGTTTTTTATAAATCAATTGAATGCAGTACAAGTATGCAGGTATACAGTAAAATATTTGTTCTAAAAAAAGATTTACAAAGTAAATGTTTTTATTATATTATTATTGCATAAAGAAAATAACATTTTCTCTACTAATTATAATATTTCACTCCAGTTTTTCTGATGTTTATTTAATTTTGAGTTGTATTTTAAATGAGACAGAAGTGTTGATTAATTGAACAACATCGGTGAAATAACAACAATAAATTTAAATAATAATGCATATTTGATACATTTTTAAAAATTTTCTAATCATTATTATTTTTAAAAGATTTTTTGTTATATATTATTAATTTAATCAAGTTTTTTATAAATCAGTTGAGTGCAGTACAAGTATGCAGGTATACAGTAAAATATTTGTTCTAAAAAAAGATTTACAAAGTAAATGTTTTTATTATAATATTTCACTCCAGTTTTTCTGATGTTTATTTTATTTTGAGTTGTATTTTAAATGAGACAAAGTGTTGATTAATTGAACAACCTTGGTGAGATCACAACAACTTTAATTAATAAAATTAATTTGTAACAATGAACTGTTATATTATTCTGTATAAGTAATGTCAAATTACATCAATTCCATAACTTTGATTGAATTTTATATTTATATTTGTGGCATACAAGCAAACTTGTCAATGACAAATAAATATGTTTATCAAAATATTGTTTAAGTTAAAATTATTTTTTACTCATAGTAAGGATGTTGATAGCTAATAGAACAAGACAATAATTGTTCCATGCAAAACATTTAATATACCATAAGACCTAACCTTACTGAAAATAATTGACTTGATAACCTGTACTTTTACACATACACTCATGATAATGCCAGTGATCCAAAGTATAATAGACTTGCAGTAATCAAGCATATATTGGACATTGTTGTTACAGGATAACTGAAAACAACTGATTATTAGGAAGGAAGAAAAATTATAGTAAATTTATATATAAATTGAGAAAAAGTATTTACAAAACACTTTCATTTTAAAAACTGAGTTTAAAATGGAATTATTACACTACTGTGTACATTACATACTGTATTACTGCTTAAAAAAGTAACTTTATTGTTCTTTGAAAATAATTGTGAACAGTTTTTTTGTTTTGTAGCTATAAATTAACTTTTCATTGCTTTTTTTCATTTTTTTAATGATAAAAATGTCATGCGCTGCAATTTTGTTTTCTACTATCCATTTGTTATGTATGTTAAAGGCACTTAACTCTTTTTCGTGTCAAGTAAGATGCTCATGTTTTTCAAGCTCATTTGTTTTATTGTTGGCACTGTTATTACGTATGTTGTTAATTATTTTGCCCTTGGTCATAATTTGGTAAGTTTTTTCATCATCTCCAGGAAGTAATAATCATCTCTAATTATTGATGTTATCAACAGTGACATGTTACAGCAGTACTAGAACGTTGGAATTATTCTAAATGCAAATAGCAATAAGCAGTAAAAGCTTTATTCAGTATATGGAACACAAATAACTGTATCTGATACAATATAAATGTATCTTAAGCATTTAGAAGTTATCTTTGAATAATGGTTTAAATGTAAGCAGAATGTAGTAAAAAACAGACTATTTTATAAAGTATAAGTACATGAAATGAAATTAACTATTATTATAACCAATAAAATTTCAACAAAAAAGAAATATTACCTATTTATATAAGATTATAACACACATGGAGTAATAAAACTTCCTCGATGTCATGTTTGAAATTGTACAGATTTTGTTTTTGCAAATAGCAAAAATTAGAAATACAGAAATTTAAACCTGTAAGAAAAGGAAGCATAAGGCCTGCCTATGAAATTCATAAACAAAGAGTAGATTACAAACAGAAACTTCAACTTCAGATTTATACCAATAAAAATAATCATATCTGGTTTTCACAACAAAGGAAATAATCATATAAAGGAAAAATAGTATTAAAGCAATATTTACTCGTGTGTGTGTGTGTGTGTATATATATATATATATATATATATATATGTATGTATATATTACATACATTCACATCATACGTACATATTAATATAGCAGCTAAAAAAATTATAATGAAATGTATATTCTAATGTACTGCAAAATAATTTCCATTAATAAACTATATATATATATATATATATATTCAAACCTGCCGAGGAGAAAGATGCTCGGTTGGAAGGTCCCAGAGAATGAAATCCCAAAGAGAGCAGATGTAAAATGGACGGAGGAGCGGAAGAGGATCCATGGGGACAGGATGAGGGAGGTGTGGAGGATTAGAAGGAACATGACATGAGTCGGAGTGCTTTGCGTGATCCAACAGGGTCTATGCGCAAATAATAATAATATATAAACCTGCCACATCTTCAGCAGGTTGAACAAATATTAGAGAAAAATGCCTATTTCTCAACTAAGCGTGCTTATTCTCTATCTCAACCTTTTCTCACTCATTCAGCTGCAAATTTGTATTACGTAATGAAGCTATTTGTTGATCTGTAAATGAGTGCAGCACTGTTGATTTTTTTGTGATGTTAGAGTGAGACATGAGTATACAGTCAACACCACATCCTATTGGCAATATCTTCAATACATTGCACTGTTAAGAGTTGTGTAATAACGTAACATGACTATACACAAAGTGGTATAAATGTTTACAAAATATAGTTTCTTATTTGACCAGGTCGACACTTCACTTTGTCCAGTAGGTTTTTTCCAGCAAAAAACCATTAAGGTAATCACCAATTTTTCGAGTAGAAGGAGAGACCAGGGAAATGGGGTAATGCCGAATATTGTGTTTCCTGTTGAGTGCTATTTGAATACAGGGTCTGTCTACTGTTGCTTCCTATTGTATGGGAAGGTAAATACAAATTTGTTTATCTCTACTTCATTTAATCAATGCTATTCAAATGAACACTTGTTTTAACACAATATAGATAATGACATTTAAGTTTTTTTAATGTCATGGGAAAAAGCATGGTGATAAATGGGGTAATCATGAACAAATTGCTCACTATTACTCCATGTGTAATTATAGCAATTACTTTTTTTTTAATTTTATATCTAAATATAAACTAACACTCTAAATACAAATCACTTTTTGTAATTTAAAGTTATGTAAAACTACTGTTAATTGTTTAAATTCACTTTAAAAAAATCATAATTGTCCATTTAGGTTACAATTTTTTTGTTTATCTTTTGGCAAATTTTAATGCCTTCTCTGCTTTTGACTTTATCTAATTTTGCTTTTTCTATATGCAAAACATCTTAAATGTACATAATATGTCTCTGATTTCTTTCAAGTGAGGAACCAGCAAAGAACAACACAAAAGCAAGTTACACACAAGGACTATGAGAAAGCTATGGTCAAAACAACACTCATCAGAACACCTAACATCAACAACAATGATAATAATGTTGAAAAAAGGGAAAATTAAAAGCAAATAAGGCTGCTACAATAGACATAAATATATCTATAAAGAATGGAAAGCAGAATAAGAATTTAACAAATTAAAACCATTTTATAGCATCACCAATGACTAACCATCATGTATAACAAACCCACGATTTTTTTTTTTTTTTAACGTCCGACTATTGTGCACACTTTGACTAATGCAGACGATGGGATGATTTATAGCGTATGAAAATGCCAATCCCTAGCCGGGAATCGAACCCGGGTCCTCGGGGTGAAAGCCCAGTATGCTATCAAGTAGGCCACCGAGGCGGCAACCCACTTAGAAAACGA
The DNA here is from genome assembly GCA_022606455.1 of Callitettix versicolor. Taxonomy (NCBI): domain Eukaryota; kingdom Metazoa; phylum Arthropoda; class Insecta; order Hemiptera; family Cercopidae; genus Callitettix; species Callitettix versicolor. The sequence continues at coordinate 14,745,155 of CM040182.1, read as the reverse complement.
CTTGCTAAGGACACCAGTGGGACAGAGAGAAAAAATGTGCGAGTGAGAGGTCAAGTCGCCACTCTGTCACCATAGCTCCATCCTTTCCCTTCATTGTCATTGTGCAGTAACAGTTTGTAAACTCAGACTGGCAGACATCTATGTCACTGGATTGTTGGAGGAAGCTGAAAGGGAATTCTACTAGCTCATGAAATTCTATGATGTTCTTAACGTTGATTTATATGGTAAATATAATAAATTTTGTAGATGTGTGTTGTGTTTGGGGCGAATTTGGTCAGAATGAAGAGTTAAGGTATAAAGTTTGCAAGGTCTAGTGTTATTTGAACTACTAGTTTACATTGTTAGGAATTTGTAAGACTTACGAAAAATGACAATATATCCGAAACTGTTATAACGGAGTTCAGTTGTATTTTGTATTTATACAGAGAATGCATCAAAAAGACCTCCTACATTTTCTAAACACACACACGCGTGCGCGCGCGCGCGCACACACACACACACACACACACACATATATATATATATATATATATTGTACATTACATTCATGCAAATGTGTGATTGTGTGTAAAGTTTTAATAATCTATTAAACTATTTTATAAGGTTAGGGTATTTTCATGGTTTTGGGTCTCAAATAGCTCATTTTCTAAAGGAAACTCGCAAAAAAAAAAAAAATAATAATAAATAAATTTGAATAACCCTAAAGTTATATTCAGGTAGGCTCGAAAAGTGAAAATCTTCAAATGATTCTTCAATTTTCGATTTCGATTACTGAATAAACAGTTATTGTTGAATCGAGTGAATATCGAATCGTGTATAAACCGCCCTAAATAACAATACAAATTTTTTTTTGGGTTATTATTTCTTTATTTAGTTTGTTTTATAAAATCTGAGTTTTCAGTTTGTATTAGTTATGCAATGGACGAGTCTGGAGTATGTCTAGATTTTGATTTAGACGAAATTAGTTCCGATAGTTTTAACTTTGACAGTTTACATGATTCTTCAACAGTGTTCCTGACACCAGTCCGCCCTTACTATGAACTTAAGTCGAAAACCATTTCAGAAAGGTAAGGGTAATAATACAATATTACTATAAAATTACTTGCTTCGAAATTAAATGCTCCCCATAAATCATACTATGTATTATCTTACTAGTTTTACTACTAATTAGCAATATCGGCCTTGACTCACAACCAACAGGTGCATATTTATACACCTTTTTTATCAGACATTTTATTTCCTTTTAATTAAAAATCTTATCAGTGAATGATTCTTGTATTTGAAAAAATCAACAGCTACTTTATAAACCAGATAAAATAATTAGTGTCATACATTTTGGATATGTTTTGAAGCTTATATTATTTACAAGGTTTCCCTAACCTAACCTTTCTATTTTATAAGGTCATACCTAGCTTTTTTTTATCGGTCTTACAAATATCGGTATATTTTTAGAACAGCATGACCAATGACATCTATTAAATTTCAATCCGAATGTTCTGGTTTTTTAAGTGTTTCTTTGAAAATCAAAATTAGCAGTGTAATAGCATAATTCACTATATGAGTTGTTTTATTCCAATAATACTTATTTTTAGGATTTAATTTACATTTAATACATCAATTAGGTGTATATTTACAGAATTTTAATACACATTATTTTAAAAACTATGAGCTAAATATTTTACCAACCTTTAAAATTTGAGTTGTCTAAAGTGTATGACTTTGCCACTACCATGGTGGATTTCTAAGTAAATAAGACCAAAGTATTTTTATTTTTAAAGCTTCGTGGAAACATAATGATTTTGTGTAAGGCTTTTGAAGTTATTTATTTTATAAATTTAACAAGATGCAGGTTATTTAAAACAGTTTTTGTTTTCAACTATTCCCAAATCTAATCCAGCATAGAGATATAGATTTCCAATCTAACTTGTAGTCTAAGTCCTAGATAGATAGGAATGGACAATAGATCACATAGTTGACAGCGGTTGTAAAAATATATTAATATCCTTCAAAGTGAAATAAGGTTAGTAAAAATTGTGTTAAATAAAATAATGTCTTGTATGACAAAAGTGTAAGTTAGTATTTATAGTAAAAGTATTAAAATATAAAATGTGTATTAAAAATATAAGTAAGTTACTAAAATAAGTTTTAAAATACTACTGCTTCATACCAAACAAACAAAGGTTTTTATGCAATCTGTTACTGTGTAAATCTCAATTTTCATAAACTTGCTTAATTATCAGTGTTTGAGAGTGATAAAGAATTTGTTTTGACCCAATTAGCACAGAAAAATAAACAAAGAAAATATTTTTTAACTTACAAAAAGTAGTTCTTTCAGGGAAAACTAAACTATATTGCTTGTTGGTCATATTGTTCTTGAGTGATACCAATAAGTTAAACACTGGTGGTCCTCAGGAAACAAAAGTTTTTAAATACAACAGAAGGCCTATTCAATTGATATTTTGTTTTAAAAATGTAAGTGGCTTAAAAACAAAAGTTCCCGGGTTCGATTCCTGGTTAGGGCTTGGCATTTTCATACGCTATAAATCATCCCATCGTCTGCATTAGCCCAAGTGTGCACAATAGTCAGACGTTAAACACAAAAAAAACCATGCCTATTTGTAGACAATTTCAATGCTCAAACAATGACATTTTTCATTAACATATGTTTCAAGCTATTTTGAAAAATGTTGCCCCCCCCACTCACCCTAGTGTTTCTTCATTGATTTTTTTTTCATTATTGCTGCTTATACATCTTCCAGTGTGATTTGCTTTTCTTTGTATACACATGTTTAATGTAGCCTGACAGATAAAAATTCTAAATAGGAAGATAAGGTGAGTGGAGAGGCTAAAAGGCATTATCAAAGTGAAAAATGACCCAATCAGGAAACAGTGTGAAATCAAAAATCATTGACGATCTGGTTCAAGTTTGCATGGTTCAAAAAAATTGTTGACCATATTTAAATGCGTAATGGAAGTAAAATAGTGGAATTAAATAGTGGCAATGGTGTTTCTGTTTTCTTCATTGATAAATAGGGCCAAAATACAATATCTTGTCTATAGTACAACAAAAGTTTGTGACCTCTGATACTACACACAAGGATTTACTGAAGTCCAGTATCAACAATTCTATTTGTTTATGACCCCATTTAAATGAAAAAGGGCTGATGATAATTTTCCTATCTTCTTGTTCTTTGATCAAACATGATTCCTGCACAATCATTAATTTATAGGGGTGAACCCCCAAGCCTTTGTGCAAGATTTGTTTTAGTGTGCTTTTATTTGATTTCATTTCAAAAGTGTGCTGCCTTTTAGAATAGCTGAGCCCGTGTAATAAAACATATCTTACTCTATCCAGATTCTGCACAGATTGTGTGCTGTTGGAGAAGAACCAGGAGATTTATTTTCATAACATACCTTTAACATAATTGCTTTTACTCTTCTCAGTATGATGTTGTGACAGGGAATTTCAAAATGGTGATCATAAGAAAGTGATACAATTTTCATAATTGAGTAGTAAAGAACTCAACATGGTTGTGTGATACAGACTAAATAGCATGAAGTAAAGAGTGGAATGACTTTCATCCCTCCTTTCCACATACCAAATACTACTTCTTTCAAAATGCCTGTTTCCTGTAGATCATACTGTATATGTGAAGATATGAGAATTAATGAAGTTTTTTTTATATTGTAGACTGAAATTTTCTTGAAATATAAAATAATCTGTTTTGTTTAATAATTTTAATAGTGTAACTACTGTATTTGACCTTTTGAAGTTTTCCTACTAGTCAAAAGATAATGTGGTCACTAGGTGCGATGTTAGATGATACAACATCTTGTGCAACCAGCCAGTTTATTTTGTTTTTGAAAGATAGTATTTTCTAAAAAAAAAGTTTACTAACCATGTAAGGTGGATAGAGTTTAATCTCCTGGACAATAGAGTAATCCAAGTTTGTCTACTTTTATACTGGTTTTGCTATGTTACACAATATGTAGTGTTGTACAACTTAAACATTGTAGTAAATGCTAACCATGGTATTCTTTCCTAATTTTCAAAAAAAAAGTTTACTAACCATGTAAGGTGGATAGAGTTTAATCTCCTGGACAATAGAGTAATCCAAGTTTGTCTACTTTTATACTGGTTTTGCTATGTTACACAATATGTAGTGTTGTACAACTTAAACATTGTAGTAAATGCTAACCATGGTATTCTTTCCCAATTTTCAAAAAAAAAGTTTACTAACCATGTAAGGTGGATAGAGTTTAATCTCCTGGACAATAGAGTAATCCAAGTTTGTCTACTTTTATACTGGTTTTGCTATGTTACACAATATGTAGTGTTGTACAACTTAAACATTGTAGTAAATGCTAACCATGGTATTCTTTCCTAATTTTCAAAAAAAAAAGTTTACTAACCATGTAAGGTGGATAGAGTTTAATCTCCTGGACAATAGAGTAATCCAAGTTTGTCTACTTTTATACTGGTTTTGCTATGTTACACAATATGTAGTGTTGTACAACTTAAACATTGTAGTAAATGCTAATCATGGTATTCTTTCCTAATTTTCCAAAAAAAAGTGCTGAATTGTTTGCTTTTGAGTGCAAACAGATTTTTTTTTACCACTTTACTCAGCAAAATGAATATTTCCAGGAAAAACAAAATAAGGTTTTCATACTCAAGACTGTGCCAGTTTTTTTAACAACAAAGTATTGTTTTAATACTTCACAAAATTCAATTTCTATGTTAAGAGTCAAAATACAAATACATTACCACCGCAGGGTACTAGCTGCTTCTATTGAGAGGATTTAGACGTCCCTCACGGTACCCGAGTCTAACACATACGTACACTTACGACTTTAACACTTAACACTTTACACTCACTCTTACATTTAGGGAGATGATAATAGCCTCAATGTGCTTTTTGCCTTAAAATAAAAAAAAAAGAAACAGTATTATGAGAACTGCTTAAGTACATTACTTTATTTGCTAGATATAGCTTATATACGATAGTAATTCACACAATTTTTTTTATCTTGTGTTCAGAAGAAAATAAAATAGGTAAATCTGTAGAACAGTGAAACTACAAATTTCTGATGTGAAAGTAATCATTTTTCTGAGTAAAATATATAACAAAAATTTCTTGGTGCATTAAAAAACTAATATTGTAATGATTTTTTGAAAATATAATTTGGATGTTAATAGAATGCACACTGAACCATATTTAGTTAGCAGGAAGTAGTTTAATTTTTTTTTTTTTTTTTTTTTGGTGTTTAACGTTCGACTATTGTGCACACTTGGGCTAATGCAGACGATGGGATGATTTATAGCGTATGAAAATGCCAAGCCCTCGCCGGGATTTGAACCCGGGTCCTCGGGGTGAAAGCCTAGTAAGCTATCCACTAGGCCACCGAGGCGGCTAGAAGTAGTTTAATTAACAAAAACTTTGGTTTAATTAACAAAAACTTTGGTAACCTATTTGTTGCACTTTTATCACGTTTTTATACACAACACTTTTGTTATTATTATTGTTTTTTATAACTAGCCTAAATGTTTTACTAACCTTATTTTATTAAGTATTTACGTAATGATGGAATATTAATGTTATTACAATTTATCTAGACATTGTAATTTGCTTAAATTGTAAAAATAATGTATCATTAAGTAGCAAATCTAAAAATGAAATTTGAATGGATACTGGATGTTTTGGTGTGACCATTTTGTTTTTGGACAGTCATCCATTTAATAATCCTAGTCCTGAGACTAATTCGTTATAAATGACCAGATGATGAGTTTAGCAATCAGACTTTATTTCTTATAATACTCTCACCCGTCTACTGCAAAAGAGTCTGTAAACAATTCTGAAGCAGTCTATCCATTCTCGTTAATTCTAAGTTATTGAACTTACTGATTTTTAGGTCAAATTACATCTATTGAGAGAAAAATAACTTTGAGGAACCAGTGTTATTGTCGGTCAGCAAACCAAGAAGTTTTAGTTGACATCAAAGCTAAAACTTCTGAACCAAACACCTAGAGGAATTCAGGCAATGAAAGTTTTTATTTGCTTAGTGTCCATATTTTATAACAGTCCAGTTTAGACTAATAAGAACGAGGTATTGACATTAACAGATAGATAAGGTATAGTAAAGGCAAAACTTTTGAAGACCAAGTATACTAAATACATTCCCTCAGGGTTTCACAATTGTTTTGGCAGTCCCGCTGGATCTAACCTTTTTCATCTATTTGATGATATTGGGTTAATCCTTTCATCCCATACCATGATAGAACAGCCTATTCAAAAGGCAGCTTGGCATACTTAACTTTGCATAAGTATGTAATTCTGGATATCAGAATTGATCTAATTTTGCATTAACCCTTTAAGTAAGTAAGGGGCTCTGTACTGGTGGATATTATATTTCCTTAATTACTTGAGGTATTTGGATGAGCCAAAAGTGGACTTAGGGAGTCAAATAGCATGGAGGAGGAGCGAATTGGAGTCGTATCTAACCTCATGGAATCTTTAAGCAGTGAATTGCAGTATATGCGCATTAATACATTGTGTTGTGTGTGGATTAGGATGTTAGGTGGACATACCCAATCTGCAATGGTAGAAGTGAGAGATGGAGTTAAACATCTCAAATCAGTAAGGTGATGGTCTATCTCAAATATGACAGACATTTGTAGATGTACAAGAAACTATTGGGAGCACAAAAGTGCAAACAGGAAGAGAGGAGATGGGTTCTAATTAAATCTACAAGCAGAAGACCTAGCAGGAATAAAACCTTGAAACACTAACCAAATTGGACTCTAATGACAGGGCTGACAAGAAATGTACTTTGAGACTTTATGGTTGTAAACCAATATATATTTAATACGAAATTTATTAATGAAAATTTGAGAATAACTACAATCCCTTGTTAAAAATGGAAAAGTTGCCTGATGAGCTCAAGCAAAAAGTGGACATTCCAGTAGTAGCATTCCTACTTCTCTTCTTTTTATAAAGTAGGAAGGAGGGTAGATGGGCTGTTCTGCTGATTACAGTGGTGCTGGGACAACCATAGTGCTTTCGGTGGGTGCTTACACCCAAACACAGTGAAACTCTGCTGTCTACAAAATACATAAATATTCTGTAATATGCATATTACAAGGTGATTAATATCACCTTGAACATGATAATTTTTGTAGTTAGATATTGTCTATATGTTTTATTATTACAACAACTAATACAATCCAGTTTTCATGTGTTCAGCGGAGGCAACTGAAGTGAGCTGCTGATGGGCTTAGTTATCCCACTATACCAGCTCATACTACTCTCACTCATTTACTCACACATATTCACCATTATACATAGCATGGATAACTATAAATTGTAAAGTGACTCGTACTGATGAAGTGAATAACACCGGTCTAATGGTTAAGCAAACGGAGCCCTTGAAGCCTGGCAACCTCCAACCATATCTTAGCTTTATCCATGCATGCAGGGCTCTGTATGGGCTGACCTCATTTCCCATGCGAAAAATATAACGCATGAATGTGAAGTTCTGTTTCGTAAATCGCATGGAAAGATGTAGCATACAGCCAGCCATGAAAAAAATGCTCAAGTAAGCATAAGGTCTGATAAAGCCCACAGTTACCGAAGGAACCAAGAAAAGTGTGGAGCGTGGAGGGGGAACCACGAAACACAAAGCGGCTGGAGGGGAAATGTTCGACTGGCAAAAACAGCGCCTAGAGCGAGTGGCCTGCGATCTAGCGGACAAAGTTTGTCAGCGGACGTGATCGCACAACCTTAAGTACTTGTGGGTGTTTCCATAAATAAGACGTAAAATAGAATGAGCAGAATCTCGCGAGCAAGCATTTGCAAACACCTCAATCAGGAACCTATTTAGACGTGGGGGAGCTATGTACCCTGAATCACTTCCAAATTCTAGACGTTACGAAGAGACTATGACTGGAGAACTCGCTGCAACTGAGCATCTCATGAAAAAGGGGCACAGTACAATGTAGTTGAACAAAGCACTGCAATATTGACCCTACATATTCATTTCATAATGTGGGTTTAAACAGGTTCCTACGTTTATACGTCGGTGCCCGTTTGGCACAGTTCAAGTTTCCAATTAAATATTTATCGTAAACAGAAGATTCAGCTGTGCAATAAGACTAGGCCACTGTATCCTAATCAATCAGCTGTTCCGAGTGAACTACTTGGACTAACGGCGAGTCTAGTGTGGATTTCGGCTAAGGCAGGTTCGTACTGTAAATTGCTCCGTATTGAAAGTGAAATTATTCAGATTAATTTTGGATTTGTTTGCATCATAATCGCTTTGTAAAATTTATTGATTGCGAGTTGCAGACAGTGTAGTGGATAACAATGAAATTATAAAACCAAATGGAAAGTTGCCGCGGTAAATTTGTATGTTTTAATACAGTATATTGATAAGGATTTATAAAATACGCGCAACACACGAGCTTCTTTACTAATTCCTCGGAAAACGCTTATTTTGATCTTTGGAGTAATAATAATAGTAGATTTTCGAAAATGTAAATCGTACGAACTTTGGTGCATTTACCGATCTGCCCTAGACTAAACAGTTTATAGTTTATCAAAGTAGACACGATTTTTTAAAAAGTTTTAAGCTACTCTAAAGTTTAAAGAAAACATCCTGACGAGTTTTGATAACAGGATTCGTGTGAACAGATATAAATCATAAATTATTTATAACGAACCACAATTAGACATCGTGATCACGCCAACAAATCTGCACTCTTCATTCACACAATTCTGCGTTCAGCGCATAGAACAGGTTTTTGATAAATAGTTTTTCTGAACTAAAAGTAATGGAGCAAGACTTTGTTTGCATATGTGTGTGTATATATATATATATATATATATATATATATATATATATATATAAAAATAAACCCATCCATGGTCAAGTATTTCTGAATATAATAAAATATCGGGTAACCTAAATAAAAAAAAATTATAATAAAATAAACCCAATTAATGTGTTTAAATCTGTCTATTTAAATGCATTTGTACCCAGAGTAAGTGCCCTCTTTTATTAGTTAATTTACTTATAGTAACGTCACTGGGTAGAATACTTATTACTTTTGTTAGTTCTCTTACGTATAGAGTATATTTTAATTAAATATTTAGTTTTTTTGTTATAATATTTGCTCCGTGGTTAAAAAAAAAAAAATCAATCACAGTTTATCGTTTTATTCCAAAGTAATTTGGATAAGATTGACACAACCAAGTTTTGTTTTGTTTTTCCTCTCTTAAAACTGAACTGCTTTGTAATTATAAATGTTAATTCCTGTTTTTTTTTACTCGTTTAGTAAAAGCAGAATTAATTAATTAACATTTTTTTGTCACTCTTTCTCATTAAAATATTTATGTTGGAAGTTAAAAACTAAAATTATAAGTGTTGGTAAGCAACAATGTTGATTTTCTTTGGTTTCTTTGAACAAAGATTTTAACGCTGATTATGATAGTGGAATCAGGTTTTCAAAAAAAGTAATACCACTGGCATTCTCGTGGTCTCGGCCTAAATCAGTGGTACATAAAATATTAAAATTAAAGACAACGTGGCGCTCAACATATTGTTACGTTAAATTCGTTACAAAATTAGTTATGGCTCACACCTCTTCTCTGTAGTTGTGAACAGTTCGACTCGCCAAACTTTTAATACGGGTACGTAGTCCTAATAGTTTATTCAGTCAGGATTCAGAACTAATCGAGTACTGGATGTAGGAGGGGCGGTTAAAGATTGAAGATAAGTGGAAGGAAAGTTTATTGTGTACGTAATCTGTAGCGATTGTGACCAAGATGTCAACCCCCCCGCTCTACCAAGAGTTGTGCATTTAGTTTTCCGCCGTTACATTTGATAACTTGTAAAATTACTAATGGGCTCTATCTTTGTATGAACAATTGATTACATAATATGTACACTTAAACTAACAAACTCGATCATTTAATACGTATAATTAAGTTATAATATGTAAAATAAAAAAAAAACAGTTTACATTTTCAGAAATTGATAACGTACGAAGCAGCCAGAACTATTGTAAAAAGGCCAAAGACGCAGTGTTGTATCTTTAATTAAAAAAAAAAAAATATATATCTTTTGTGATTAATAAAACCATCCGTCCTTAGACGAGGTCTTGCCATCTTTTTCTGTGAAAAACAATCAGGATGGAACGAAATGTCAGGAATCATTCACGCAGACAACTACTGTGATTGTTGAACCTCTCCTGCAGATTCGAATGCTGCAGTTTACTGCTTCCACTTCTTCCTGATGACTTGAGGAACTTTACTTTGGCCGAGGTTAGCAAGGTTCCATCTGCATTATAGGCTGTCATCAGGGAAACACTAAACACTAAACACTAAACAGTGTTTTGCGTAGATTTTCTTTTTAACAGCGTAAAAAAGTATAAAAATATTAATTTGTTGTTTAACCCTAAGGACGGTGTAAAATATGTTTCACATGATTTCGCAAAGGTACTTGCTTTTTATGGCGCTGTAGAAAGAACTCTATTCTAGATCTAGTTGTATGTTCAAATTTAAATAGGTTTTCTTGCTGTTTCAAAGAGCTTGAAATCAGTAACTGATCCGCAATTCTGTCAATCTCCACGAGTGTTCTAAAACAGATTCGTTCCTCAATT
>CM040182.1:14726995-14729495 GCA_022606455.1 Callitettix versicolor | reverse complement strand
AAATATTGTCCCCAACTGTTAAAATTAAATATGAATATAAAATATAATTATGAAAAACGTTTTAGTGCTCTAAAAAAATTGACGCTCTTGTTATTGTATTGTTAAATATTCGTTTTATTTCACCAAAAACGTTAAGTTTAGCTATATTTTAATAAAAGTACACAATTCACATTAAAACACATCCGTAATAGACTTCATTTTTCTAGAACTTAATTATATTTAAAATATACTTTTATTAACCTTCTTGAAGCTGAGACGAGCTCTTTGCGCGCAATATTTATGTTGGACACGGAATTAGTAGTAGGGAACAGTTAATGATTTGTGTACAGAATACCTTGGCTAAATACCTGCAATTGTTGTGTGTGTGGAATGTTGATTTGGAATCAAAAATAGGTAACTTAATTAACGTACGAGATTTCTTGATGTGTTCCTCGCGGTAACTGGTCGCATTAACCGGTCCATTTGTAAGCGAATGTTCTGATAAAAAAAAACTTAAAACGCACGTAATAAAATAGTGTTTATAGTGTAATAACAGTGGATTTATAGTGCTGAAGTGTAGTTTGTGTGTAATTGTGCAGTTGAGTGATTAAAATTATGTTTTATTTTATGTGAAACTGTTATTTCAAGCAAAGAAGCAATTTTGAGTGTGCCTGTATAATAGCATTTACAACAAATCGCTACTTCAGTTTTTTTGAGCACAAGATAATTTTTCATCTTGTGAATCAGAAGGAAATGTTTTCAAGAAAAAACAAACAACGGTATAGGCCTACTTTTGTTAATCACACCGATCTTGACAAACTTTTTTTTCAGATTTAAATGCCTTTTAATTTAAAACTATTTAAAGATTAAAAGCTCAGATTTTATTGTTAGAGTCCGTGCACCGTGACGGTCGTAGTGAATTTATTCCCCGTAAGACTAATGTTAATTAACGATGCAGATTTTTTCCGCTACTTGTTAATATAACTTTGTGTGATATATCATTTTAAAAGTGTTGTGTTTGGGAATATAGTTATCTTTTTACAATTTATGTATTTTTACCTTTAAAAAGTACACAGATGATGTTTAAAAGTAAACTAATATGTACAGAACGCAAAAAGCAGACCACATCGCACTTGTCCTTTGAAATGAGTTATCAAAGGTATCTCCAGAAACTACATAAGTTATACAGTAATTTTGCCTTAACAACGTATATTAACGTTAATTAACATTAGTCTTACGGGGAATAGATTCAATACGGCTGTCACGAACCATATAGAATTTTTATAAACAAATGTTACACTTTGCTAAATAAATGCTGTTATTTTGATTTTCCATTTAGTTTATTAAAAAAATAAGACAAATTTAAGCCGTCTGTCTCTACGGGAAGTGGGAGAATTAACGGCATACAAAATTTCGCTTTTACATATAAACAGTCATAACCTAAAAATAAACTGAAAAAAAATGTTGTTTACATAAAATTATTCGTTGTATACAAACTATTACGATATAAATATTTTGTTTACACGAAATAGTTTTTAAACATATGTAGGCCTAAATTTACACACACTATCATACTATAAATATTTCAAAACACAGTGTAACTGCAATTCTAGAACTAATCAATTTTGAAATTACAACAAAATATTCTAAATATCTAGGCTAGTTGTTTTTTCACCTTAATGTAGAACTTACAGTTCTTATAGTTGTATTATTCGGACTGGAAAAAAATATACGACCAAAATTCAAAATTTGCAGATATTTTTTTCAAAAATTGTTGTAAATTTCTTGGGAGTGAGGAAAGAAACGCTGTTCTACAGTTAAATATTTCTTGTATGAAACCAAAGAATAACCGTGTCAACTTTGGTTCACGGTGTGGATTTATAAAGAATATACACTAGTTTTCTTTTGTATTCAGATCAGGCTTGTATTATGTGAATATTATTTTAAGCTTAATTCTTCTCTATTTGTATTTTTACGATTTCTAAACCATTGTGCATGCAATAATTTTTCGTATTCCCTCTTCACTAATTCTATCAGTTATTCGCGCCCCTTGACCATCACACAGCACCCATGGCCTGATTTTAATGGGAATAAAAATAATAGAAATCGAGGGTGTTTTAAAATTGCACAAATTAAAACATTTAATTTTAAATAAAATTTGATTTATATATTTGTTATTTCTTGTGTTATTTTATCTAAATAACTTTATTTCTGTTATATCTATATGTACTTTTACGAATTGATATTAAATTTTATTCATTATTCATTGTTATTTAGTTCTTAAGTATTCGTTATTTTAATATAGTTATACCGGTTATTTAAATTTTGTTTAATTTATTTTTACTGTTATAGTTTGTTGTAGTTTTATTTTCTTATTTAAGTAATTTTTCTTAATTTTTTTATACTTTCATTTTGCGTGACGGCGATGACAACATGAACGGTTTTTCGCCGGAAAAAAAACATTTAAATAAACAGTAAACCAAGATATGTTATAACCCTTACGAAGATCGGGTATGTAATA
>CM040182.1:14701995-14724495 GCA_022606455.1 Callitettix versicolor | reverse complement strand
CGTACTAAGGACGGATTCAAAGAGGGGACGAGAAAAAATAAAATAAAAAATATTTAAGACCCTATTTTACTTCATAAAATATGAGTATTGATCAAATCCCTAACACCATCTTTACTTTCCTTCCAAGGGAAGGCACATTTACTGATTTATACTTACATTAATAAAAATAATTACTTAAACAAATAAAAAATACGACTGCTTAAACACAAAACACAAAACATTATAAATTTCATAATTAAAAGAAATAAAAATCTTAAATTCAATTAATTTAAGAAGATGAAACAAGTTATTAGAATAAATGCTGAAGAATATTTTCCGAGAATTTAGTTAATAAATTATGAATTTACATGTTAAGTTCATACAATAATTGCAGTCGGGGAGGGGGGTTGCATCTCAGTATATTTGTTCTAAACAGCCCCCGACTGCATTTATTGTATGAACTTAACATAGTAAATTTATTAACTAAATACTCGGAAAATATTCTTCAGCATTTATTCTAATACCTTGTTTTCATCTTTTTAAATCAATTGTATTTTAGATTTTTATTTCTTTTAATTATGAAATGTATAATTTTTGTGTGTTTTATGTTTTAGCAGTCGTGTTTTTATTTGTTTAAGTAATTATTTTTATTTAGTCATTTTTAGTGACTAAGCTACTAACAAATATCATTTTTAGCCATTTTGCCATTTCTTGCGATTTTAAAAAAGAACAAAACAGTAAAGTAGGCACTGCGAAGTCCTGGCGCTGGTATGTGTTCCCTCTTATGGTCATGTCCGCATATACGGCATACGCCGACTGTAGTTAGCATGTATAGGATTGAAAAATTTGTGTTTCAGTTTAAATCAGTTATTTGTGATTTTTAATTTTCGAATTTAATTTTTGTAGCGTCAACGATCGTTCGAACGATCGTTCGAGCGTAGCGACGTTCGTTGTTCGCTATTTACTTTAATTTGAATAGCCGATGTCATCCCCGAGCCTGACCTTGGACAAAGCCTATTGCTACATTGTCTACCATTCCTTCCGATTTTCATAACACCGATTTGGCTCGGCCGATTTTTGTGTTTAGAGTGCCATTTTCCCCAGCTCAACGCCCTGAATCGGCTGAAACTTTAGTGGTAATTCTAGGCCCATTGGTTCCGGAGTAAGTGTTTTTCTATTGCTTTCCGTGGTTGAATCCTATTGTACAGTCTCTAGTAATTATGTTTTCTTCCTAGCAAACTTATTTATCCTAAATAACATTAGTTACAAGTTCATCCTATCTATTTCACCCCAATTTTTACCCGTTGGGGTGGTTTGGGTAAAAGTTATGTAGCCTATGACACTCCTGGTGAAGTGAGGAATCCAACGAGCTAAGATAGGTCAAAATAGGACTAGCCGTTAAGACGTTATGATGAAACAAACATACATAAATACATACATACATACATACATACTTACCCAAGTACAGAAAACATAACACTCCTTTTTTGGCATAATGTAAAACCCCACAAATTTCGATCGGGGTCTCGCTACCTTTTACGGGCTTAATGCGCTAACCACTACTTTAAGCACTGACATTTTCCTAATGTTATTTTTAAACTAGAAGTATGTATTTAAGAATTTGAAAAGCTAGCAAAAACACAATTCAATTACTTACAGAATATTAGGCCTACTGTATTTTGAAAGTATGTTAATGTGTGTTTCAATATTTTGTCTTTTAATTTGGTTAGCTGTGTTGATAAAGGCTTATAGAATTAGTAGTTTTTATCTTAAAGTTATGTAAATGGAGTCAGTTTTACAAAAAAATTATTAATTAGGCATCTAAAGAAATCACGTGATTTTTGTGAACTTATTTTATATCAGTTCTAAGTCTCAAAACAGCTGTTAGTTTTTGAAGGTATTATCACCATTTTGAACTTCTCGCTGACCATGAAATTGGGCGCAGTGATGCTTGCCAGGTTTGAACATCATCTGTCGGTACGCGGTATTCTGTAGGCTTGTAATTCCGTGAAAATGCGCTGTGACAAAACCAAATTGGCGCAGTGACAAAGTGGCCATCGGTTGAACGAGAGTATTATTCTGTAGTAGTCTGGCCGATTGTTTCATTCAGTGTTGCCAGTCAGGCGGGTAATTTTGAGGCTTGCGGGTAGTCATGAGGGTAATGAAAAAAGAGAGGATAATAGCGGGTAATTTTAGTCTTACCGAGATAGGCGATATGCACAAAATTACAAAGAAAAGTTATTTTACATGCATTCTTCTTTTGATTCCCATTATAAGTGTTGACATTTTTATACTCTGTGACTGATTTTGTATTCGGACTGATCTTTACATATGATCCATGCTCAGTTCGTTTTTTCTGTTTCCCAGTCAGCACATTTTTATATTAACTTTCTTTAATACTATTTTACTACTTGTTTTTATGCACAGCGTAGGTTTTATAGCAAACTATCCGTAGGTATTGTTTGTGCCTAGATGAAATGATTATTAGAATTCCCAACGATAATTACGAAAAAAAATACTTTTTTTAATAAAATTTCAACAAAATTCAATTTTGTAAGGGTTGAGGAAGTGTTTTGTCGTATGGGAAATTTTACGAGTAGATCTCGTAGAAGGCCAATAATATAGCTAATAAAGATTGCGAACATTGTCATATCCTCTTTTTCGCTTTGATGATATAACTGAATTGAGAAAAATAAGGATTTTGGGGTAGGGATGGGTGTGAAGGGCCGCCACCTCCACAAGTTTTTAGATTCATATATAAAAAACATAGACAAACTTTCAGCTTTTCAAAGTTTGCCTATGTTTATATATATATATTACAAAAACTTTTTCATACACACATTATTAACTTTGATAATTGCGGGAATTTTATTTCTGGCTGTAGGTAATAATTACGGTTGATATTGGCAACACTGGTTTTGTTTTTAGGGTCGCATGGTATGTAAGTGTAACTGTAATAACATTGCCTTGCTTTCCTCAGTCTTCAGCCTTGATAGAATGCCGTGATGGATATACCAGCCAAGGCCACTTGCTTTGCGATTACGCTATCTCTGATCGTAAACGAATCTTACACTTCCGTTTTTGATTTTGAAGGAATTAACACAAAGTATTCCTGAACTATTCGTATGTAGTTGAGTACCAGTGTTTCGCAATTGAATTTTAATTAATGTTAATAAAGTATCAAGAGTATTTTTGTTGATTTTTAACGGTTTTCTATAGTTTAAGACACTGTTTTTCTTTGGGTGTTTTTTCCTGAATGTTTTTGCTTTCATGGTTTCAAAGTTCGATGTAAGTTACGGCGACATACTTATCAATGGATCAGTGGCTTTTCTGAAAAACCGTTATTATCCGCTTTTATAAAGGATATAAAATGTCCAAAAAAGGCAAACTAACCCCAGTGTCCTAAAAATTGTAACCGAGTTGTGCTTGAATAAACGTCATGTACTGGAAAACTGTACTAATCACAAAATTTTAAATACAATGAAATCTATATTTTCATTTGGTGTATATCTAACTGGTTATTCATTATGTACTGTATTATTCTAACAGAAATTATTATAACAAAATATTTTTTTTTTAGGAAAAGGCATTTGACTACACCGTGTAGTGCATATCTTGCCTATAAGTTATGTATGCACAGACACGCTCTTAACTGTATTTCATTGTGTTTTTCACGTGTTTATGAATTCACGATTGTTGTTCAGACTACAATCTTTCAAATTCAGTTGTCTTTTTCATTTTTTTTTACATATAGTTACTTGAAAATCACAGATACTGTTTTTAACACTAAAAAAATAAATTAAGCAACCTCGTGTTACAACTTTTTAAAGAACCAAGTATACGTCTGCTATCTGGCGGTAACTAGAAGAACTACTTTCAGAAATGTTTTATTTAGTAGAACAAAATAGTATAACACTAGGTAAAAGTAATTGCTTAATATGGTAATATAATATGCAATTGTCTGAAAATCATGTTTTACTAACAGAATAATAAAATACTTTTGCACATGAAACTCTCAAAATATACAAAGGAGTCTCAATAGTCAGCTGTTTTATCAAAATACTAAATTGTATTATTTTTCTCTTTGAAATACTGTTTACAGGCATATTGGAATGGAATTTACTGTTCAAAATAAAACTATTGTGTGATCTAAGGGCGTTTGCTGTATAAATTAATTATATTTTTTTTATAAAAAACTGGTAAAATAAAGACAATAATACAAGTTTAAAAAAAATTAAACCACTAATATGTATTAGGTATAAATGATTATATTGTTTAATTGACTGAAATAGGCTACTTTATTCTAAAGATATTCAATAAACATAACATTTCTAATAAACAAATAAGTAATTTGTACTAATGGAAAAGTAGCATTTTATTTCAATGAATTGAACCTTCATTTAAATTGAACCTTTATCTGAGACTGTGCTCTGACAACTTTTATTCATGTTATGGCAATTGATGAAAACTATTTATCCCACTTTTAAGCAGTGGAATTTGAAAACATTTTCAAAATTCATTTTTTTAGTACAACAATGTCTAACTTGTTTTTTCTTTGGTATTCCTTTACTAAACATTAATTTTAAATGTATGTCACCTGTTAGATAACATGTAATAAAATGTAGTTTAGAATACTTGACTTTTTGTATTCTCAAAAAAAGAGTACATTTGATCAGGAACAATATTTATTTTACAATTTTCCAAAAATATATGATTAATTGATGCATATAACTGTAAGTATCAATTGTAATAAACTGTGTCTTTTTCGGATTGACGTGTTAGCCATGTACCAAATGAGCATTTCGATTGTGTTACTAATTAGTATATTTGAATGGTTATTCATTCTGTTTTATTCCAGTTATTGAAATAATGGTATTAAATTTTGTGTGTCTTCAGTTCAGATAACAAGGCATAGCATAGCGTAAGGTAACAATATGTAATGTCTGCCATTACTCATTACATTTGGGCTCCAGGATAAAGTTAGGTTACGTAAGCTTAGGTTGCTACATTAATGATACTCAGTGTTTTATGTCTCTAGTCAGATAAAAAGGCATAGAATAGCATAAGGTAACAATATGTAATGTCTGTCATTACTCATTATCTTTAGGCTCCGAAATAAGGTTAGGTTAGCTTACTGTATTAGTGTTATTCAGTGTTTTGCATCTTTAATGCAGATGACAGGTATTTTTGGGCTCCAGGTTAGGCTATTGCATTAATGTTATTCAATGTTTTTGCATCTCTAGTGCAGATGACTGGGTATAGCATAGCACAAGGTAACATCTTTACCTTGAAAAATATGTAATGTCTGTCATTACTCATTATCATTAGACTGCTTGGTAAGAACTGCTGTTTTAGTGCATCAACTGTATTTAAACTTCTGGTCCTGATAATGTTAAAGATTTCTTCTTGTGTACTGTCTGCATTGCATATTTCATTAAACAATCAAAACAACAAAAGTCTTTAAAAATTGTTTTACAATCTGTTCTTTTTATAAATCTACAAGTGCCATTTGTGATATAATGAACTATGTCTGTGGTTTCGTCAAACATTATTCTATAGGTATGTGTGTGTGTGTGTGTGTGTGTGTGTGTGTGTGTGTGTGTGTGTGTGTGTGTGTGCATGCATGTGTGTGTGTGTGTGTGTGTGTGTGTGTGTGTGTGTGTGTGTGTGTGTGTGTGTGTGTGTGTGTGTGTGTGTGTGTGTGCATGCATGCATGCATGTGTGTGTAATTTTAATTTTTTAAATAATTTTTACAATGAAGAAATAGGATAATAATACTACAAGAAAACATATTACTTTTTTTAAAGTATATGTACGAAATTCACTTCCTTTAATTTATCTGAAAATATTCTTATATTTATTTATTAAATATCTTTTATATATTATTATGTTAAGCATTCTGATCGGTATTGAAACAAAAATAAGGACCTGCGTAATTGAAACTACACATATGAGGTACTTACAGGTTCATTTGAACACCAGGGAACTCTCGCTTCATACTTTTCCATTTTAAGGCTTTACAAAATAAATAAAAGTAAAATTAACTTTAAACTGATAAGAGGTATGTAAACAAAATTCCAGGAGCAGTGTAAAGTGTCTCTGTAAGAATGCAGGCAATGGTGTGTACCAAAACAGCTAATTGCTAAAAAAAACATTGTTGAAAGTAATATTTAAATTATTACTGTATCCAAGACTTAAAATAATTACTGACCAAATTAGTTTTGAAAGTAGAATCGGTAAAACAATCTTTTTTTTTTTAGTCTGAATCAATTTGGAAAGTAAAATCAATAAGACAATCTAGGCCAGTTCTAATGTGTAAATGTTAGTAAATAAAAGACTGCTTTTAGTAAACAGTAAATACTGTAGCCTAAAATTTAGGAATGTAACGTAAAATTCGGTTAGGTTAGGTTTAATTTGTAAATATTTCAGTCAGCTACAATGTTAGAATTTAATCATTATTTAATAAGTTGTATATAGTTTTCAAATATGTAAGTTGAACATAGTAAGGCTTGTATTAAAAATCTAAATAGTTGTATATTATTTGCTTCTTTGTCCCATTAGATGCGAACGTTTGAATGGACTCGCTAGTATAATTAAATTATAATAAATAAATTAGTGAATAAATTTCAAACTTAATTTTATTTAGTAAGCTTGTTAATTTATTTACTTTAATAGATTGTTAATTATTTACAGTTATTGCATATTCCGCTAATATATTCTTTGTGTATACATAAATGTACATTGTATACAGTATATAGTTTTATGTTATTACTCTTTGTTTCAGTTCTCCAACTTTTAAAACTGCAAATCCAACAACGAGAACCCAGTTGAAACTACAGTTAATGAAACAGAAAGCTCTTGAAGAAGAAAAAAAAGAACAGAAAAGAAGTGAAGAAAATCTGCAAGAAAGGCGTGCAAGTGAAGCTCTTAAGGTTCCAAAGTTATCTCATGGTATTGGTGTACATGTAGATGTACATGTTCCTCCACAAGTATTGCAAGTAAGGTTATATATTTTAATTGTTCTTGTTATATGTATGTATTTTTAGATTTAAATTTTTAGCAGGGATTACACAGTTGGGAGTAAATGAGGACTTACTTTCCAAGGCTGCCGCTAATGGGGGGGGGAAGTAAGGTGGTCATACCTCAGGCGCAAGGAGAGGTGTCACGACTGATGATATTATATAAAATATAAAAATGTCTTATTAACAATACAATATTTAGTTCTTAGTGGAATTGTTGTTTTGAATAATATTTTATTTATAACTTTTGACTTTAGTTCTTCTTAAAGTTAATTACATTACAGAATGTGAAAGCTGCATGTATACAAGGGGCGGACTTGTTGAACTTTACCAATGGAAGGGTCATATTTAGGAGTTTTGCTGCCCTTAGGCTAGGTTTGATTTTTTACCTTTTCCCTGATCGCACATTGGTTTTAAGTAGTTACTCACTTATTAAATTCGTTATGAAATTTTTCAGAGCAAACTTCATTCAAAAGTTGTTGTGTTGTATTTGACAGTACATCAGTACATAGTAATGCAAGAGAGTTCAACATTTTCTCTGAAGTACTACTTCTTGGATAATTTTTAACTGCCTGAAGTAGAGAGTTAAAAACTAAATTTTAACATCAATATCTATGTTCTCTGGCAAAATTAATGGCAGATGTGCGAAGACTTATTCTTAAAGCGATGTCCAAATTTGGGTGAACTTCTTCTAAAGAATTAGGTATTAAAATTTTTGAAATTCTTTACAACAATTTCTCTTATGGATGTTCTATTCCTGCTGTGCAAAGCTTTTGAAAATGAATGCACTTCTCAGTTGAATAAAAATCCAGAACTTTCGTGTAGATGAGTTTATGTTTGTCTTGTTTTCAAATAATGTGCAAAAGCAATATGAACAAAAGTACCATCGTTCATTCACCATTTTTAAGTACCAAAATTAAGTATAGATCTTTTTTTTTTAAATTTTCCACTTTTTGAAATGTTATAAAATTGCATCTTTTCAAAATTTGCCACCGAAGGCTACAGCCTACTCAATTTGTTTAAAAATCCAGCCCTGGCCCTGGGCCAGTCAACCCACATGGTAGCCTCGCTACGGCCCTGGGCCAGTCAACCCACATGATAGCCTCGCTACGGCCCTGGGCTAGTCGACCCACATGATAGCCTCGCTACGACCCTGGGCCAGTCAACCCACATGATAGCCTCGCTACGGCCCTGGGCCAGTCAACCCACGTGATAGCCTCGCTACGGCCCTGGGCCAGTCAACCCACATGATAGCCTCGCTACGGCCCTGGGCCAGTCAACCATGATAGCCTCGCTACGGCCCTGGGCCAGTCAACCCACATGATAGCCTCGCTACGGCCCTGGGCCAGTCGACCCACATGGTAGCCTCGCTACGGCCCTGGGCCAGTCGACCCACATGATAGCCTCGCTACGGCCCTGGGCCAGTCGACCCACATGGTAGCCTCGCTACGGCCCTGGGCCAGTCGACCCACATGATAGCCTCGCTACGGCCCTGGGCCAGTCAACCCACATGATAGCCTCGCTACGGCCCTGGGCCAGTCAACCCACATGATAGCCTCTCTACTTTCAAATGTTATGTTAAAACTTGAAATTTTCGTTAAAACATCAGTGTTGATATCGTGTTGTAACTGCAGGACTCTTTGATGGAATTTATTTTATTAGAAGTGTTTTTTAATTTTAGTATCTTGTTTAATATAAAAGTTACAAAAGTAAAAAGTTTAATGTAAATAATATTTTCATGTTTTATTTATTTTTTATGACATATTTATTTATAGTGAATGTTTGTCAGATGTTCATAAAAACCATTCGGATATTTCTCCCTAATAGAGGTTGGATGTTGATATGCTAATGAATCGTGAAAAACAGTGTAACTCAAAGTTTAAAAAAGATAACATATTATTTATAATATTTTGTTTTCTTATTTTATTTTTGCTATGCGAATAAAATTGTATTACAGCACCTGCTTTGTTGTACCAGGTGAAAACTGTGTTGGAAAACCCCACTAGATATCATGTACAACAAAAACAGAAGAATCAAGTACGTCAGTACCTTAGCGAATCATTCAGGCAAGAGAGCTCAGTTTCTCAGGCAAGTTTGTCCAGCGCGAGTAATTATCCACAATATCAAACTGCTCCTAGCCCTGACAATGCAATATCACCCGGACTCAGTTCTATCGCAACAAGTAATTCTGAGGTAAGAGACTGAAGATTAACAGTGAAATTTGCTACAAGTTTTGCATCACTAGTGTGTTTCCTTATTGTGTTTGTTCATAAACTGTTTTTTTTTACAGTCTATATATGTGGTAAAAATCTACTTCTTTATTTATAAAAATATAACAAATTTACATAGCTTTTAATAAATTTAAACTACAGTTGTATCCAGTGGCGTAACTGATTAAGTTTGTGCCTCTGTAACTTTAACGGTAGACCTTTCACCATATCTCTCCCCGCCCCACAGCTGTAGAAGCATTGAAATGTAGAGCATTTCTATTAGTTCTTCCCTAAAGCACTGGATCACTGACTATGAGGAATGATATAAATAAAAGCACACTATCACATTAAACCCTTCAGCTAACAATATATTTTATGCACAATTATATTCTCCCGTGTGGCTGATGGATAGATTTTTTTTAAATTTTAAGACGAAAAACACATTGTGGCTATTATCGCCTCCCTAAATGTAAGTGTGAGTGTAAGGTGATAAAGTCGTAAGTGTAAGTAGATGTTAGACTTGGATACTACGAGGGGCGTCTGCACCCCCTGTGGGAGAGAATTGTTAGACTATTGGGAGAGAGGTAGGCCTAGGCATAAGTATCGGCTTTGTCAGCATTACATATTTTAAAGTTTTCTTTTAGGCCTACCTCTATTTGTGCATTATCAATATCTTTAAGCTTACTATCAGACAAGTATTCTTCAAGCCAGTTATCAATATCAGTATCATTTTTAAATTAGTAAACAAGTAACAAACATGTACACTAACACGCGCCCACGTGCGCCTGCGCACACACACACATGCTTTTTTTCTATTTTACTATGAAGGTACCATATTTCTTACTTTCATATGAAAAAAAATATTTTAGCACTCCTGCTATTCAAGATTTTATTAATATGTGTATAGAAATACATATACATTCCTACTTTGTATATTTTATCTCTATTCTGACATTGCTCAATACACCTCCTATGTACTCAAATAATTTGCTGCCAGTCTTTTGTTTACTATATTTACAAGTGGCAAGGTGATTTTGAAGTGTTTTCTTAATGTTAATTTGAAAAGTCTTATTTTCAGAGACCAACTTTCTTCTTTGTGACAAAGGCACCAAGTTATGGGGACTGCTTACATTCTTACCTTCTATTTTCACCATATTGTGATGTTATTTAGCATTTTCTACTGAAATAATGTCCTTACAGTCTTTTGTTTACTTTATTTACATGTGGTAAGGTGCTTTCGAAGTATTTTCTGAAATTTATTTATCTGGGAAGTCATATGTTCCGAGATCAACCTTCTCCTTTATGACAAAGTTGTTTGGACTGCCTACGTTTATTACCTTCTCTTTTCTCCCTATTCCGACATTGTCTAGTACTTCCTACACAAATAGTGTGCTGCTAGTCTTTTGTGTACTCTTTTTACGTGCGGTAAGGTGCTTTTGAAGTGTTTTCTTAAAGTTGTTAATCTGGGAAAAACTATGTTCAGAGACCAAATTTCACTTTTATGACAAAGGCACCAAGTTATGTTTACTGCCTACACCTTCTCTTTCCTCCTTATTCTGATGTCTACTATTTCCTACTCAAATAACATGCTGCCAGTCTTTCAGCTGCTCTGTTTACATGTGGTAAGGTGTTTTTGAAATGTTTTAGCAAAGTTGTTCTTAATGATCGATACAAAATTGTTTCAAAATAACTTGGTTTATTCTAGATTTTCGAATTGCCAACTATTCAATTTTTTTTAATTCTAAGTTTTGTATAATTAAACAATTTTTTAAATGACTCCTCCAGCTTTGGATTAGAGTCCACTGTATTTTTGTTACATGTTCCACTTTAAGTTAAAATTTTACCGGTTAAAGATCTCCATTTTTTAGGACTTGTTTTAGGATGAACAAGTACTCTACCAAGTTGTTTCATGGTGGGAAACAAAAATTGTCTTGCACCTTTTCAACTCGTGATCACTTAAATTTTAATACATCTTTTCTTCTGTGAAAAATTCTGTAAAATCTATTCTTCGTAATTGGGTTAGTGTTTCATTTTGGTGATAATATTTCAGTTTTGGTTTCTTCTTCTCTTCGTTTCACCCTCTTTGGGGTACGCTGAATTAATCATTTCTTGCGCGCTGTACTTTTCTTTGTTCCCAGTAGCTCTTCATTCTTTCCGATCTTCTTTTCCTCTCCTCTTCTGAAATGATAGTTTTAGGTTTTATTTTGGTTCTATCTTGGAATCTTTTTCTTTCGTCTTTGGTAATCATCTTAGCAGTTTGGTCAAGCAATGAATCTTCTGTAATTTTTAATTCTATTAGGTCTTTTTCAATTTCTTTAAACCAGTTCGGTTTTGTTTTACGATTATGGAAAAAATCAATCACTTGTTTCGTTAATCTATTAGAGTTCATTCTAAGAAGATGGCCGTACAGATTTATTCTCCTTTTTCTCATAGTATCTGACAATTTTTCAATTTTCTTGTAGAGAGCTTCATTTCTTATATATACTACCTTATTATCCTGAAATTTTGTTCATATAATTTTTCTTAAGATTTTCCTTTCCGTTATTTCAAGCTTTTCTATTTGGCCTGTGCGATTCATGGTTAATGTTTCTGCTGCGTACAGTGCTTCCGGCTTGATCACTGTTTTATAATGTTTAATTTTGGACCCCCATGAAAGGGATTTCTTATTGTATGTTTCTTTCACAATTGGAAGGCCAATTCAAGTTTGTTTTTCCTGGATTCCATTGCCTTGCCTTCATCTGCATTCCAACTAATCCATTCACCAAGATATTTGAACTCTTTTACAATTTCTATTTTCTGTTCTTGGATTTTAAGGTATTTATTTGGGTATTTGTTGTTTGTCATGATTTTGGTCTTTTCAAAAGATATGTTTAGACCTATTTTAGCTGCTTGTTTCTTTAATTCAAGAATCTGCTCCCTTGCTTCCTCCATTGTTTCAGCAAACAAGGCCATTTCATCTGCAAATGCAACACAGCTAATTCTGAGATTCTTCTTTTTGTAACCCAATCCTATTCCACTTGTTATATTTTTCTTCCATTCCCTGACTACTTTCTCAAGTGCACAATTAAACAATAAAGGGGAGAGCCCATCCCCCTGCCTGACTCCCATTTTTACTTCAAATGAATTCGATAGTTCACCCATAAATTTAACTTTCGAAACTGTATTTGTTATAGTTGCTTTTATGATATTAGTTGTTTTCTTATCCAAACTTAGTTCTTCTAGTACGGATATAAGAGATTCTCTATCAATGGAATCGTAGGCCTTTTTAAAATCAATAAAAGTAATTACATACGTTTTAGCTCTTACTTTTTGGTATGCCATAATCAGTTTTGGTTTATTGTATGGATAAAAAAAAAAAGATGCTAGCCGTAATGCAAGTAAGTCATGTGTTAAACAATTAGTGTGGCTTGCTAACAAATAACAAAAGTTCTGGTCTGTTAGCTTAGCCTTGTTAAACTTCACACACTTATGATGATATAGTGTGTGAAATACTCTATACTAATTGTACTTTGAAAAAAGAAGCATTCTATATCGTTTTCAATATAATCTAGAAAATTCTAATGAAATATTTTGAAAACATTGCATACATATGTCGCTTATATGTGTTTTGACAGAATTATGTGGTATTCTTTGCACATAAAAATGCCAATGAAGTTTATAGAAAAACATGCCATACCAATTTCAGTACTAAATGGCAAAAGTGCCACAATATTATTATCATTAATTTATATGAAAATAAGGAACATCTTTTGACAATTTTTAATATACATATATTAAATATTGTCTTTAATATTATTTAAACATATTTTAATATTATTTTTAGGTATAAAATTAATGATTTTTGTAAGTATTGAAAGAGCATAACATTTTTGTACCTGCATTCAATATCTGCAAAATATTGATATGTATTAAACTATTTAGTAAAAAACATTTAGCATATTAACTTAGTCATAAACATGTTTCTTACTTTTAATTAGTATGCTAAGATTGCAAGCCCAATACTAAACATACTTGAAATAATGGCATGACTAAAATATGCTAAAACTAAAATCTGTTTATAGTTTTTATAGACCTTTAATATGGCATTAATATGACCAGAATTTACAAAAGTAAAAAAAATCTTAGCATTAATTAAAGGGAATTGTATTTTAAAAAATAGAGGTTGGTGATTATAGTTTGCTGGAATGTGATGCCTTAGTACAGGATGTCCCAAAGTATCACTGTATGCAATATATAAAAAAGGTAAATATTCAGCTGTAATTTTATTGTTTTCAGGTAGGGATAAGGGCCTTGTGGCATTCTACACTGAGGGTTCACATTTTAACAAACTAAATTTGCCCCTAAACTTTTAAATTTTTAAAATATAATCCCTTTCAATTATTAATGCTAAGATTTTTTTACAAGTTACTACTGTTGTATTAAGCTTTGTTAACAAACATTTGATAGAAGTAAAATTATATAATTGTCAATACAAATTTTGAAATTTATTATTGTAACCATAAAGTTGAGTTGCAGTTAACTAATTAATCCTTGTATTCATTGTACTGGCCAATGTAGCAAGTTATATATTTTTACTTTTAATAACATTCCAGTAATTCTGTGCTCAAACAATTCTTATTTAGTAAAGCACATGTGCTGCATTAGCAGATGTCAGTGCCAACCTTGCCACGCAGTATGCAGTTTGATAATTGCACTCGTATAGTTACAACACCAGTTCTATTACTAGTAAAATTTGTGAACTCCAATCTGCTGACAATCGTATTAAACGTCTTTTGTAGTTTTAGTTGGCTCAATAAAAAGAACCCTTATTGTTCTCAGTGTCTGTTATTCCATTTGAACACATAAACTTACATCTTTATAAAAGAAACATATAGTTATTAACATACAGTGATACTTTGCGTTACATTCTCTCGTCAGGCAGCAGTAAAAGCACTTGTGGGTCCTACAGTTGCCTACAGGCTGGTCTGGCAGTGTCAGAAGAACCTCATACTCTGTCCCTGGGAAACCGACTTATTTTTCACCGGGTTCCAGGGCATAAGGGGGTTGAAGGTTATGATGAGACAGACAGAGTGGTTGGACTGGGATCTGCTTCTGACTTTATTGGACCCGAACTGGCTTTAGGGATCTTTCTATTGTTGGCCGGGTCTGTTATAAATAGGTAGATTAACAAACAACACCAGGCAAGATGGGATAACTTCATGGGCATTCCCATAGCAAGCGTTTTGTAGATAAGGTTTCTCATGGACGACTTAAAGGGGCAGCAGACGTCTTGGGCAAACCACAACTCAGGATAATCATGGGGCCTTATTACTAGGCACTGTGGTTTAAGGATGCATATGCACATGATAGGTATAATATATCATGGAGAAACAATGTGTAGATTATGCAGTAAAGAGTAGGAAACTGAAGAACACATAATTTATGAATGTGAGGTTCTTGCTTGCAGGAGGCTAAGGGTTTTTGTTTCCAGAACCCTAGGGACCTCCAGCATGATGAGCTAGTCAGTGGATTGTTGGAACTTACGAAGGTCATCAATCTGCTGAACTAGTGCTTAAGAGGTTTAGTTGCACATTAGGTCCGTCAGTTGTAGCACCTGGGGGTTTTATAATTCCTTCATCTAGTATATAATCTAACTAACGTACATTCTCCCAAATTATGTTGACCTGTACTTATTGTTACTATGTTGTTTTTGACATATATTATTCATTTTTACTTACACTGTTCATTCGATGTTGATAAGGTGGTAGGAAGTTTGTTCCTACCTCCCAGCAAATAAGAGAGTAACGGTTGAACTTTCCTCTAACTGCTTCCGGTGTAACAAATAAATAATGAACTATTTTTTCGATAGATATTCGATAGTTGGTCTAAGTACAGTGAGTTTTTTATTTCTGTATAATGCAAAGTTTTGTTTACTTTAGTGCTTTTTATCCAAATTCTTTATACTGTGTACATTTAAATGTATATTTCTTTTTAGTTGTCAGTATAAAATAATATATAATTCAGTAATTACATCCCTTCTTTCATAGATTTTAATTTTAATTTATTTTTAATTTTTTTTAAATATCTACTCCTTTGCTAATTTCTATATGATAATACTTATTTGAAATTTTGGTTTTTTGGCCTGTAATATTTTATCTTATTCGCTTACTTTTAAAAGATTTTAGTTGTGGCATACCGAGCATCTTTTTTGTTTTAGAAATGATTTTAATTAACAGTATATTGAAGTTACTGTATTATTATTGTGAAGGAGTGTTTTAAAATCAAAACAAATGAGCAAGTTTTTGTTTTGGAACCACATTCTTGATTTTAACGTTACAGTAACAAAAAACAATTATTTTAGACTTACATCACATTCTGACTTATGCTGCCCACTGTGGAATCAATTATGATGTGACTTCAAGGTACTACCGTAATAGTAAGTAATTGTAAAATATTTAACTGTTTGAATTATAATGTTGTTGAGTAAATCAAGAGCTCTAGTTTTGTCAGACAAAACAGTTTTATCGCTGGGTTCTGACACTGCACTAGCTGTCATAGAGGCAGGACTGTGGTGAGAGGTTTGATGGGAATTTAAGGAGGCAATGCCTCCTGAATTACTTTATGCTATAGAGGTAAGCATTTTCTATAATGACATGCCTGGAATGGAATATCACATATCCTTTGGGGGGGGGGGGGTTCTAACATAACATCACCCCAAGTTAATTTTTATTAACACGGACTTGCTGATGTTCTGGATTGTTATGTAAACAATAATTCACACTAATGATCCTTTTATACATATTTATAGAAATATCTAACAGACATTACCAAGAATAAATTTTGTAATAAATGTCTGAATCACATTGCGTTATAGTTTAATGTCCAATGCCTCTTATATCACGTAATCTAATGGATACCTCTTTTGACTTTAGCACAAAAAAACTTGATTCTATTTTCTTTCCTCTGCGTAAGAGATATCCATTGTCTTAAAATTTGTTTTAGGGATTGGTGGTCGATGTGTTAAGGCTTTGGTCAGATTGCTACGTCTCTGAACTGTGCACTTAAATGTTTTTAGCTGGAACTGCAGTT
Organism: Callitettix versicolor; assembly: GCA_022606455.1. Classification (NCBI taxonomy): domain Eukaryota; kingdom Metazoa; phylum Arthropoda; class Insecta; order Hemiptera; family Cercopidae; genus Callitettix; species Callitettix versicolor. Next base: position 14,708,219 of record CM040182.1, on the reverse strand, counting down.
ACTCCCATTGGTTTTCCTTTATCATTAATGTTGATCCTTAGTCCTCATTAGTCTAACTGGCATAAAGTATAAACATTGTTGAAATTACTTGTGATGAGATCTTGCACGTAAACAGTACAAAGCTTGTTACTTTTGCATAAAAACAGGTGAAACAATTTTGTGGAGTAATAATTTAGATTGGAATTCCCTCAGTGAAACAACAACAGTAATATTAAAATTAAGTAGTGATAGTCCTTAATGCTGTTCTATGAAATGTTAACGTGAGACTTGTGAGGCTTCCATTCTGAATCACCATATAGAAAAACAATAGATAACACATCATATTCAAAAGAGAATATACATGTTAATGCTCTAGAATGTTTCGAGTAAACAACAAATTTAAATTGGCTCTATTAGAATGTAATGATACATCTAGAGCATTCGCTAAGTAATGGTTGACAAATTTGAATATTTGTGTATAAAATTGTAGTGCACCATTATCGTCTACAACGCTGCATTATTTCTAGGTCATATGTTGCATTTACAACATTTCCAAGTCATTGTACTAAAGCCTTGTCAGAATGCACAACGAATAATACAGTGTAAGTTGAATTATGACCTGCAAGTTACTGCAAGCCACCGTTACGTGATATAATTGTTTGAGAATTTTAAAACAAAATAGACCATGTCACAGAACATGTACCAGTTTATTTGATCTGAAGTCATAGCCGAAGCACTATTCAGTTGATGAATATTGTTTTTAATGTTTTAATTTTGTAAGAGAAAAGTTTTTTATCACAATATTTGCAAATGTTGCTTATGTGATCAACAAAGTATTCTGTTACATCACAAGCTTTAGTAAAAACTTTGCACAACAATAAATCTTCAACATCTAGTCTTGCACTAACTTTCTTACAGAGATTATTTTCAAATCTTATAGTTGTGAAGATGTACTGGTTGTAGATTACACTGAGTTCTCTACTGTTGTTGCATTCATAACCAGAGTTGGATGTTGTTTGTGGTTATATTTTATTGTTCTTCCGAGACTGTGTGCTGTTTGAGAGTTCCTCAGAATTACAAGCGGTTTTTTTCAAGTACCTGGTTTATTGCTCGTTTTTCGGAGTGATGTTTATTTCTTACTTTTTGAGATTTTTTGCTCAGTATAATTTCATTAAGTATGCCTGACAATAGAAATAATATATTTTTTATTTTTTTTTATTTTATATTAATTACAACTGAGGCGTGCCCCATCTAGTAATTTTTCTTTATCATTGTGTTCACTGTGTGCTGGGGTGCAGTCCGACGGCTGGTCCCAATGTGTTTACGGCCTGGAGAGGTCAATTGGCTTGGTCCTCTTCAGCCTTCTTGTGATGTTGTCACTGCGGCATAGTAGTTGGACAATCTCTGTATTATTATGCTGTTCTAACCTGCAATAATGCTTAACCGAGAGCTTTTTAATGACTTCCTGAACAGATTCAACACCTAGGTCCCTATGTATGTTTTCATTTCTCACATACCAAGGGGCGTTGACAATCGTTCTCAATACTTTATTTTGAAAAACTTGAATAATTTTACTATTGCTTTTTCTTGTACATCCCCAGAGTGGTGCACCATAGGTCCATATTGGTCTTAGAACTTGCTTGTATAGCAGTATCTTGTTGTCTATCGAAAGTTCTGAATTTCTTCCAATAAGCCAAAACATTTTATTGAATTTGAGCTGTAGCTCCTCTTTTTTTTTTACATGCACCTTCCATCGGAGCTTTGCATCGAGTGTCATTCCTAGATATTTAGCACTGTTTGCATATGTTATACTCCTTTCGTTTAATATTATTGGTAATGGTTCATATTTTCTATTCGTAAAATTAATGTGTACAGTTTTTGCTTCATTAAGCTTTACTCTCCATTTTTTTGTCCATTGACTTACTGCGTTGGTGGCATTCTGTAATTTCTCTGTGACTTCTAAAATATTTTCTCCAACTGTTAAAATTGCTGTGTCATCTGCAAACGTTGCTACTGTGGAGTTGCCAGTAACTGGTATATCTCTAGTGTACAGAAGGTACAGTACAGGGCCAAGAACACTTCCCTGAGGTACTCCTGCATTAATTGTTTTAATTTGTGAGTATTCGAGTTCATATCTAACCCGAAAATGTCTCTCACAAAGGTATGACTTTAAAATTCTGAAGAATTGCTCTGGTAAGTCCCGTTGTAGTTTATGTTCCAGCCCACAGTGCCAGACTCCATCAAACGCCTGCGCCACGTCAAGAAATATACCTGAGCAGATTTGCTTCCTCTCCATAGCTTCCTCTATTATATCCACCACTCTATGAACTTGTTCAATTGTAGAATATTTTGCCCGAAAACCGAACTGATGTGCAGAAATAATATATGAGATTGGTTTAAGTGGTTGAAGTATAGTTAAAATACATGATTTTTGTTGGCAAATTTGATAAAATAAAAAAAATGATTTAGAGATGATTTAGAGATTTAGAGATTTAGAAATCTCTTCCATGTTGTCACATTGTCAATGGGATTGCTTTTATGCAACTTCTATGTCAAAGGGATTTATTTCATGCTATTTTCCTGTTCATGTATTATTTACTTAATCGTTATGTTACTCTAAATTTGGCTTCACTGCACCATAAAATTTGCTGTACTGGGCATACAGAAGTATTCATTTCAAAAAATTGATTTCTTTAAAATTAAAAAGTGGAATACTTTTTAATTATTTGAAGAAGTAGTAGTTTGAACTTTACAGTTTGGAGGTTTTTTACTTGAATGTAGGCTGTGTCGTTCCAAATTTTAAGTTACATATCACGTTTGAAAGTAGGAAATACTTTTCAGTAAATGACTATGTATGCCATTAAATTTGTAAAGCTTTATGTTTCTAAATAATTTAAGTTTTGGCCAGTTAAAAAAAGACAATTTTCATGAGCAGCATGCACTCGTTAATACAAAGGCACAAAATCTAATGTTATACATATACATTGAATTGTCGCTGTAGTCTGAACAAGTCTTGTTTGTTGACGGTCAACCGATACCAGAAGAGCGCAATGTTGTCAGAAGCAATCAGTTGCCTCAAACAGGCACATTTTCATGAATTAAAATAATCCCATGTACACATATTCAGTTTATGACAGGGAAGTAATCTTGCGACACTGCTCTTCTCTTCAAGGTCACTGAAGAAGCTCGTACCTCAGCGGACTGGAGTTGTGCAGGTTGTAGTAATTGTTTGTTTATTATCTCTGAACATGAAACAAAGTTGTTACATCACTTAGAAATGACTTATGAAATGAATGTGTTGTTCTTTACTTGAAACTCATCAGGCACTAGGTTTGTGTTGACGGTTTTAAATTCATCATATAAAGCAAAAAAATTTATTATTCCTACATGTGAATGCTTCTTGTTCTTAAGCTATTTGTTATGGAAATTTAATTTGGAAAGAATATGTACGCAACACACTGTTTGAGATAGATACTATAGTTTATTCAACAGTTCAAGCAAATACCGAAGACATTTTCGTTGAGTTGAGGTTACAAAGAAAGGATATTAAAACATGATAAGCAAAGAGTTTTTAAGAAATTATGTGACAGAATGTGTTGTATCCAAAAATTTACTGGTTTATGACAAGTCTGTATTTATTTTTAACTTAATGTCTATAATTTATTTATGCCAGTTAAAATTGTGAAGATGAAGGAATGGCATTAACAGTAAGGATAAAGCTTTGGCAGTAACTGCAGTCTTTAATCTATGACCTTGAGGTGCACAAGTTCAGAAACTTTCTTTATATATGAGTAGTAGTTTAAAGAACAGTAGACCTTCTTAATTAATATACTGTGCTCCCTGTATATTAGTAAATGGGCGAAATCTTACACGTCTTTCAAGCTTTATACAAGGTACCTTTGTACCAAATTTCAAAACAGTCGGTCAGTGTGTTTGGCAAAAATTGTGGTCATTCGTCATTGTAAATCAGAGGCTACTAATTTTATGTAGGAGGAAATGGGGAAAAAATCTTACACATACATTGTTTGGGCTTTGTACAAAATGTCTTCGTACCATATTTCAAAACATTTGGTTAATGAGTTTGGCCAAGTTTATGTAACAGACACAAATTAAATGCGAAATGGTCAAGTTGAAAGAGAGGACTCACTTTGCTCGGTCTACCAGTGACATATGCATCCCAGAACATTGAATAGAATAAAATTTCAAGTGAATTTAAAACCTTTAATTATGTGATGTTCTGGCGATGGGATGTATGTTTTATTTTCTGAGAGAGCAAAGAGGATCCAAATGGTGTATTAGTTTTTTAAAATGGGCACTTACTTATTACAGTAAATAACTGTGGTAAAAAGATGCAGTTTTTTTATAAAAATGTTTTTATAAATTTTCTTGGGATTTTACTTTCATTAAAACATTCTTGAGGGTATTTAGATAAGTTTGAAACATGATTTCACACGGTTTTTAAGTTTTCCGGTGTTAACTCCTTGACTCTCCCTTTATGCTGAGGGATGTCAGTACCCTCTTTCCTTGTGTATTTTATTCCTTCCTAGATTCAAAGTCTAGTTATGCTGCAGGCAACGAATACCATTTTCAAATTTAAATGTTCTGCTTTAATTTTGGGGAAAAAAATCAGTGTTACAAAACTACTTAATTTGTGATGATCATTGTTTATATTGTAAGGTGTTTCGAGCATAACCTTGCTAATAAAATGATCATGTTATGTTTAGATCTGTTGATTTGTGCATTTTGTTTAAATTTTTGGTATCTTTGGTATAATAGTCTTAGTGCAATACCAAAACTACATGAACTACTTAGAAACTGTATCTCCTCTGTATAAAATGGCATGAGAATTTTTTCAGACCCTTGGTATTTAAATTAGAGGCATGACAAATCAATTGTCATTGTGCTGTTGTACTATATTTATGGTGGTTTGTCATTAAATTAATACAGTAATAACTCTGTCATTTTCATATTACAATACACAGAGTGATGATTCATGATGCCATTGGTGTCACTAAATTTTTAGGGATTCAACTTCTAGAAATTCTAAGACCTATTTTCTCAAAATCATCTGTACATTCTTTGCTCAAATTTTAATCATACATGAAAAATTGTAAATAAATTTGAACATTTGAATTAAAAGCAAGTTACATTTTGCAAAACAATTTTGAAGAAATAGTTATTTAGATTGTTACAATTGCTAATTTAAAAAAATTTTTTGCTAATAGCTTGCCAAACCGGAACTTTTTTTCTTATGGCAACTATCCTTATGCATTTTTGAGTTGCATACCGAATTGCAGTTCCCCCTTAGGAGAAGATTAAAAGATAAGTTTTAAAATTTAAACTAAATAAGATGAGTATTTTTTTCCTAAGACAAATAAAATACATTTTGACAGACACCCACATAAAAACTTTTTTTTGGCATTTACGAAAATTGGAATATCTACTTTTTTTATTATTTATTATTTTGATCTCCCTGTCCTAGCTTTGTCAGTTTTTCATTTGTTGATGCCATTTGGGATTATCTTCATTATCAACAGTAATTGATGTACTTAAATAGTACAGCAATAACTTTTGATAATGGAGGTAATCCGATACATGTCTACAAATTAAAAATTTACAAAGCTAGTAAATGCAGATGATGTAGTCAACATTCCTTGCAGAAATAAAAATAATTATATTAATAGTTTGAAATATCTAATTTTTTCAATATTGCAACAATATTTTTATTAGATTAGCAAAAAAAATAAGACCATGTAAAAGTGGTACAATATAAAGGTTGTTCATTCAAATCAGTGAATTAAATTTGAAATAAAAGAAATTCTTGTTGGAATAAATTGGAAAAAACCTAACCTTGCTACTGCCATTTTTTTATTTAGTCCCACAAATTAGTCCTATTTTGTTTTTGAATTTCTGAGAGGTGGTTTAAATGATTAAGATAGGTGATGCATCTGTGTCGTGAATTCTGAACTTACGCACCTCAAGGTAGTATGTTCGAGACTGCAGTTAACTGTTTAACTAGTTACTAGTCTAACTGGCTTACAGTATGGACAATAAAAAAAAATTGCTTTTTTTGATTACTTGGAAACTGGATTTTCAGGTCAAAAACAGCCTATGTTTGGTTACGGAACTTTAAAAATGCATTTCATCAAAATTTAATAAAAATTATTATATGCGATTTTTACGAATTTTTGCTGTTTTTTTAAACATCAAAAATTAAAACAAATCAGTAATTAATATTATGGTCA